>CM067353.1:48881950-48906845 GCA_034190875.2 Urechis unicinctus
AGGTCGTATCCCAACCATTGAGCTAGATTGACGATGACTTAAATAGCTGGTCTGTGGCCAGTACAGAGAATGCCTTGATTAGGCCGCCTGCTGTCTGTTTGTGGTTTGACGAATGACTCAAGTATTGTGGTATATATAGAGCTGTGCCTATCAGACGAGTACAGGCAAGTCGCAGGTTAAAGAAATAGAGAGAGGATTAAGCGCGTTTCGTGTTTGTCACGGCTTCATCGTCGACGACGTTCCGTATCAGTGAGAATTCGAAGCTGATCCCCTCACAGTGTTGTTCACACTGAGCGCCTCATACCAACGCAGCAAAGGGATTGGATTGTGGAATTTCACCTTGAATGAAATGTTTTGGCTTATTTGATGTTTTAATGGCAACAATTAAATTCGACGCTCGACCAGATATCGGCATTGTACTGTTAGACCAACAAGGTAATAAACCTGACATTGTTCTCTGCTGAGCTAGCTACAACTGCTACAATAGCTACAAACGACACCTATCCCTTATCGTACCTCGAAAGATTTCAAACTTTTGTTGTCGTAATCCTTTGCAAAACCCATAACATTGCGCACAAATCCGCCAGCCCGGACCTAGCGTTAATGAATCGCTGCAGTATTGCTACTCAAGATAAGCACTTCTGACGACTGTCAACGGGTTGATAAAATCTTCCAACTCATGAATCATCAATATTTAATGCATCCCGTCGTTCTTTAATGAACCATGTAAATATGATATCTATCACAAGGTGTGAAAGAGCCAGTGACGACCTTCATCAGCCTTATGACATCACCCATTGTGTCCACTTCATCGTACTTTAAGGCACTTTCGTTCAGCCGACCACATGTTCAATGGGATAGAAGATATGTTATTGAAATATTTGTCACTCAATTCCAGGTGACTGTTACATTGAATTTTCGTAATATGTTTAAGGATACTTATATAAGCAAAAGATGAAACAAGAGAACACATTCAAGAATAAACCTATGAGAATTTGTAGTTATGAATAACTTGTTAATATCATAAATATTATTTTCGCTGAACTTTCTTGAACGAATCAAATCCACAGCTTTTCGCAATGTGAAACACTCGATTCTAGTTTTCCGATGAGGTTTACGATGAGTCACGGTTAAGCTAGTGAACGTCGTCGCTCCGCTCCGTACTCTGCATCATCGTCATCTACTCAACTTAACATGTCAACTATGACGATGGCTTGTTCGGGCGTCAACTGTCAACATTGCACTTATCCAAACCATAAACTGAGCTCAATATTTAAGCTGCGTATCTGCTGTCAAATTTCATACCATCTAAGTAATAGAATAAAATTCCGAAGTTACCGAAGCAGCCGCCTTTAGTCAAGAGGGAATCTCTATTAGACAGGGGGATAAGCATGTCAAAGGCTTCGGTGAACTCTGCAGAGAAAGCAGCCCGAACTGACAAACAAAAGAGAAAGCCTAAAGCTATCGCAAACACAACAGTTCCTAGCTCACTGGAAATAGGAGTTCAAAGTAATTGAGGCCAAATATGTCATTCATTGACCACCGTGTAGTAGATCTACAATAATTACTTCTCAAATTACTGTACTTATTAAGATACCTGCTGGCTGGTAGTTCTGTGGTTGTTTCTAAATAATATGCATCTTATTTTTTGGCGCTGTTTAAAAGAATAATAGGCCAGTAGGTTGTGATGCAAGAAACAAACTTCATCAGCATTTGGTGCATTTAATCAATGTTTATATATATAAAAATCAACAGACATATCACAGATAAGTTGGTCAATCTAACAAGAATAAATAAAACGGCAAACGGATATCGAAAAATCAACAGACATATCACAGATGGTTTGGTTGGCTCACTCTTCGTTTGAAATATTCCATAACAAATCACATAATAGTATCGTATCACAGATAACTTGGTCAATCTAACAAGAATAAATAAAACAGCAAAACTGATAACGAAAAATCAACAGACATATCACAGATGGTTTGGTAGGCCCTCTTCGATTAAAATATTCCATAACATATAACATAATAATATCATATCACAGATAACTTGGTCAAACTAACAGGAATAAACAAAATAGCAACACATATATAGAAAAATCAACAGACATATCACAGATGGATTGGTTGAGCCCATTTTTTGTTATTTTTATCTGATAACATAAAACACAACATAAATCATATTACAGAAAACTAGTTATCTCCCGGTTGGGCTACTACACGGATGCTGATTATCACTACTTGGAGCAATTATTCACTTCAAGCTTATTGTCTTCTACTTGAATGTTCGTAGATATCATCCAAATATACATAATTCTGTTCTTTTGCATCAACAAGAGTTGATATTAGTTTACCAAACACTTGCTTGTGGACGAGTCTTGTAAGTAAACTACGGGGAACATGGTTGCTCACACACGTTAGCCTTATAAACAGACAGGAGCCATTGAAGAAGGGATGACCTGTTGGGTTTCTTCGTGACCACTCAGACACATCACGTGTCTCCATTGCCAGACAGTTACGCCGCAGCCAATCTTCACTGAAGTCAACTGTAACATTCCAAAGAGCAATATTTCAATATGTATTCCTCACTCTGTTTAGTAATTGTATACAATCACTGCAACTCTGATTACTTCTATCAGAAACATGTTAAAACAAACGTATTTAGAGTCAATATTCCAATACTCCTTATATGGACCAGGAATGTTGTGGCCCGAAATCTAATTCAGCCGCTAAGGGGTTTATCAAGAACATAGTAATGAATATAAAACCACGTTATCAAGATGTAATACTAAGATAATAACAATCATTCAACATATTTTGTTAAGGCTGTACCTTCTGAATTCTCGGCAAGTCTTCCTTCTGATTGATGTCTTTTCTGGTGTAACCTTCCTTTCATTCTTCCCTTTTTCCTGAGAATTCGTTGAATGATTTCATATTTCTCCCGTGATATATAGCATTCCGCATGATCCGACCAATCAGGTCGTATCCCAACCATTGAGCTAGATTGACGATGACTTAAATAGCTGGTCTGTGGCCAGTACAGAGAATGCCTTGATTAGGCCGCCTGCTGTATGTTTGTGGTTTGACGAATGACTCAAGTATTGTGATATATATAGAGCTGTGCCTATCAGACGAGTACAGGCAAGTCGCAGGTTAAAGCAATAGAGAGAGGATTAAGCGCGCTTCGTGTTTGTCACGGCTTCATCGTCGACGACGTTCCGTATCATTGAGAATTCGAAGCTGATCCCCTCACAGTGTTGTTCACACTGAGCGCCTCATACCAACGCAGCAAAGGGATTGGATTGTGGAATTTCACCTTGAATGAAATGTTTTGGCTTATTTGATGTTTTAATGGCAACAATTAAATTCGACGCTCGACCAGATATCGGCATTGTACTGTTAGACCAACAAGGTAATAAAACCTGACATTGCTCTGCTGAGCTAGCTACAACTGCTACAATAGCTACAAACGACACCTATCCCTTATCGTACCTCGAAAGATTTCAAACTTTTGTTGTCGTAATCCTTTGCAAAACCCATAACATTGCGCACAAATCCGCCAGCCCGGACCTAGCGTTAATGAATCGCTGCAGTATTGCTACTCAAGATAAGCACTTCTGACGACTGTCAACGGGTTGATAAAATCTTCCAACTCATGAATCATCAATATTTAATGCATCCCGTCGTTCTTTAATGAACCATGTAAATATGATATCTATCACAAGGTGTGAAAGAGCCAGTGACGACCTTCATCAGCCTTATGACATCACCCATTGTGTCCACTTCATCGTACTTTAAGGCACTTTCGTTCAGCCGACCACATGTTCAATGGGATAGAAGATATGTTATTGAAATATTTGTCACTCAATTCCAGGTGACTGTTACATTGAATTTTCGTAATATGTTTAAGGATACTTATATAAGCAAAAGAAGAAACAAGAGAACACATTCAAGAATAAACCTAGGGAGAATTTGTAGTTATGAATAACTTGTTAATATCATAAATATTATTTTCGCTGAACTTTCTTGAACGAATCAAATCCACAGCTTTTCGCAATGTGAAACACTCGATTCTAGTTTTCCGATGAGGATTACGATGAGTCACGGTTAAGCTAGTGAACGTCGTCGCTCCGCTCCGTACTCTGCATCATCGTCATCTACTCAACTTAACATGTCAACTATGACGATGGCTTGTTCGGGCGTCAACTGTCAACATTGCACTTATCCAAACCATAAACTGAGCTCAATATTTAAGCTGCGTATCTGCTGTCAAATTTCATACCATCTAAGTAATAGAATAAAATTCCGAAGTTACCGAAGCAGCCGCCTTTAGTCAAGAGGGAATCTCTATTAGACAGGGGGATAAGCATGTCAAAGGCTTCGGTGAACTCTGCAGAGAAAGCAGCCCGAACTGACAAACAAAAGAGAAAGCCTAAAGCTATCGCAAACACAACACAGTTCCTAGCTCACTGGAAATAGGAGTTCAAAGTAATTGAGGCCAAATATGTCATTCATTGACCACCGTGTAGTAGATCTACAATAATTACTTCTCAAATTACTGTACTTATTAAGATACCTGCTGGCTGGTAGTTCTGTGGTTGTTTCTAAATAATATGCATCTTATTTTTTGGCGCTGTTTAAAAGAATAATAGGCCAGTAGGTTGTGATGCAAGTAACAAACTTCATCAGCATTTGGTGCATTTAATCAATGTTTATATATATAAAAATCAACAGACATATCACAGATAAGTTGGTCAATCTAACAAGAATAAATAAAACGGCAAACGGATATCGAAAAATCAACAGACATATCACAGATGGTTTGGTTGGCTCACTCTTCGTTTGAAATATTCCATAACAAATCACATAATAGTATCGTATCACAGATAACTTGGTCAATCTAACAAGAATAAATAAAACAGCAAAACTGATAACGAAAAATCAACAGACATATCACAGATGGTTTGGTAGGCCCCCTCTTCGATTAAAATATTCCATAACATATAACATAATAATAATATCATATCACAGATAACTTGGTCAAACTAACAGGAATAAACAAAATAGCAACACATATATAGAAAAATCAACAGACATATCACAGATGGATTGGTTGAGCCCATTTTTTGTTATATTTTTATCTGATAACATAAAACACAACATAAATCATATTACAGAAAACTAGTTATCTCCCGGTTGGGCTACTACACGGATGCTGATTATCACTACTTGGAGCAATTATTCACTTCAAGCTTATTGTCTTCTACTTGAATGTTCGTAGATATCATCCAAATATACATAATTCTGTTCTTTTGCATCAACAAGAGTTGATATTAGTTTACCAAACACTTGCTTGTGGACGAGTCTTGTAAGTAAACTACGGGGAACATGGTTGCTCACACACGTTAGCCTTATAAACGGACAGGAGCCATTGAAGAAGGGATGACCTGTTGGGTTTCTTTCGTGACCACTCAGACACATCACGTGTCTCCATTGCCAGACAGTTACGCCGCAGCCAATCTTCACTGAAGTCAACTGTAACATTCCAAAGAGCAATATTTCAATATGTATTCCTCACTCTGTTTAGTAATTGTATACAATCACTGCAACTCTGATTACTTCTATCAGAAACATGTTAAAACAAACGTATTTAGAGTCAATATTCCAATACTCCTTATATGGACCAGGAATGTTGTGGCCCGAAATCTAATTCAGCCGCTAAGGGGTTTATCAAGAACATAGTAATGAATATAAAACCACGTTATCAAGATGTAATACTAAGATAATAACAATCATTCAACATATTTTGTTAAGGCTGTACCTTCTGAATTCTCGGCAAGTCTTCCTTCTGATTGATGTCTTTTCTGGTGTAACCTTCCTTTCATTCTTCCCTTTTTCCTGAGAATTCGTTGAATGATTTCATATTTCTCCCGTGATATATAGCATTCCGCATGATCCGACCAATCATCAGGTCGTATCCCAACCATTGAGCTAGATTGACGATGACTTAAATAGCTGGTCTGTGTCCAGTACAGAGAATGCCTTGATTAGGCCGCCTGCTGTCTGTTTGTGGTTTGACGAATGACTCAAGTATTGTGGTATATATAGAGCTGTGCCTATCAGACGAGTACAGGCAAGTCGCAGGTTAAAGAAATAGAGAGAGGATTAAGCGCGTTTCGTGTTTGTCACGGCTTCATCGTCGACGACGTACCGTATCAGTGAGAATTCGAAGCTGATCCCCTCACAGTGTTGTTCACACTGAGCGCCTCATACCAACGCAGCAAAGGGATTGGATTGTGGAATTTCACCTTGAATGAAATGTTTTGGCTTATTTGATGTTTTAATGGCAACAATTAAATTCGACGCTCGACCCAATATCGGCATTGTACTGTTAGACCAACAAGGTAATAAAACCTGACATTGTTCTGCTGAGCTAGCTACAACTGCTACAATAGCTACAAACGACACCTATATCCCATATCGTACCTCGAAAGATTTCAAACTTTTGTTGTCGTAATCCTTTGCAAAACCCATAACATTGCGCACAAATCCGCCCCCAGCCCGGACCTAGCGTTAATGAATCGCTGCAGTATTGCTACTCAAGATAAGCACTTCTGACGACTGTCAACGGGTTGATAAAATCTTCCAACTCATGAATCATCAATATTTAATGCATCCCGTCGTTCTTTAATGAACCATGTAAATATGATATCTATCACAAGGTGTGAAAGAGCCAGTGACGACCTTCATCAGCCTTATGACATCACCCATTGTGTCCACTTCATCGTACTTTAAGGCACTTTCGTTCAGCCGACCACATGTTCAATGGGATAGAAGATATGTTATTGAAATATTTGTCACTCAATTCCAGGTGACTGTTACATTGAATTTTCGTAATATGTTTAAGGATACTTATATAAGCAAAAGAAGAAACAAGAGAACACATTCAAGAATAAACCTAGGAGAATTTGTAGTTATGATGAATAACTTGTTAATATCATAAATATTATTTTCGCTGAACTTTCTTGAACGAATCAAATCCACAGCTTTTCGCAATGTGAAACACTCGATTCTAGTTTTCCGATGAGGATTACGATGAGTCACGGTTAAGCTAGTGAACGTCGTCGCTCCGCTCCGTACTCTGCATCATCGTCATCTACTCAACTTAACATGTCAACTATGACGATGGCTTGTTCGGGCGTCAACTGTCAACATTGCACTTATCCAAACCATAAACTGAGCTCAATATTTAAGCTGCGTATCTGCTGTCAAATTTCATACCATCTAAGTAATAGAATAAAATTCCGAAGTTACCGAAGCAGCCGCCTTTAGTCAAGAGGGAATCTCTATTAGACAGGGGGATAAGCATGTCAAAGGCTTCGGTGAACTCTGCAGAGAAAGCAGCCCGAACTGACAACAAAAGAGAAAGCCTAAAGCTATCGCAAACACAACAGTTCCTAGCTCACTGGAAATAGGAGTTCAAAGTAATTGAGGCCAAATATGTCATTCATTGACCACCGTGTAGTAGATCTACAATCATTACTTCTCAAATTACTGTACTTATTAAGATACCTGCTGGCTGGTAGTTCTGTGGTTGTTTCTAAATAATATGCATCTTATTTTTTGGCGCTGTTTAAAAGAATAATAGGCCAGTAGGTTGTGATGCAGTAACAAACAAACTTCATCAGCATTTGGTGCATTTAATCAATGTTTATATATATAAAAATCAACAGACATATCACAGATAAGTTGGTCAATCTAACAAGAATAAATAAAACGGCAAACGGATATCGAAAAATCAACAGACATATCACAGATGGTTTGGTTGGCTCACTCTTCGTTTGAAATATTCCATAACAAATCACATAATAGTATCGTATCACAGATAACTTGGTCAATCTAACAAGAATAAATAAAGCAGCAAAAATAAAAAAAAACAGACAAAACTGATAACGAAAAATCAACAGACATATCACAGATGGTTTGGTTTAGGCCCCCTCAAGAATAAATAAAACAGCAAAACTGATAACGAAAAATCAACAGACATATCACAGATGGTTTGGTAGGCCCCCTCTTCGAGTAAATATTCCATAACATATAACATAATAATATCATATCACAGATAACTTGGTCAAACTAACAGGAATAAAAACAAAATAGCAACACATATATAGAAAAATCAACAGACATATCACAGATGGATTGGTTGAGCCCATTTTTTGTTATTTTTATCTGATAACATAAAACACAACATAAATCATATTACAGAAAAAAACTAGTTATCTCCCGGTTGGGCTACTACACGGATGCTGATTATCACTACTTGGAGCAATTATTCACTTCAAGCTTATTGTCTTCTACTTGAATGTTCGTAGATATCATCCAAATATACATAATTCTGTTCTTTTGCATCAACAAGAGTTGATATTAGTTTACCAAACACTTGCTTGTGGACGAGTCTTGTAAGTAAACTACGGGGAACATGGTTGCTCACACACGTTAGCCTTATAAACGGACAGGAGCCATTGAAGAAGGGATGACCTGTTGGGTTTCTTCGTGACCACTCAGACACATCACGTGTCTCCATTGCCAGACAGTTACGCCGCAGCCAATCTTCACTGAAGTCAACTGTAACATTCCAAAGAGCAATATTTCAATATGTATTCCTCACTCTGTTTAGTAATTGTATACAATCACTGCAACTCTGATTACTTCTATCAGAAACATGTTAAAACAAACGTATTTAGAGTCAATATTCCAATACTCCTTATATGGACCAGGAATGTTGTGGCCCGAAATCTAATTCAGCCGCTAAGGGGTTTATCAAGAACATAGTAATGAATATAAAACCACGTTATCAAGATGTAATACTAAGATAATAACAATCATTCAACATATTTTGTTAAGGCTGTACCTTCTGAATTCTCGGCAAGTCTTCCTTCTGATTGATGTCTTTTCTGGTGTAACCTTCCTTTCATTCTTCCCTTTTTCCTGAGAATTCGTTGAATGATTTCATATTTCTCCCGTGATATATAGCATTCCGCATGATCCGACCAATCAGGTCGTATCCCAACCATTGAGCTAGATTGACGATGACTTAAATAGCTGGTCTGTGTCCAGTACAGAGAATGCCTTGATTAGGCCGCCTGCTGTCTGTTTGTGGTTTGACGAATGACTCAAGTATTGTGGTATATATAGAGCTGTGCCTATCAGACGAGTACAGGCAAGTCGCAGGTTAAAGAAATAGAGAGAGGATTAAGCGCGTTTCGTGTTTGTCACGGCTTCATCGTCGACGACGTACCGTATCAGTGAGAATTCGAAGCTGATCCCCTCACAGTGTTGTTCACACTGAGCGCCTCATACCAACGCAGCAAAGGGATTGGATTGTGGAATTTCACCTTGAATGAAATGTTTTGGCTTATTTGATGTTTTAATGGCAACAATTAAATTCGACGCTCGACCAAATAATTTTTTATCGGCAATAAAGTAATTTCTGATTTTGAAGTTAGATTCAACAAGGTGCTAAAACAATGATGCTGAATATATTTGACCAAATGCATTGTAGCTACAACAAGGTAATAAAACCTGACGTTGGTCTGTTGAGCTAGCTATAGCTACAACTGCTACAATAGCTCAAAAGATACCCCTTTTCAAAAGATTTCAAACTTTGTTGTCGTAATCCTTTGCAAAACCCATAACATTGCGCACAAATCCGCCAGCCAGCCCGGACCTAGCGTTAATGAATCGCTGCAGTATTGCTACTCAAGATAAGCACTTCTGACGACTGTCAACGGGTTGATAAAATCTTCCAACTCATGAATCATCAATATTTAATGCATCCCGTCGTTCTTTAATGAACCATGTAAATATGATATCTATCACAAGGTGTGAAAGAGCCAGTGACGACCTTCATCAGCCTTATGACATCACCCATTGTGTCCACTTCATCGTACTTTAAGGCACTTTCGTTCAGCCGACCACATGTTCAATGGGATAGAAGATATGTTATTGAAATATTTGTCACTCAATTCCAGGTGACTGTTACATTGAATTTTCGTGAATTTTCGTAATATGTTTAAGGATACTTATATAAGCAAAAAGAAGAAACAAGAGAACACATTCAAGAATAAACCTAGGAGAATTTGTAGTTATGAATAACTTGTTAATATCATAAATATTATTTTCGCTGAACTTTCTTGAACGAATAAAATCCACAGCTTTTCGCAATGTGAAACACTTGATTCTAGTTTTCCGATGAGGATTTACGATGAGTCACGGTTAAGCTAGTGAACGTCGTCGCTCCGCTCCGTACTCTGCATCATCGTCATCTACTCAACTTAACATGTCAACTATGACGATGGCTTGTTCGGGCGTCAACTGTCAACATTGCACTTATCCAAACCATAAACTGAGCTCAATATTTAAGCTGCGTATCTGCTGTCAAATTTCATACCATCTAAGTGATCGAATAAAATTCCGAAGTTACCGAAGCAGCCGCCTTTAGTCAAGAGGGAATCTCTATTAGACAGGGGGATAAGCATGTCAAAGGCTTCGGTGAACTCTGCAGAGAAAGAAAGCAGCCCGACTGACTGACAAAAAAAAGAGAAAGCCTAAAGCTATCGCAAACACAACAGTTCCTAGCTCACTGGAAATAGGAGTTCAAAGTAATTGAGGCCAAATATGTCATTCATTGACCACCGTGTAGTAGATCTACAATAATTACTTCTCAAATTACTGTACTTATTAAGATACCTGCTGGCTGGTAGTTCTGTGGTTGTTTCTAAATAATATGCATCTTATTTTTTGGCGCTGTTTAAAAGAATAATAGGCCAGTAGGTTGTGATGCAAGTAACAAACTTCATCAGCATTTGGTGCATTTATCAATGTTTATATATATAAAAATCAACAGACATATCACAGATAAGTTGGTCAGTCTAACAAGAATAAATAAAACGGCAAACGGATATCGAAAAATCAACAGACATATCACAGATGGTTTGGTTGGCTCACTCTTCGTCTTAAATATTCCATAATAAATCACATAATAGTATCGTATCACAGATAACTTGGTCAATCTAACAAGAATAAATAAAACAGCAAAACGGATAACGAAAAATCAACAGACATATCACAGATGGTTTGGTTGGCCCCTCTACGTCTATTCATAACATATAACATTATTAAATACTTTCAATCTAACAAAATAAATAAAAATGCAAAAACATAAAGAAAAATAATATCATATCACAGATAACTTCGGTGGTCACAGATAAATCTAACAAAAACAGCAAAACGGATAAAGAAAAATCAACAGACAATCACAGATGGTTTGAATGGCCCCTCTTCGTTTTAAATATTCCATAAACAATCATATTATATATCATATCACAGATAACTTGGTCAATCTACAAGAATAAACAAAATGGGATAAAGAAAAATCAACAGACATATCACAGATGGATTGGTTGAGCCCATTTTTTTTTTGTTATTATCTGATAACATAAAACACAACATAAATCATATTACAGAAAACTAGTTTATCTCCCGGTTGGGCTACTACACGGATGCTGATTATCACTACTTGGAGCAATTATTCACTTCAAGCTTATTGTCTTCTACTTGAATGTTCGTAGATATCATCCAAATATACATAATTGTTCTTTTGCATCAACAAGAGTTGATATTAGTTTACCAAACACTTGCTTGTGGACGATTCTTGTAAGTAAACTACGGGGAACATGGTTGCTCACACACGTTAGCCTTATAAACGGACAGGAGCCATTGAAGAAGGGATGACCTGTTGGGTTTCTTCGTGACCACTCAGAGACACACATCACGTGTCTCCATTGCCAGACAGTTACGCCGCAGCCAATCTTCACTGAAGTCAACTGTAATTCCCAAGAGCAATATTTCAATATGTATTCCTCACTCTGTTTAGTAATTGTATACAATCACTGCAAACTTGATTACTTCTATCAGAAACATGTTAAAACAAACGTATTTAGAGTCAATATTCCAATACTCCTTATATGGACCAGGAATGTTGTGGCCCGAAATCTAATTCAGCCGCTAAGGGGTTTATCAAGAACATAGTAATGAATATAAAACCACGTTATCAAGATGTAATACTAAGATAATAACAATCATTCAACATATTTTGTTAAGGCTGTACCTTCTGAATTTCGGCAAGTCTTCCTTCTGATTGATGTCTTTTCTGGTGTAACCTTCCTTTCATTCTTCCCTTTTTCCTGAGAATTCGTTGAATGATTTCATATTTCTCCCGTGATATATAGCATTCCGCATGATCCGACCAATCAGGTCGTATCCCAACCATTGAGCTAGATTGACGATGACTTAAATAGCTGGTCTGTGGCCAGTACAGAGAATGCCTTGATTAGGCCGCCTGCTGTCTGTTTGTGGTTTGACGAATGACTCAAGTATTGTGTATATATATAGAGCTGTGCCTATCAGACGAGTACAGGCAAGTCGCAGGTTAAAGAAATAGAGAGAGGATTAAGCGAGTTTCGTGTTTGTCACGGCTTCATCGTCGACGACGTTCCGTATCAGTGAGAACTCGAAGCTGATCCCCTCACAGTGTTGTTCACACTGAGCGCCTCATACCAACGCAGCAAAGGGATTGGATTGTGGAATTTCACCTGAATGAAATGTTTTGGCTTATTTGATGTTTTAATGACAACAATTAAATTCGACGCTCGACCAAATATCGGCATTGTACTGTTAGACCAACAAGGTAATAAAACCTGACATTGTTCTGTTGAGCTAGCTACAACTGCTACAATAGCTACAAACGACACCTATCCCTTATCGTACCTCGAAAGATTTCAAACTTTTGTTGTCGTAATCCTTTGCAAAACCCATAACATTGCGCACAAATCCGCCAGCCCGGACCTAGCGTTAATGAATCGCTGCAGTATTGCTACTCAAGATAAGCACTTCTGACGACTGTCAACGGGTTGATAAAATCTTCCAACTCATGAATCATCAATATTTAATGCATCCCGTCGTTCTTTAATGAACCATGTAAATATGATATCTATCACAAGGTGTGAAAGAGCCAGTGACGACCTTCATCAGCCTTATGACATCACCCATTGTGTCCACTTCATCGTACTTTAAGGCACTTTCGTTCAGCCGACCACATGTTCAATGGGATAGAAGATATGTTATTGAAATATTTGTCACTCAATTCCAGGTGACTGTTACATTGAATTTTCGTAATATGTTTAAGGATACTTATATAAGCAAAAGAAGAAACAAGAGAACACATTCAAGAATAAAAACCTATGAGAATTTGTAGTTATGAATAACTTGTTAATATCATAAATATTATTTTCGCTGAACTTTCTTGAACGAATCAAATCCACAGCTTTTCGCAATGTGAAACACTCTAGATTCTAGTTTTCCGATGAGGATTACGATGAGTCACGGTTAAGCTAGTGAACGTCGTCGCTCCGCTCCGTACTCTGCATCATCGTCATCTACTCAACTTAACATGTCAACTATGACGATGGCTTGTTCGGGCGTCAACTGTCAACATTGCACTTATCCAAACCATAAACTGAGCTCAATATTTAAGCTGCGTATCTGCTGTCAAATTTCATACCATCTAAGTAATAGAATAAAATTCCGAAGTTACCGAAGCAGCCGCCTTTAGTCAAGAGGGAATCTCTATTAGACAGGGGGATAAGCATGTCAAATGCTTCGGTGAACTCTGCAGAGAAAGCAGCCCGAACTGACAAACAAAAGAGAAAGCCTAAAGCTATCGCAAACACAACAGTTCCTAGCTCACTGGAAATAGGAGTTCAAAGTAATTGAGGCCAAATATGTCATTCATTGACCACCGTGTAGTAGATCTACAATCATTACTTCTCAAATTACTGTACTTATTAAGATACCTGCTGGCTGGTAGTTCTGTGGTTGTTTCTAAATAATATGCATCTTATTTTTCGGCGCTGTTTAAAAGAATAATAGGCCAGTAGGTTGTGATGCAAGTAACAAACTTCATCAGCATTTGGTGCATTTAATCAATGTTTATATATATAAAAATCAACAGACATATCACAGATAAGTTGGTCAATCTAACAAGAATAAATAAAACGGCAAACGGATATCGAAAAATCAACAGACATATCACAGATGGTTTGGTTGGCTCACTCTTCGTTTGAAATATTCCATAACAAATCACATAATAGTATCGTATCACAGATAACTTGGTCAATCTAACAAGAACTTGGTCAAATAAAAAGCAAAAATAAATAAAACAGCAAAACTGATAACGAAAAATCAACAGATAACTTGGTCAATCTAACAAGAATAAATAAAAACAGCAAAACTGATCAACAGACACCATCGCACAGATGGTTTGGTAGGCCCCCCCTCTTCGATTAAAATATTCCATAACATATAACATAATAATATCATATCACAGATAACTTGGTCAAACTAACAGGAATAAACAAAATAGCAACACATATATAGAAAAATCAACAGACATATCACAGATGGATTGGTTGAGCCCATTTTTTTTGTTATTTTTATCTGATAACATAAAACACAACATAAATCATATTACAGAAAACTAGTTATCTCCCGGTTGGGCTACTACACGGATGCTGATTATCACTACTTGGAGCAATTATTCACTTCAAGCTTATTGTCTTCTACTTGAATGTTCGTAGATATCATCCAAATATACATAATTCTGTTCTTTTGCATCAACAAGAGTTGATATTAGTTTACCAAACACTTGCTTGTGGACGAGTCTTGTAAGTAAACTACGGGGAACATGGTTGCTCACACACGTTAGCCTTATAAACGGACAGGAGCCATTGAAGAAGGGATGACCTGTTGGGTTTCTTCGTGACCACTCAGACACATCACGTGTCTCCATTGCCAGACAGTTACGCCGCAGCCAATCTTCACTGAAGTCAACTGTAACATTCCAAAGAGCAATATTTCAATATGTATTCCTCACTCTGTTTAGTAATTGTATACAATCACTGCAACTCTGATTACTTCTATCAGAAACATGTTAAAACAAACGTATTTAGAGTCAATATTCCAATACTCCTTATATGGACCAGGAATGTTGTGGCCCGAAATCTAATTCAGCCGCTAAGGGGTTTATCAAGAACATAGTAATGAATATAAAACCACGTTATCAAGATGTAATACTAAGATAATAACAATCATTCAACATATTTTGTTAAGGCTGTACCTTCTGAATTCTCGGCAAGTCTTCCTTCTGATTGATGTCTTTTCTGGTGTAACCTTCCTTTCATTCTTCCCTTTTTCCTGAGAATTCGTTGAATGATTTCATATTTCTCCCGTGATATATAGCATTCCGCATGATCCGACCAATCAGGTCGTATCCCAACCATTGAGCTAGATTGACGATGACTTAAATAGCTGGTCTGTGTCCAGTACAGAGAATGCCTTGATTAGGCCGCCTGCTGTCTGTTTGTGGTTTGACGAATGACTCAAGTATTGTGGTATATATAGAGCTGTGCCTATCAGACGAGTACAGGCAAGTCGCAGGTTAAAGAAATAGAGAGAGGATTAAGCGCGTTTCGTGTTTGTCACGGCTTCATCGTCGACGACGTACCGTATCAGTGAGAATTCGAAGCTGATCCCCTCACAGTGTTGTTCACACTGAGCGCCTCATACCAACGCAGCAAAGGGATTGGATTGTGGAAATTTCACCTTGAATGAAATGTTTTGGCTTATTTGATGTTTTAATGGCAACAATTAAATTCGACGCTCGACCAAATATCGGCATTGTACTGTTAGACCAACAAGGTAATAAAACCTGACATTGTTCTGTTGAGCTAGCTACAACTGCTACAATAGCTACAAACGACACCTATCCCTTATCGTATCGTACCGAAAAAGATTTCAAACTTTTGTTGTCGTAATCCTTTGCAAAACCCATAACATTGCGCACAAATCCGCCAGCCCGGACCTAGCGTTAATGAATCGCTCGCTGCAGTATTGCTACTCAAGATAAGCACTTCTGACGACTGTCAACGGGTTGATAAAATCTTCCAACTCATGAATCATCAATATTTAATGCATCCCGTCGTTCTTTAATGAACCATGTAAATATGATATCTATCACAAGGTGTGAAAGAGCCAGTGACGACCTTCATCAGCCTTATGACATCACCCATTGTGTCCACTTCATCGTACTTTAAGGCACTTTCGTTCAGCCGACCACATGTTCAATGGGATAGAAGATATGTTATTGAAATATTTGTCACTCAATTCCAGGTGACTGTTACATTGAATTTTCGTAATATGTTTAAGGATACTTATATAAGCAAAAGAAGAAACAAAGAGAACACATTCAAGAATAAACCTAGGAGAATTTGTAGTTATGAATAACTTGTTAATATCATAAATATTATTTTCGCTGAACTTTCTTGAACGAATCAAATCCACAGCTTTTCGCAATGTGAAACACTCGATTCTAGTTTTCCGATGAGGATTACGATGAGTCACGGTTAAGCTAGTGAACGTCGTCGTCGTCGCTCCGCTCCGTACTCTGCATCATCGTCATCTACTCAACTTAACATGTCAACTATGACGATGGCTTGTTCGGGCGTCAACTGTCAACATTGCACTTATCCAAACCATAAACTGAGCTCAATATTTAAGCTGCGTATCTGCTGTCAAATTTCATACCATCTAAGTAATAGAATAAAATTCCGAAGTTACCGAAGCAGCCCTTTAGTCAAGAGGGAATCTCTATTAGACAGGGGGATAAGCATGTCAAAGGCTTCGGTGAACTCTGCAGAGAAAGCAGCCCGAACTGACAAACAAAAAAGAGAAAGCCTAAAGCTATCGCAAACACAACAGTTCCTAGCTCACTGGAAATAGGAGTTCAAAGTAATTGAGGCCAAATATGTCATTCATTGACCACCGTGTAGTAGATCTACAATCATTACTTCTCAAATTACTGTACTTATTAAGATACCTGCTGGCTGGTAGTTCTGTGGTTGTTTCTAAATAATATGCATCTTATTTTTTGGCGCTGTTTAAAAGAATAATAGGCCAGTAGGTTGTGATTCATGTAACAAACTTCATCAGCATTTGGTGCATTTATCAATGTTTATATATATAAAAATCAACAGACATATCACAGATAAGTTGGTCAATCTAACAAGAATAAATAAAACGGCAAACGGATATAGACAAATCAACAGACATATCACAGATGGTTTGGTTGGCTCACTCTTCGTTTGAAATATTCCATAACAAATCACATAATAGTATCGTATCACAGATAACTTGGTCAATCTAACAAGAATAAATAAAACAGCAAAACTGATAACGAAAAATCAACAGACATATCACAGATGGTTTGGTAGGCCCCCTCTTCGATTAAAATATTCCATAAATATATATAAATAATAATATCATATCACAGATAACTTGGTCAAACTAACAGGAATAAACAAAATAGCAAACACATATATAGAAAAATCAACAGACATATCACAGATGGATTGGTTGAGCCCATTTTTTTGTTATTTTTATCTGATAACATAAAACACAACATAAATCATATTACAGAAAACTAGTTATCTCCCGGTTGGGCTACTACACGGATGCTGATTATCACTACTTGGAGCAATTATTCACTTCAAGCTTATTGTCTTCTACTTGAATGTTCGTAGATATCATCCAAATATACATAATTCTGTTCTTTTGCATCAACAAGAGTTGATATTAGTTTACCAAACACTTGCTTGTGGACGAGTCTTGTAAGTAAACTACGGGGAACATGGTTGCTCACACACGTTAGCCTTATAAACGGACAGGAGCCATTGAAGAAGGGATGACCTGTTGGGTTTCTTCGTGACCACTCAGACACATCACGTGTCTCCATTGCCAGACAGTACGCCGCAGCCAATCTTCACTGAAGTCAACTGTAACATTCCAAAGAGCAATATTTCAATATGTATTCCTCACTCTGTTTAGTAATTGTATACAATCACTGCAACTCTGATTACTTCTATCAGAAACATGTTAAAACAAACGTATTTAGAGTCAATATTCCAATACTCCTTATATGGACCAGGAATGTTGTGGCCCGAAATCTAATTCAGCCGCTAAGGGGTTTATCAAGAACATAGTAATGAATATAAAACCACGTTATCAAGATGTAATACTAAGATAATAACAATCATTCAACATATTTTGTTAAGGCTGTACCTTCTGAATTCTCGGCAAGTCTTCCTTCTGATTGATGTCTTTTCTGGTGTAACCTTCCTTTCATTCTTCCCTTTTTCCTGAGAATTCGTTGAATGATTTCATATTTCTCCCGTGATATATAGCATTCCGCATGATCCGACCAATCAGGTCGTATCCCAACCATTGAGCTAGATTGACGATGACTTAAATAGCTGGTCTGTGTCCAGTACAGAGAATGCCTTGATTAGGCCGCCTGCTGTCTGTTTGTGGTTTGACGAATGACTCAAGTATTGTGGTATATATAGAGCTGTGCCTATCAGACGAGTACAGGCAAGTCGCAGGTTAAAGAAATAGAGAGAGGATTAAGCGCGTTTCGTGTTTGTCACGGCTTCATCGTCGACGACGTACCGTATCAGTGAGAATTCGAAGCTGATCCCCTCACAGTGTTGTTCACACTGAGCGCCTCATACCAACGCAGCAAAGGGATTGGATTGTGGAATTTCACCTTGAATGAAATGTTTTGGCTTATTTGATGTTTTAATGGCAACAATTAAATTCGACGCTCGACCAAATATCGGCATTGTACTGTTAGACCAACAAGGTAATAAAACCTGACATTTTCTGCTGAGCTAGCTACAACTGCTACAATAGCTACAAACGACACCTATCCCTTATCGTACCTCGAAAGATTTCAAACTTTTGTTGTCGTAATCCTTTGCAAAACCCATAACATTGCGCACAAATCCGCCAGCCCGGACCTAGCGTTAATGAATCGCTGCAGTATTGCTACTCAAGATAAGCACTTCTGACGACTGTCAACGGGTTGATAAAATCTTCCAACTCATGAATCATCAATATTTAATGCATCCCGTCGTTCTTTAATGAACCATGTAAATATGATATCTATCACAAGGTGTGAAAGAGCCAGTGACGACCTTCATCAGCCTTATGACATCACCCATTGTGTCCACTTCATCGTACTTTAAGGCACTTTCGTTCAGCCGACCACATGTTCAATGGGATAGAAGATATGTTATTGAAATATTTGTCACTCAATTCCAGGTGACTGTTACATTGAATTTTCGTAATATGTTTAAGGATACTTATATAAGCAAAAGAAGAAACAAGAGAACACATTCAAGAATAAACCTAGGAGAATTTGTAGTTATGAATAACTTGTTAATATCATAAATATTATTTTCGCTGAACTTTCTTGAACGAATCAAATCCACAGCTTTTCGCAATGTGAAACACTCGATTCTAGTTTTCCGATGAGGATTACGATGAGTCACGGTTAAGCTAGTGAACGTCGTCGCTCCGCTCCGTACTCTGCATCATCGTCATCTACTCAACTTAACATGTCAACTATGACGATGGCTTGTTCGGGCGTCAACTGTCAACATTGCACTTATCCAAACCATAAACTGAGCTCAATATTTAAGCTGCGTATCTGCTGTCAAATTTCATACCATCTAAGTGATCGAATAAAATTCCGAAGTTACCGAAGCAGCCGCCTTTAGTCAAGAGGGAATCTCTATTAGACAGGGGGATAAGCATGTCAAAGGCTTCGGTGAACTCTGCAGAGAAAGCAGCCCGAACTGACAAACAAAAGAGAAAGCCTAAAGCTATCGCAAACACAACAGTTCCTAGCTCACTGGAAATAGGAGTTCAAAGTAATTGAGGCCAAATATGTCATTCATTGACCACCGTGTAGTAGATCTACAATCATTACTTCTCAAATTACTGTACTTATTAAGATACCTGCTGGCTGGTAGTTCTGTGGTTGTTTCTAAATAATATGCATCTTATTTTTTGGCGCTGTTTAAAAGAATAATAGGCCAGTAGGTTGTGATGCAAGTAACAAACTTCATCAGCATTTGGTGCATTTAATCAATGTTTATATATATAAAAATCAACAGACATATCACAGATAAGTTGGTCAATCTAACAAGAATAAATAAAACGGCAAAACGGATATCGAAAAAAGACATATCACAGACATTTAAATATCCCATCAAATCACATAATATTATCGTATCACAGATAACTTGGATGGTTTGGTTGGCTCACTGGTTTGGTTTCTCCCCTCTCGTTTGAAATATTCCATAACAAATCACATAATAGTATCGTATCACAGATAACTTGGTCAATCTAACAAGAATAAATAAAACAGCAAAACTGATAACGAAAAATCAACAGACATATCACAGATGGTTTGGTAGGCCCCCTCTTCGATTAAAATATTCCATAACATATAACATAATAATATCATATCACAGATAACTTGGTCAAACTAACAGGAATAAACAAAATAGCAACACATATATAGAAAAATCAACAGACATATCACAGATGGATTGGTTGTTGAGCCCATTTTTTTGTTTTTTTATCTGATAACATAAAACACAACATAAATCATATTACAGAAAACTAGTTATCTCCCGGTTGGGCTACTACACGGATGCTGATTATCACTACTTGGAGCAATTATTCACTTCAAGCTTATTGTCTTCTACTTGAATGTTCGTAGATATCATCCAAATATACATAATTCTGTTCTTTGCATCAACAAGAGTTGATATTAGTTTACCAAACACTTGCTTGTGGACGAGTCTTGTAAGTAAACTACGGGGAACATGGTTGCTCACACACGTTAGCCTTATAAACGGACAGGAGCCATTGAAGAAGGGATGACCTGTTGGGTTTCTTCGTGACCACTCAGACACATCACGTGTCTCCATTGCCAGACAGTTACGCCGCAGCCAATCTTCACTGAAGTCAACTGTAACATTCCAAAGAGCAATATTTCAATATGTATTCCTCACTCTGTTTAGTAATTGTATACAATCACTGCAACTCTGATTACTTCTATCAGAAACATGTTAAAACAAACGTATTAGAGTCAATATTCCAATACTCCTTATATGGACCAGGAATGTTGTGGCCCGAAATCTAATTCAGCCGCTAAGGGGTTTATCAAGAACATAGTAATGAATATAAAACCACGTTATCAAGATGTAATACTAAGATAATAACAATCATTCAACATATTTTGTTAAGGCTGTACCTTCTGAATTTCTCGGCAAGTCTTTCTTCTGATTGATGTCTTTTGGTGTAACCTCCTTTCATTCTTCCCTTTTTCCTGAGAATTCGTTGAATGATTTTATTTCTCCCGTGATATATAGCATTCCGCATGATCCGACCAATCAGGTCGTATCCCAACCATTGAGCTAGATTGACGATGACTTAAATAGCTGGTCTGTGGCCAGTACAGAGAATGCCTTGATTAGGCCGCCTGCTGTCTGTTTGTGGTTTGACGAATGACTCAAGTATTGTGTATATATAGAGCTGTGCCTATCAGACGAGTACAGGCAAGTCGCAGGTTAAAGAAATAGAGAGAGGATTAAGCGCGTTTCGTGTTTGTCACGGCTTCATCGTCGACGACGTTCCGTATCAGTGAGAATTCGAAGCTGATCCCCTCACAGTGTTGTTCACACTGAGCGCCTCATACCAACGCAGCAAAGGGATTGGATTGTGGAATTTCACCTTGAATGAAATGTTTTGGCTTATTTGATGTTTTAATGGCAACAATTAAATTCGACGCTCGACCAAATATCGGCATTGTACTGTTAGACCAACAAGGTAATAAAACCTGACATTGTTCTGTTGAGCTAGCTACAACTGCTACAATAGCTACAAACGACACCTATCCCTTATCGTACCTCGAAAGATTTCAAACTTTTGTTGTCGTAATCCTTTGCAAAACCCATAACATTGCGCACAAATCCGCCAGCCCGGACCTAGCGTTAATGAATCGCTGCAGTATTGCTACTCAAGATAAGCACTTCTGACGACTGTCAACGGGTTGATAAAATCTTCCAACTCATGAATCATCAATATTTAATGCATCCCGTCGTTCTTTAATGAACCATGTAAATATGATATCTATCACAAGGTGTGAAAGAGCCAGTGACGACCTTCATCAGCCTTATGACATCACCCATTGTGTCCACTTCATCGTACTTTAAGGCACTTTCGTTCAGCCGACCACATGTTCAATGGGATAGAAGATATGTTATTGAAATATTTGTCACTCAATTCCAGGTGACTGTTACATTGAATTTTCGTAATATGTTTAAGGATACTTATATAAGCAAAAGAAGAAACAAGAGAACACATTCAAGAATAAACCTAGGAGAATTTGTAGTTATGAATAACTTGTTAATATCATAAATATTATTTTCGCTGAACTTTCTTGAACGAATCAAATCCACAGCTTTTCGCAATGTGAAACACTCGATTCTAGTTTTCCGATGAGGATTACGATGAGTCACGGTTAAGCTAGTGAACGTCGTCGCTCCGCTCCGTACTCTGCATCATCGTCATCTACTCAACTTAACATGTCAACTATGACGATGGCTTGTTCGGGCGTCAACTGTCAACATTGCACTTATCCAAACCATAAACTGAGCTCAATATTTAAGCTGCGTATCTGCTGTCAAATTTCATACCATCTAAGTAATAGAATAAAATTCCGAAGTTACCGAAGCAGCCGACTTTAGTCAAGAGGGAATCTCTATTAGACAGGGGGATAAGCATGTCAAAGGCTTCGGTGAACTCTGCAGAGAAAGCAGCCCGAACTGACAAACAAAAGAGAAAGCCTAAAGCTATCGCAAACACAACAGTTCCTAGCTCACTGGAAATAGGAGTTCAAAGTAATTGAGGCCAAATATGTCATTCATTGACCACCGTGTAGTAGATCTACAATCATTACTTTTCAAATTATTGTACTTATTAAGATACCTGCTGGCTTGTAGTTCTGTGGTTGTTTCTAAATAATATGCATCTCTTATTTTTTTTGGCGCTGTTTAAAAGAATAATAGGCCAGTAGGTTGTGATGCAAGTAACAAACTTCATCAGCATTTGGTGCATTTATCAATGTTTATATATATAAAAATCAACAGACATATCACAGATAAGTTGGTCAATCTAACAAGAATAAATAAAACGGCAAACGGATATCGAAAAATCAACAGACATATCACAGATGGTTTGGTTGGCTCACTCTTCGTTTGAAATATTCCATAACAAATCACATAATAGTATCGTATCACAGATAACTTGGTCAATCTAACAAGAATAAATAAAACAGCAAAACGGATAACGAAAAATCAACAGACATATCACAGATGGTTTGGTTGGCCCACTCTTCGATTAAAATATTCCATAAAAATATAACATAATAATATCATATCACAGATAACTTGGTCAAACTAACAGGAATAAATAAAACAGCAGCAAACACATATATAGAAAAATCAACAGACATATCACAGATGGATTGGTTGAGCCCCTTTTTGTTTTTTTATATTGATAACATAAAACACAACATAAATCATATTACAGAAACTTGGTCAAATCTCCCGGTTGGGCTACTACACGGATGTGATTATCACTACTTGGAGCAATTATTCACTTCAAGCTTATTGTTTTCTACTTGAATGTTCGTAAAACACAACATAAATCATATACAGAAAACTAGTTATCTCCCATACAATGCTGATTATCACTACTTTTGAGCAATTATCACTTCAAGCTTATTGTCTTCTACTTGAAGTTCGTAGATATATCATGATACATAATTCTGTTCTTTTGCATACAAGAGTTGATATTAGTTTACCAAACACTTGCTTGTGGACGAGTCTTGTAAGTAAACTACGGGGAACATGGTTGCTCACACACGTTAGCCTTATAAACGGACAGGAGCCATTGAAGAAGGGATGACCTGTTGGGTTTCTTCGTGACCACTCAGACACATCACGTGTCTCCATTGCCAGACAGTTACGCCGCAGCCAATCTTCACTGAAGTCAACTGTAACATTCCAAAGAGCAATATTTCAATATGTATTCCTCACTCTGTTTAGTAATTGTATACAATCACTGCAACTCTGATTACTTCTATCAGAAACATGTTAAAACAAACGTATTTAGAGTCAATATTCCAATACTCCTTATATGGACCAGGAATGTTGTGGCCCGAAATCTAATTCAGCCGCTAAGGGGTTTATCAAGAACATAGTAATGAATATAAACCACGTTATCAAGATGTAATACTAAGATAATAACAATCATTCAACATATTTTGTTAAGGCTGTACCTTCTGAATTCTCGGCAAGTCTTCCTTCTGATTGATGTCTTTTCTGGTGTAACCTTCCTTTCATTCTTCCCTTTTTCCTGAGAATTCGTTGAATGATTTCATATTTCTCCCGTGATATATAGCATTCCGCATGATCCGACCAATCAGGTCGTATCCCAACCATTGAGCTAGATTGACGATGACTTAAATAGCTGGTCTGTGGCCAGTACAGAGAATGCCTTGATTAGGCCGCCTGCTGTCTGTTTGTGGTTTGACGAATGACTCAAGTATTGTGGTATATATAGAGCTGTGCCTATCAGACGAGTACAGGCAAGTCGCAGGTTAAAGAAATAGAGAGAGGATTAAGCGCGTTTCGTGTTTGTCACGGCTTCATCGTCGACGACGACGTACCGTATCAGTGAGAATTCGAAGCTGATCCCCTCACAGTGTTGTTCACACTGAGCGCCTCATACCAACGCAGCAAAGGATTGGATTGTGGAATTTCACCTTGAATGAAATGTTTTGGCTTATTTGATGTTTT
>CM067353.1:48906945-48950931 GCA_034190875.2 Urechis unicinctus
CTTCATCAATGACAAAAATGGCATAGTTATAGACTACCTATCGATAGCTTCGTCAATTAACCAACATTGTTCTGAACGTCAATGAAATACGCTACTGCCCGCTGCGCCAATGACGGAGAAAGTCAATATCCATTCATTCGGTTTGTAAGAACTGTAACGAATAAGCCGCGTGCAGTGTTCATCATGCCATTCATAGTAACGAACATACATTGCATGATTATGCGTATCAGCTTCCAGTGCTTAGATCTACTGGTAATGATTCCATGCATATTCCAATTTCATGGTGTATTTCTCTCTAACGTTTCACAAAAACTTGAAGAGCCACATGCAATCAAATCAATCAGAAAATCCAGGTGCTATGTCAGGACGTACCTAGCTTCTGAAACATCCATCCCATCCATCAAGATTGTAGGTTTTACACATGGGCCTAGTGATATTCGACACAATAACTACAGGCGTTGCAACACCAGAGGAATCAGAATGCAGGAAGCGCGGGCGAAATAACACACTGGTGTTTACCGGGGTCGGAGAGATAATGGGAGGATGACGCCAGTCCTTGCGAGAATATCTGCAGTAAATGACCATTTTGTCCATTTTCATGTTAGCTCATTCAGCCTAAGGACCCGGAGCATAATTGAAATCATATCACGATGAATAACTGCTATTACGTCATGCATCTGTGTCTGAAAACACGACTCAAATGCGACGATTCAGCAGTTGTAATGTATTATACCGGCACGGGATATCATTACAGCAATTTGGGAACATAGCTACCACTCTGTAATTTGCTACCAGTGCTAGTCTCAGCCATTATTATTTGCTGAAGTGCAACGCAAACACCATAATTCTCGAGCGGGTACCAATAAATCAACGAAATGATGAAGGGGTTTTGGCTTGATTATCTGCTTACAAGTTCCTACGGGTCCCAAGAAGACGATTGCCAAGCATTGTCTACTGCACTGTTCTCTTAAGGAATCCATCAATGTTACTTTATGAGCGCCGGTTTATTTCATCTTCTGCGCTTGTAGCCCGAGGATATAAAACAAAGCTGAATTCACGTCAAGAATATTGGTTTGGTAGTGGTTGTCGTTGAAAGCAAGCTGATGAGAGGCCTATGCGACATGGGGAAGCGATCCGCAGATTTTTACGGTAGGGGGCATTTCCTCATGCTGAATCGAACATGCCGCACAAATGACATTGCTACAGCATTTCTTCTGCATTCATCCTGGACGCTTGTTGTTCATTAAAAAGACGTCATCTTTAGGGGTCTTGCATGCGCTTTGCTACATCACAAGTAAGCACGATTGGGGATATATCCAATTTACACGAATAGTTGGTGACTAAGATAATGACTCTAATGTTAGTTGCAGCTACGACAAGCTAACATCACTACGCATTTTAGCCAAACATATCACCAATGTGATACTTGTAGTTGTTTGTTTCGTGTATAAGTTGCTTACTACACAATGCAACATGACATGGTTAATAATTAGTAACTGGCTTGATTTACCAGTGACTACAAACTGCACTCTGTGCACTTATGAAAACCCTTGTCAACGGATCACAGAACACTTCCGAGCCCATTTTGGTATCAAAGCGATAAAGGTGAAACAACAAAGATTATGAACGTTACCTAAGCACTGATGTCGTATACTATCTAGAGATCAAGCCCTGGCAGTTAAATATACATACCGACCACGAACACTTCCTGGGAAAACAAACAAAATGCTACCCGGCCCAAAACAACGGATTATTTTATAGCTAATAAAGGTTGCGACAACAAACGGTTATCTTAGCAAATGTTAGTTCGAAACAGACGTTTAATCGCATCAGCTGGGCCGTAACACGGAGTTCGTCCTTTGAATGTGTAGTTCTACTTCCATATTACAAATTCTTGAAACGTGTACAGAAATATTAGCGAGTAATAGAAAATAAAACCTGCTAAGAGAATGTCATTATTATTTAAAAGTGATGAGGCTGACAAAGTTGTGCTTAAATAAACATTGACAAGAGAGAATATGATGCCTGCTACACTAATAATCCAATTCACACATTAGCTAAATATCATCATAGCATTAATTTCCAACAACAATTCAACACAATTTGCTCACAGCTGCACCATATCTCCTGTTTCTTATGTCCAAGACGCCTCTTGCGCAATGTGCCAGTTCCCCAGTTTGACTTCGAGACAAAATTGACGGCCAGTCGTTTTATTCACCAGAGTAATTCAGAGAAAACCACCAGCATTTTGGCCAATACCCTTGCTACTAACGAGAAATTATTATTTAAAGATTTATTAAGGGGGACGGTCACAGTTACGGGTTCAACAAAGGGGCAACCTTGGATCTGGTCATCTTTCTTCCCGCGTAAATTGTCAAATTACACACAAATCGGACTGGTCCATCAACATTGCAAGAAATATACCCAGTGCCCCCTCCCTCCTCCCTCATCTCGTCCACACCATGTCCAACCTACATTTAGGAAAAAAATTGATTGTGTTATTACTAAGAAAAGCCGGATGACTAGAAGTCAATTGGTATACATGTAAGGTCACATCTTAATTCATATACTTTTTGGTCGACCTTGCCAATGCTAGGCAAACAACCACATATAGCCGAAGCAGCTAAAATGTTTTTAGTGGTACTGACGTTAAAATTGAATTCAATATGCATACAGGTGGAAAATGTGTATGTATATATACATATTTTACAATATACTATATATATATATATATATAATATATATATATATATAATATATATATATATATTATATGTATATATATATATATATATATATATATATATATATTCATACATATACATATATTATATGTATATATATATATATATAGATATATTTATATATATATATAATTTATATATAGATATATATTTATATATCCCTCTATATATATATATATATCTACCTTTATATCTAATCTCCTCTCCTACATATATCAGATCTCTCTAAATATATATATATATATATATATATACATAAATATACATATATAAATATATATCTACATATAAATATATATCATATATACTATATATATGTATATGTGCGCGTGTGTGTGTGTGAGTGTAGATGCATTTATGGTTATCATCTGCAACTACAATTTCATCGGACGGTACCCAATTATGTCGCATTATTGTTCCTTAACTTTTCTGCGCAGGTAGCCCGAGGATATGACACAGCAATGCTGAATTCCTCGCATTGATTTACAAATGTCGTAGCAGTAGTTGTGTCTGCCTTTGTTAGAAAGCTGGTAATAGTCATTGTCGACATACGAAGTAACCCGCTGATTTTAACGTAAGGAGGCATTTTTTAATGCTAAATCAAACATGACGGGCCAATGACAGTGCATCCACCCCAACACTTATAATCATGTATAACACGTTTATCGCTAACTTTGGGATACTTGAATGTACTTTGCTGCATAACGAGAAAGAAAGGTCGGGCTATATATGATATTTACTTGAATACTTTTGAGGCTGATTGTGATGATGTTTGATGTAGTTACGACGTGCTAACCTCATAATGCCTCCGATAAAAACATCATCCATTTGATATTTAATTTCGTTGGATTCGTGCACTCGTGACTTATTGTAGTGATGTAATATAGTTTTGGTGAATATTAAAGAACAGGTATTTTGTACCAGTGCAAATTAACTACTCTTGGTCTATTCATAGCCAGCTATAACAAAAGGATACGTAATGGGCTGATAACTCTTTGCGTCATATCACAGCAAACCAGCGACCACATCAAGAGATGATCAAATTTGGTACAGCCATATATTTCCTCTGTCTCCGGGGAAGTTTACTAAGCCATTTCAGCAAGGATTGCAACGACCGACATATATTAGCCCACTTTACTCATTATAGAGGTCAATATATCAGTGTATATCGCCGATAAAGCAGACTTCGCTTTACCAAATTGATTATTCATGGCGTATTTCACCTAAGCACTGATAAGACACACTGCGACTGACTCAAAGTCTGGCAATAAGATACCCATGCCACGAGCATGTTCATGGGTAGCAAAAGAAGTGCTGCTCAGCCCCGAATTATTTATTATTTGAATTATGTAGCTACTAGAGATTTGTATAACCGACGGTTATCTCAGCAATTGACACGAATATTCGTTCAACAGTTCGATAAATCCGGACAGCTCGACCGTTACACGGAAATCGCCTTTCGAATGGCCCGTTCGATTTGCGTAATACTGCGGAGATGGAAGCAGAAATAGTGTTCCTAGTTTTCGAATAGCACGAAAACCATTGCCATTATTGGATTTATCTCAATAAGTAACTACAACTTAACCAGCTTTGTTAATGAACCCTGTGAAATGAATGCCATATGCACTTCCATGGTCTAGAAAACTACTCTTCGTTCTATGCCACTCATTGTCTATCAACAGTCATTATTACTTTCATCGAGCAAAAGAGGGAGCAACGAAATATCGCGACAACGTTTAATGTTATTCCTAGTACGTGAATCATCCCGCCACATTTACAATCTATTCGTCAAACAGCAGTACGTTACGTTAAAACCTCAGGGCTTTCTACGTTAGTCAAACGTATTTTGCTGTCCATTTAACATTTGAATATGATTTACGTGTTTGCATTAATAATTAATAACATCGTCTGAGTCGCCTTTTTGCATTTGTATTTATTTTGACAATTTGTGCGAATATAAGCAAAATTCCCTTTTGATAAAACCGCGGCGATAGCCAAGGAAGCAAATGCTCTCAACTAAAGTGATTACATTAGAATCTATCATAAATACGTTCGATATAAGTTAAAAATATTAATACCCATTAGGAGTTTAGCTGCGATGTCCTACAAAGCATGGCGTTGTATAACGTTTGATCCTTAATAGTCACATGTGATGATCGGGGATGAATATGTAGACTATTCTAGTGTTTGGCATGATGATTTGAAGTGTTTCATCCCAATAATTGGCCTCAATCTAGAGCTCATCGCCGTAATCACCTCATTTATCTAACGATTACCTCGCAAGAGGAAGCCCAGGTGGCTGGCCAGCTTCCTATATGAGCTATCATCTTGTCGATATATCACTTGAATATGACTTCATCCGGCTATACAGGAATAATCAGTAAACTGACGATATAGGTGGCAGGAACTAGTATCAGCATGAATGATATCTAGTTGCTAAATGATATGACAAATGTTAAGCAACAACGATGGTTTCGAGCCAGAATGAATATATTTGACCGCTCTTAGGCTTCTTTATCGCCTATGATTTTAAACGTGCGCCCATTGCCTAACCTTCCTGACTCTACTAACCGGCAGTGTAATTGCGATGCATGCTATCGGTCGAGGGTTATCAAGAGATGATCTACACGACATCCTCTATGACGCGACCAATCATCATGTTATTAACCCATCCGCGTCAAGCTGATTGATTTTCTTTGATTTGCAAGACTAATTGCTTTTGGTCATTTTAATTGCATTACATAATTGGAGTTTTCACAAACAAAACGTAGACTACAGCTACTTAAACCATGGTAAAAGGGTCATGCGCAGACAGCAATTTGAATTAAATTCAGTGAATATTGGCGTCCTCTTATCTGTGAACTTATTATTAATTGCATTAAGTCTGTTTCCAAATCAAGCATAATGTTGTGTGTATGACGAGTAATGAGCCAATCGACGGAGCCATCTATTCGTCATGGGCTACATTTACACCGAATAATGCTATGGGTTCAGTTACTGCAGGATGATATAGCTCACTGAAATATTTATGTTTTGTGCCAAGGACAGTTGGGTAGAAAACTTCGTGCATATTGACATGGGTTTGTGAACAAACTTGTGCTGTTACTGCATGCACAGCTGAAAATTACGCAGCTTATCAACAGTGCTAATGAATCTCCGATAAGACTATATCATGTACTCACTGGTGCTGATACCATCGATAAATACACGTTACATTAAAATGCAGGGAAACGATTTCCCACAGTTTATTTGCAAAAGGCGAATCTGTCACCTTTTGTCTTATTTGGATTTTAAGGTTACTTCCTTTGATTGAAATGGAGAAGTTGTACGACTTAGTTTGTGTGAGTAATAATTGACGAGCTGTAATGCTATTTTCAGCCGCTCTGTGCGACCGTTACGCTTATTATTGGAATGTAACAAATGGTTATTTAACCTGTTGTAGTCTGTTGGCTCAGCGACACTGTTGCTGTAACCCTGTGGCTTTTATAAAGCGAAACTCGCCTTATGTGACGTTTATTAGGAAATGGTTACATTTGCAAGATACTTTATTTTAGTACAAAACTTGTGAGGTTGCATGCCTGGGCTCAATTATCAAACGATCAAAATGATGAAAATTGTTAACTAATTGGAATAACTGACATCCATTATTGAATGAATTAATGAACGTATAGAGAGTGAAACCTTCATTTTAATGTACCTATGAAGGTGACACGAACCACTTTTAGGCGATTGGCTTGTGGATACAGACAGCCACAATGTGTCCAGGAGGATGTTATGCATTGAGCTTATGTGATAAAAATCACAGTCAACATGAAAGCTTGCTAGTGCTGTACATAAAGCGGTTCAGTCATTCAATATGCCTGAATAGTCTCAGGTAAAACGGGCTCTGAAAATGGCAAAACGAAAACCATAACCAATATGGAATTGATGATAATATGTTTGACCCTCTGTTAGAGCTATCTATGCTTGTTGAGCTGTCTTTGTTTATTGAATTGTTTGCAAAATACATCCATTATTAACCACAGTGCCATCATCATGGTGTTATCCATAATAGTTATTAATATTAACAATTTGAGTTCCTACTGACTGGTCCTCACAATTAGCCTCTACCATCACATTGATGCATATGGGGACATACAACACATAAGCATACTGTGCTTAATTGTCTCGAGAATTTTGTTGCGAGTCTTCAGCGTGTTTCGTATGCATTAGCTGTCACTGAGAACAATTTGTATTACACATTTGGCATGTCTGGCTATTAGCCACATTATTGGGCTGATTCTCTCGAGCATTTCTTTTCACAAAATCTCTTTTTCATCGAGAGTCAAAATCGGTCTCACAAATGGCTCCATTTGTAAAACCAGGTGCTAAGTAATGCAGAACCTAACATCTTAAGAGAGTGACCAGCTTCTCCTATCCATCACGATTGTAGGTTTCACCCGACTTAATTACTGTAGGTGTTTACCGTGGCGGGGATATGATGGGTTGTTGGGAGGAATGTACCAGTCTTTGTGAAAAAATGACAATATCTGCATCTACAGTAAATAATATTTGCTTATTATGCTTCGAGTAGTAAGTTCTTTGTAAGTACTTGTTACCATATTCAGCCTGAAGTCATTTATTCTAGTGAAGAAACGATAATGGGAGCTAGATCCCGACGAAGTAACATGTCTCTCATTCACAATATAATTATCTATTAGGACGTGGCCGTCCCTTAACAAGACCAGATTACCAACAGTAAGACTTGTTACTACCATATTATTTAGAAATTAAACATTAGCAAATCCTCTCCACAGAAAATGTGGGGAAGACAAGTTATTTGTAGAGCCCACAAGGCATAATTATCTCAGCCAAAAATGAACCCTGGTTAATCAAGCGGGATTATTCGTGCTACGAATGCCTTTAAGAGGCAAAGATAATGCAATAATGAGTCGATTCAACATAGGTGTGGTGAAAATGAAATGGATTATTGACAATGCAGATTATTGACAATGCAGATAACGAGCATGTGTTTTGCTAACTTGTTAAACGTGCCACTACGTTTTGAATATCTATTCACATCCATTGTTGGGTGACTGCCAGCGGTGAATTATATGCGTACTCCATCAACTTGTGAGATTGAAAGATATCCTAGTGATGCAAGAATAATAAGCTTTTACTGTTTCAAGACAGAACATTACTATAGACTGATGATTTCCAAGGCTTTGGCTACCATGAAATCGTACGTTGTTCTCGTTTTAAAAATCTCTTTTTTATTAATATCAAAATAAACACAAAGTGTGATTATCACAAATCTGACACCTATAATTGCAAACACGTTTCGCACGGAAATCGGTGCACTATTTTATAGGTTAAACGTTATTGTGGTAGCCCGAGAGCCTCTTGGATGCGTACATCATGAAACGGTATTGAGAGGGTTTACTTTCGCCTGAGCGTAAAATGTGAGCAACACTGCTGATGAGTTTGCGTAGGTCTTTTCCTAGGCTTACATGATAAAAGATTTTTGAATGCAGCAAATAGACTAAAAAAGATCATGGGACAAGATCTCGATGAAATTCAGTAGATCTTCATTAGAGCTAATAAGGTGGATTGTAGGGGTGGTCACAACTTCGCCAGCGGTTAAACCATCATGGTCTCTAAAAGAGATGAACTGGATACCAATGAGTCAGCGTTTATGACATTAAAACATCAACCTGATATGAGCTCGTAAGTGGGGCGTGCTATGTCCTTATACGCGTCCATGAGCTAGAGGCTTGGCCAGCCCTGCGACCACAGCGTGAGTTTGTTCGCAAATAAGAATTAAATTATTGTAAAGCCCGAGGGGCCGAGTCTTTGCCGTGGGATGATGAGAGGCTGGGGGCGTTATTGGGATTGTGTGGGCTCCAGAACCTCCTGATCGTACCAGGCCAGTCCATAAACTATTGCATCTACAAAGTATATAGTGTCGCTGTTATAATTTTTGGTGCTATCAAAGCCTTGCTTTGGGCTTTTCAGAGCCATGCTAGGCGTTGATTTGTTCGACAAATTTACATGAGTTTGCTGAAAATATATTGTATAATATATTAATTTCTTGTGTGCATAATCTATATTAGTTTTTCAAATATTGGCTACGCGATAGAGTGAGTGACATATCAGATGGTACTTTTAAACGCTACAGTGTGAACAGCTGGTGGTAAACTGGTTATTATTGGAGGATGCTGTCACTTTAGTTTTAACAATTTATCATGATCAATGTTCATTTGTTGTTCATAGATCCAATAATGATCGTATCGTGATGTTCCACAGCAAGGAATAAGGCATCGCAATTATAAGTTAATATTGTGCAGCTTAAGATAGTTATGGAATATATCATGGTACTGAAAAGCGATAACAAATTGATAAGACTCAAATCACCAGTGTTGCGCAATTACTTTATTCCGATCCAGTAGGGGACAATCCTACACTGATCAGGTTGTAATATTCACCACTGCGTTGACTTACTATTTTGCATCACCATTCAATATTTGCACAATCTTTAACTGCACTTCAATAATATATCAGCCGTTTGGCAGCTCATACTCTCATCTCCGATGCGTATAATGCACCATCCACAATGTCTCCGACATTTGCTGTCTATCGTTCACGTGTGACAGTCAGATAATCTGTATAGCATTCGATGTGTTATCTAAAATTCGCTGTGGAATCCAGCTCCAGGTCTTGAATGGCTCATTGTTACGTATATTACGTTATGCATAGGATAGTTCAAATCTGTTGGAACTAGTATCAAATTGAATGATAGGGTGTTTATTGTGCCAAGCCAAAACGATTTTTTCCAGCAAGAATTTATATCTTTTATCGTTCTTAGGTGGCTTTACAGCCACTGAAGCACAGAGGATGATCACAATGCTATGCAATGTTATGGTCAAAGCCTGTGTAATCCAAAAGAGATCTACACGACCTTTTTAATAACGCGATTTCATGCAACTCTCATTGCTTGGCATTAATGATATTTTCGCACGCAAAACATCATTACTCTGGCAGCTTAAATAATGGGCGAGGGTTGATGCACAAAAAAAATACTCAATAAAATGAAGTGAGTATTAGCATCTCGAAATGTGTTGACTCATTATCATTAGCCAAAAATTACATTTATTCATATATTGCAAGTAATCCTCAACCAAAGTAACACACATCAAATTTATTTTCATGTAGATACATATACTCTGGTGCAGAATATCATTCAAGGCACATTGTGCAACATATATCAATATAGTTAACCAGAGTAATGAGCCAATCGATGGAACCTCCTCATCATCATATACTTGTTTGAGAGGAAGTCCTTGTCGTTAGCGAACATCCTTAATGCGCTATTACTATTACCATATATCACTCTTATGGGCTTGAGCAGGCTATTTAGGGTAAACAAATGAATCCCCCTCCCACTCACACACACCGAAATGGGTTTTGTGACTACGATTTACGTCAGCGCACCCCTATATTTTGCACTAAATAGCCTGCTTTTTGTGTTTTGTGCGATGGACAGTAGGGTAGTAAAGCTCCTGCAAATTGAAATGTTGTTGTGAACAACAGTGCAGCGACAAGCTGCGCAGCACATTGGCCGTGCCAATAATCCGCCATTCAGGTTATATCTAGAGTTCACTGATGTTGGTTTCCTCGGCAAATGCTTGCAAAAGGCGAATGCAGTCAAACGATAACACATGGCGTATATTCATTTGAGGATTTCAACCCTGAAGGCGAATCTATCACCATTTGACCAATTTGGTTCATATGAATGTGGTAGTTTAGTTGCATTTGGCTGCGTCGGATAGGTAATGTAACTAACTTACGTAAGAGGCATAACCCGGTATAATGCATACCCCGTGCATTTTTCGGCAGCTCCAAATTTGGTCAAATTTTCGCTTATGCATAAAGAATTTTGCCGATGTCTAACTGTGATAAAAAAACATTCAAATTGCCTCACGTCACATTCATTTATGAATAACATAGACACTGCCATTTCTTATAGTTAATAATTAACTGTATTATAAGTTTGCAGTACATCATTCTTCAGGATACAATACGCCTGTAATCATGCATGAAATTCACACATGCTTTACAATGTTAACTTTTGTAAACAATACCAACAACATAATTTATTAGTCCGGCATATGTAAGCGACAACGAGTGCAACGAGTACAAGAAACGCATCAGAAGTTCATCCGACTGACCAATGCTAACCAGATAAATCTACAGGTATTATGTTATTATTGGCAATATAAGCTCCAGTCAATGTGCCTTCATTCCGGGTTGAAAGGATAGCAGCATGATTAACAGGCGACAGCTCTTGGAAAAAAACGCTGCGCCTATGTCAGAGAAGGTCAATATCCACTCATTAGAGCCAATAAAGCGGACACACGAGGACGGTTGTAAATAGCCGTAAGCAGTGTCCGGTTGGCCGTAATTAGCAAAGACATTTCTTAAATAAACGCATATACAACGATTGTGTTCCCCCTACAATAATGCACACACATTTAATAAGTACTTACAGCTTCAGGTCTGTGTATTGAGTAATTTTGGGGTTTGAACGACTTAACGTTGTATCAAATACACGTGTAAACGATGATACTATACTTCGCTTCAAGACAATGCATTACGCATAAATGCTATGAACCGTAGAAGATAAATATCCAATAATTGCATATTCTTGTTTTCAATCTTACAAATAACTTGCATATGGTAATTACCTTACCAAGAGTTATTGCGGTTTTTTTGTGTGGCATTGCACCTATAAACTATTTGTAATTCACAGTATTCTAAATCACATTAGGTTTATTTCCATGCACCCTTTGCACTAGTATACCATACTATACAAGGCGACACTTTTCTTCATATCGCTTATAGCACCGGTAAATCCAGCGCAATCTGTCCATCACCTTTTAAAATGAGTCTTGGGAAGTACCGTCGTTATATATTTGGATCAGCATCCAGTGCTCAGTTCTACAGGAATTGGTTGAATACAGATGTAAAGCAACGCCAATGATGAATATTAACGAGTTTTTCGAATGGCTTTGATCATATGGACGTTAAACATCTTCACATGTACTGCATTTATGTAGATATCCAGTTGTGGAAATAATTGAGTCAAGGCATGCTGATCCATCTAGACTTAAGTGCCATATTCTTTGAGTAATTCTCACTAACATTACGTTTCACAAAACATATTAGGAAAGTTATCAACTTTATTATTCATCAAGATTGCAGGGCTCACCAATATGACGCGTTCGGTCCGATTCTATTACTATAGCCGTTACAATATCATAGAAACAGAGTGCAGGAAACCCAAGTGAAATGAATCAGCGGGCTTTACCGGGGTCGGGGTGGAGTCACTGGTCCTTGTGATTAAATGACAGCATCTGTAGTAAACAGACATCGACCAGAAGATGTGGTTACCCACCATGAAAGTAGTTGTTTCCAATACACAATTGCTTATGGCTAATATACACGTTTGCTAAATCCTATGGTGTTAACGTAAATTGCGCATGCAACCCACAAAGCAAAATTCTCTGAACTAAAAATGACCCTCGGCCAATGAAACATGATTATTCGTATTACAAATTCCTTTTTGTGCCAAAAGTAATGCAAAAATGAATAGATTCAGCACAGGTGTAGTTAAATGAAACCCTAGCATTATATTTTCATGTGATTGCTAACAATGCACAAGAGGTCATGTTAACTAGTTTAACTGCTAATACTAGAAAAAGAAATGTTAATGGGCGTAGTTTGAGGGATAAGGCTATCCTGATAAGTCAATTCATGCTAATAAATCACCTTAATTGGCATCAATCAAGAGTTAAACGATATAATTGCCTCATTTACCTAACAAAAGCGAGCAAAGGTGGTCAACGAACTTCCTCAACGCAATACCACGGCTGCGATTACATCACTTTCGTGTCAGCACACTATTTCGAGAGAAATATAAAAAGCGAGTGATATATGTTGACAGACAACGACCTACGGGACGGCACATTCTCCACATTTAGAAGTTCCAAGATTACCTCAAAGCCCAAGTGAGTTCGGGTCACGTTGGGTGTTCAATCAAAGAATCAAAACGGATACCGTGAGTTGAAAAAGACTCAATTCATGCAAGTTAGCTGTTGTGATAACAGAGAAGAGACACTAAGAAAACATATTTCCATTTCCGAACTTCCGAATTTAGAGAATTAGCCGTCCCATAGGTCGTTGTCTGTCAACATAAATCTCTTTTTTTAGACTTGGTCACTAATTCTCTCGAAATAGCGTGCTGACATAAAAGAGATATATTAGCCGCTGTGGTATCGCGTTAAGGAAGTTCTTGGACCACCTTTGCTCTCTTTTTGTTAGTTATATGAGATAATCACACCGCTTAACTCTTTATTGATGCCAATTAGGCTGATTGATTTACATGCAAAGACCTATCAAGATAGGCTAATCCCTCAAACTTTCTGTATAAAGCTATTGCGCAAATCGTCTGTAGCAGGATATGCAATAATGATAAATACCTATGAATATGATGAATTCGCATTATATATTCATGTGCCATTGTTTAGATCGGGCGTTCCCTCAGATGTGCTCGCCAGTTGTTCACCTCAGCTAAGCTGACAGTTTTTCAACATATATAAAGCTGGGGCAATCTGAGGTTGCAAAAAAATAATCATATGAGTGCGATGTGCTGCACAATGATTGCCAGTGGTTTAAACATTCATTTGAATTTCGTGCAAATGACTTATACTGAGACAAATAGAACATGTGGAATTTTACTAAGCACTTCTCAATTCTATTTAACTCGTACATTAGAATTCTAAATAACCAAACCATGCACTTTCAGACATTTTATATCTTCAAACAAATGTTCCTGTTATGATTTAACTTATGACTCGTCCTTAAGTATGATTGTGACATTTGTTGCGGTGTCCGGTCCATATGATTAGCAAACCGTATTCAGCACCAATGCCTGACAAATGTACTTTCATTACCATGACGGTTTTCATCAAATTGTAAGAATATCAGCATGTAACATGGAATCAAAATGTCACAGTAAGCTGTGGACTCACCGAATTGTATTGCATGGTCTATATTGTGCATGCATGTACATGAAAAACAGCTACATGCATGCAATCTATATATTGGTATCTACGATACAATCAATGATTAGCGGATCGTGTCACATTCATTATGTTATAAGCTGTCTAAATTATGCCAAGAGGAAAGATTGCCTCATGGGATACTCTGATGTTTACTCGAGAGCATCCCTATCCATAGCTGTTGAGTGTTGCCGATTCAACCATACATTCTGCCGGTAAACCATTTGTTGGTGCTAGGAAAATGGTCAGTTGAGGCAAAGAGACTATGGTAATTTGTTATAATAGACCTCTTCTATATGGGTATGATAATTGGATAGTTTTGTAATTGGCATGGCTCCGAAGACACTGCAACAAATAAGCTGTAACGATGTACCATAGTCTCCCAATAACAATACCATATGCTTCAGTCTATGCATGCAACCCTTTGCATTGATTTGACAACCAGTAGCTTTCGTTTTTTGGGGGATTGCATGCATAATTTGTCTTAAAACCATTAGTTGAGGATAGGATGTTGCAAACATGTAAACTATCCATAAGCTATTGTGTATTGGCAACAACTACTATCTTCTTGTCGGTGTCTGTTTACTGCAGATGCTGTAATTTAATCACAAGGAACTGTGCCTTCCTCTCTAATACCAACCCTCCCCCCCCCCGCACCCGACCCCGGTAAAGCCCGCTGATTTATTTCAACTGGCTTTCCTGCACTCTGTTCCTCTGATGTTGTAACGGCTATAGTAATTGAGTATGACAGCACGTGTCACATTGGTGAGCCCTGCAATTTTGATAGATGGGAAAGTTGACTACCCTCTTAATAAGTTTTGTGAAACGTACAGTTAGCGAGAATCACTCCAAGAATATGGCTTCAAGTAACACATGCTGTAAGTGAACGTTAATGCATATGAAAAGTGCTAGACTTCTAATCAACAATTTAAATCGCTACATTCATTACAAAATGCGATTAGCTGGAACAGAAGGAACTTAAATCCAAGTCGATAGAGCGGTCTGAAAGCCAGCCGGCACAATTAAGTAATCCGTTGTCAATACAATCATATCCGACAGGTCAATGATTAAATCTAAATGGCGTGCTATAACAGTGGTTAATACGGTTGCAAAAGTGATTGAAATTATGGAGGTCTACCAACCATATGTACTTCGTCTTGAACATTTAGTTTTAGATCATATGGTTTCGCCGATAAGCATTAACTGAGGTCAAATAACGTGAATACAGATACCCGCGCTAACTTTCTGAGAACCCTGATTATTGCAGCAATGATCATTATTAGGTTAAATATAATGGAAATAATATTACGATAATGTTCTAAAATAACAACAACAAGGGTGACAAGTCAATGCTATACAGTAACTGTGAAATTATCGCCTCTCGTCCAGTAAATGTGCTTAGTGAACTTTCCACATATCCACCAGATGGACTCTTGTTTCCTGGATTGTAGTAAATATAATCTTATGATAACGTATAACGTGCATAGCACGAATGTAACCCAGGAATTACATGCTTATTCAGCTCATTGAAATGACATTTTCGATTTCCCCCTGGCTAATTTCTGGCCATCCTCACCGAGCGTTTTATTTTGCTACATTGCCAATGACCCGAAGCCTCGCTGAAGCTGCTCTCCAAACTGATCGAAATGATTCTTGCGCATAATATCATGATGCAGACAGGTTTCTAGAATAGATCTTACCGATGAATTTATCAACTACGGTGTAGTTTATGTATTCAAAGCCACGCGTGCATATCATTTTAAGTATCATTTTATTTATTTATCTCTATTGGCAGTATGGCTTTCAAGATTTCAAATAATGCATTAGTTTTATAAAAGATAACCGTGGAATCGATCGGATCTTGGTTCACCACGCTTTCTGCTGATCTAGTACGTATGGTAATTATAATGGACGAGTTTATATATATATATATATATATAGATATATTATATATATATATATATATATATATATATATATATATATATATATATATATATATATATATATATATATATATATATATATATATATATATATATATATATATATATAAACACATAAATCTCTGAACAGGGTCCAATATTAAATATGGCATATGTTAACATCAGTCCAATGCAACCACAATCGGCTATGTGATAATGCCATGCATATGTATAGCTAATTTAACACTGGCAAACGATGCGACCGAATTACGGAATCAACGACGCTGAGGTCTTTGTTCTCATAACCGTGCAGTGATTCAGGGATGACCGTCTTTAATTATTTTGCATGTGAACATTCTAGAATTTCCGCGAGTGTTGTCGTGACCAACCTTGAAACACAGTCTACATTTTTCAAATCCATGGCGGCTTTGTTTCTTTCGTCGTTTGAAGAGTCAACTTTTACCATAGGCGTTTCATGTACATTTAACTGCTTCATGGACAACAATATGTAACACTATTTAACCCCTAAAACTTTACTTAAGTTAGTTCGACTTGGCTGGGGAACTAATGTTCTAAGTGTTTAGTATCATTGACGTTTCTAACAAATTCTTGGGGGCGAAGGGATGCTTTCTGACAATACTAGGCTGATAGGTCGCAAATGATTAACGTCCATATGATAAAAGCCATTCGAAATAATGTTGCGTTGAAAATTTTCCTCCGTATTGTTTTACCACTTATTCAATCAATTACTGTACCACTGAACCCTGGATGCTGATCCAAATAAACAGCGATGCTACTTCCGAAGACTCATTTTAAAAAGTTATATATATAGATTGCGCTGGATTAACCGGCGCTATTAGCGATATGAAGAAAAGTGTTACATTGTATTGAAAATTATATCAGTGCAAAGAGCGCATGGAATTAAACCTAATGCGATCTAGGATAATGAGTATAACGAATAGTCAACAGATGCAGTGCCAACCAAAAACCGCAATAAAAGACAGCATATTGTTGGTTAAGAAATTATCATATGCATGTTATTTGTAATCTCAAAAGCAAGAACAAGCCATTACTGGAGACTTTTCTTCAACATATTTGCGCAATGCATTGTCATTGAAGCAAGTATAGTATCATCGTTCACGCGTGTATTTGATACAACATTAAGTCTTTCAATCCCGAAAAAAACACAATACACAGACTTGAAGCCGTATACATATAGATATATAGATATATATATAGAGAGAGGAGAGAGAGAGAGATAGAGAGAGAGATATAGAGATATAAGAGAGAGAGAGAGATATATATATATAGATATATATATATATATATATAGAGAATATATATATATATATATATATAGAGATATATATATATATATAGATATATATATATATATATATATATATATATATATATATATATATATATATATATATATATATATATATATCTATATATATATATATATATATATATATGTCGCATTATGATGCGCCTGTTCCTTAACGTTTCTGCGCAGGTAGCCCAAGGGTATGACACAGCAATGCTGAATTTCTTGCATTGATTTACAGATATCGTAGCAATTTATATGATATTTACACGAATACTTTTGAGGCTGATTGTGGTGAGGTTTGATGTAGTTACGACGAGCTAACCTCATAATGCCTCCGATAAATACATCATCCATTAGACATTTTAATTCGTTGGTTTCGTGCACTTGTGACTTATTACAGTAATGTAATATGGTTTTAGTAAATATTAAAGAACAGGTATTATGTACCAGTGCAAATTAACTACTCTTGGTCTAAGCATAGCCAGCTATAACAAAAGGATACTTTATGCGCTGATAACTCTTTGCGTCATATCACAGAAAATCACCGACCACACCAAGAGATGATCAACTTTGGTACATCCATATATTTTCATTTATCCCCGGGGAAGTTTACTAATCCATTTTTAATAAAAAGCGATAAAGGTGCAGTCAGCGAGGATTGCAACGACCGACATATATTAGCCCACTTTACTCGTTAAAGTGGTCAATATATCAGAGTGTATCGCCGATAAAGCAGACCTTGCTTTACCAAATTGATTATTTATAGCGTATTTCACCTAAGCTCTGATAAGACATAATATTCGTTCGAACAGTTCGATAAATCCGGCAGCTCGACCGTTATGCGGAATTCGCCTTTCGGATGTCAAGTTCGATTTGCGTAAAACTGCGGAGATGAAAGCAGAAATAGTGCTCCTAGTTTTCGAATACCACTAAAACCATTGCCATTATTGTATTTATCTCAATTAGTAAATACAACTTTGCTTTGCTAATGAACGCAGTGGAATGAAGGCCACTATGCGTTTCGATTGTCTAGAGAGCTACTCCTCGTTTCATGCCACTCATTGCCTATCAACAGTCATTATCACTTCCATCTAGCAAAAGACGGAGCAATGAAATATCCTGACAACGTTTTACGTTATTTCTAGTACGTAAATCATCCTGCCACATTTACAATCTATTCGTCAAACCGCAGTGCGTATTGTAAGGGTAAAACCTAAGGGGTTTCTACGTTAGTCAAACGTACTCTGCTGTTCATTTAACATTTGTATATGATTTATGCAAAATATCCTATTTATGAAAACCGTTGCGACAGCCAAGGAAGCAAATGTTCTCAGCTAAAATGATCACATTAATATCTATCATAAATACATTCGATATAAGCTGAGAATATTAATACCCATTAAGGAGTTTAGCTGCGATGTCCTACAAAGCATGGCGTTGTAATATGCGTGGTCGTTGATAGTTACATGCTGTGATGTTCGGTGGTAAATATGTAGACTATTCTAGTTTCTGACCTGGTGATTTGCAGTATTTCATCCCAATAATAGGCCTCAATCCAGAGCTCATCGTCGTAATCACCTCATTTATCTAACGATTACCTCACATGAGGAAGCCCAGGTGGCTTCCTATATGAGCTATCATCTTGTCGATATATCACTTTAATATGCCTTCATCCGGCTATTTAGGAATAATCAGTAACCTGACGATTTATGTGGCTGGAACAAGTATCAGCTTCAATGATATCTAGTTGCTAGATATGATGACCAACGTTAAGCCACAACGATGGTTTCGAACCAGAATGAATATATTTGACCGTTCCTAAGCTTCTTTATTGCCTTTGATTTTAAACGTGCGCCGATTGTCAAAACGTGTAGACACGACACCTTTAATAACGGGACAAATCATCATGTTATCAACCCATCCGCGTCAACCTGATTGATTGTATTTGGTGTGCAAGACTAATTGCTTTTGGTCATTTTTTGCTTTTCACAAACCAAAACATGAACTACGACTGCTTAAAAATGTTAAAAGGGTCATGCGCATATAGCAATTTCAATAAAAGTCAGCGATTAGTGGCGTCCTCTTATCTGTTAACTTATTATTAATTGCATTAAGTCTGGTTCGAAATCAAGCATAATATTGTGTGCATGACGCAGCAGAGTAACGAGCCAATCGACGGAGCCATCCCAACATCATCTATTTGACATGGGCTTGAACAGGTTGTTTAGGGTGTGTTTATGAAATCTGTTTCAACCCCCTCCCTTCCGAAAAGCATTTCGTTACTATGATTTACGTCACTGTACCAACAATATTTTACACTGAATGGACTGCTTTGGATTCAGTTACTGCAGGATGATAAAGCTCACTGAAATAGTTATGTTTTGTTCAAAGAACAGCTTGGTCATAAACTTTGTGCACATCGACATGGGATTGTGAAAACACTTGTGCTGTTACTGCATGCGCAGTCGCAAATTAAGCAGCTTATCAATGGTGCTGATAAATCACCGATAAGACTATATCGTGAGCTAACTGGTACTGATTCCATAGGTAAATACGCGTTGCAACAGAATGCAATGAAACGATATATCACAACTTATTCTAAAAATGCGAACCTATCACCTTTTGACTAATTTGTTTTTTAAGGTTACTTCCTTTGATTTAAATGAAGAGGTTGTACGACCCACTTTTGGATGAGTAATAATTGATGTGTTGTAATACCATTTTCAGCTACCCTTTGCATTAGTTGCAGGATTTACACTTACTATTGGAATGTAACAAATATTTATGAAGCCAAACTCACCATTTGAGACGTGTGTTCGGAAATGGTTATATTTGCAAGATGCTTGATTTTGGTACAAAACTTGAGAGGTTGCATGCCTGGGCTAAATTATCAAACGATCAAAATGTTGAACACTTTAAAATATTTGGAATAACTGACATCCATTATCGAATGAATTGATGATTGCCTAGGGACATCCACCATCATTTTGATGTCCCTCTGGACGTGACACGAACGCTTTTAGGTGATTGGCTTGTAGATGCAGACATCCACAATGCGTCAAGGAGGATGTTATGCATTGATAAAAATCACAGTCAACATAAAAGCTTGCTAGTGCTGTACAAAAAGCGGTTCAGTCATTCAATATGCATGGATAGTCTCAGGTAAAACGGGCTCTGAAAATGGCCAAACGAAAACCATAACCAATATGGAATTGATGATAATATATTTGACCCTCTGTTAGAGCTATCTATGGTTGTTGAGCAATCTTTGTTTGTTGAATTGCTTGCAAAATACATCCATTATTAACCAACGTGCCATCATCATGAGGTTATCCATAATAGTTATTAATATTAACAATTTGAGTTCCTGTTGACTGGTCCCCACAATTAGCTTCTATCATCACATTGAGGCATAAGGAGACATACAACACATAAGCATGCTGTGCTTCATTGTCTCGCGAATTTTGTCATGAGTGTTCAGCGCGTTTTGTATGCATTAGCTGTCACTGAGAACAATTTGTGCTACACATTTGGCATGTCTGGCTATTCGCCAGCCACAAGGCATAATTATCTCAGCACAAAAATGACCCCTGGTTAATCAAGCGGGATTATTCGTGCTACGAATGCCTTTTGGAGGCAAAGATAATGCAATAATGAGTCTATTCAGCATAGGTGTGGAGAAAATGAAAGGGGATTATTGACAATGCAGATTATTGACAATGCAGATAACGAGCATGTGTTTTGCTAACTTGCAAAATGTGCCACTACGTTTTGAATATCTATTCTCATCCGTTGTTAGGTGACTGCCAGCGGTGAATTATATGAATACTCCATCAACTTGTGAGATTGAAAGATATCCTAGAGATGCAAGAATAATAAGCTTTTACTGTTTCAATACAGAACATTACTATAGACTGATAATTTCCAAGGCTTTGGCTACCATGAAATCGTACGTTGTTCTCGTTTTTAAAATCCCTTTTTTATCAATATCAAAATAAACACTGGTCTTTTCAAGGTGTGATTATCACAAATCTGACACCTATGTATTGCATACACGTTTCGCATGGAAATCGGTGCACTATTTTATAGGTTTTAAGGTTAAACGTCATTATGGTAGCCTGAGAGCCCCTTGTATGACTACATCATGAAACGGTATTGAGAGGATTTACCTTCGCCTGAACGCAAAATGTGAGCAACACTGCAAATGAGTTTGCGTAGGTTTTTTCCTAGGCTAACATGATAGAAGATTGTTGAATGCGGCAAATAGACTAAAAAAGATAATGGGACAAGATCTCGATGAAATTCAATAGATCTTCATTAGAGCTAATAAAGTGGATTGTAGGGGTGGTCATAACTTCGCCAGCGGTTATACCATCATGGTCTCTAAAAGTGATGAACTGAATACCAATGAATCAGCGTTTATGACATTAAAGCATTAACCTGATGTGAGCTCGTAAGGGGGGCGTGCTATGTCCTTATACGCGTCCTTGAGCTAGAGGCTTCGCCAGCCCTGCGACCACAGCGTGAGTTTGTTCACCAATAAGAATTAAATTATTGTAAAGCCCGAGGGGCCGAGTCTTTGCCGTGGGATGAAGAGAGGCTGGAGGCGTTATTGGGATTGTGTGGGCTCCAGAACCTCCTGATCGTACTAGGCCAGTCCATAAACTATTGCATCTACAAAGTATATAGTGTCGCTGTTATGATTTTTGGTGCTATCAAAGTCATGCTGTGGGCTTTTCAGAGCCATGCTAGTCGTTGATTTGTTCGACATATTTACATGAGTTTGCTTAAAATATATTGTACAATATATTAATTTCCTGTATGGATAATCTATATTAGTTTTTCAAATATTGGCTACGCGATAAAGTGAGTGACATATCGGATGATACTTTTAAACGCTACTGTGTTTACAGCTGGTGGTGAACTGGTTTTTATTGGAGGATGCTGTCACTTTAGTTTTAACAATTTATCATTATAAATGTTCATTTGTTGTTCTGCGGCATGATTTAGCATGCTTCGTCCGCAACTGCTGACAAAGCAAAGCTAGTTACCATTATCGATTATCATGCACCATCCACAATTTCTCCGACATTTGATGTCTATCGTTTACGTGTGACAGTCAGATATTCTGTTTAGCATTCGATGTGTTATCTAAAAACTCGTTGTGGAATCTAGCTCCAGGTCTTGAATTGCTCATGGTTACATATAATGCGTTATGTATAGGATAGTTCAAATCTGTTGGAACTAGTAGCAAGTTCAATGATAGGGTGTTTATTGTGCATAGTCAAAATGATTGTTTCGAGCAGGAATTTATATCTTTTATCGTTCTTAGGTGTCTTTATAGCCACTGAAGCACAGAGGATGATCACAATGCTAGGCATGTTATTGTCCGAGCCTGTGTGATCCAAAAGAGATCTACACGACCTTTTTAATAACGCGATGAGTCATCCTATGGGTGGATAACCAGGGCAAGATAGCAGCAATAGGATAGAAGGGATGTTCGGAGAAAACTATAATACGAACGTGGATATAAATTATTGTTCACTGATACGCGTCAAGTTGATTGGCAATGCCGTGTGTTCAAGACCAGCAACTTCATGCAACTATCATTGCTTGGCATTATTGATATTTTCGCACACAAAACAACATTACTACGGCTGCTTAAATAATGGGCGAGGGTTGATGCGCAAAAACATACTCAACAAAATGAAGTGATTATTGGCATCTTGAAATGTGTTGATTCATTATCATGAGCCAAAAATTACATTTATTCATATATTGCAAGTAATCCGCAACCGAAGTAACACACATCGAATTTATTTTCATGTAGATACATATACTCTGGTGCAGAATATCATTCGAGGCACATTGTGCAACATATATCAATATAGTTAAACAGAGTAATGAGCCAATCGATGAAACCTCCTCATCATCATATACTTGTTTGAGAGGAAGCCCATGTCGTTAGCGAACATCCTTAATGCGCTGTTACTATTACCATATATCACTCTTATGGGCTTGAGCAGGCTATTTAAGGTAAACTAATGAACCCTCCTCCCACTCACACACACCGAAATGGGTTTTGTGACTACGATTTACGTCAGTGCATCCCTATATTTTGCACTAAATAGGCTGCCTTTTTATGTTTTGTGCAATGGACAGCAGGGTAGTAAAATTCCTGCAAATTGAAATGCGGTTGTGAACAACACTGCAGCGACTAGCTGCGCAGCACATTGGCAGTGCCAATTATCCGCCATTCAGGCTATATCTAGAGTTCACTGATGTTGCATTCCTTGGCAAATGCTTGTAAAATGCGAATGCAGTGAAACAATAACTCATGGCATATATTCATTTGAGGATTTCAACCCTGAAAGCGAATCTATCACCATTTTTCCAATTTGGTTTATATGAATGTGGTAGTTTTGTTGCCTTTGGCTGCGTCGGATAGGTCATATAACCCACTTACGTGAGAGACATAACCGACTAGTTAAAATGCATACCCCGTGCCTTTTTCGGCAGCTCAGCTGGTAGTATCAATTCTTGCAGAGTGCACAACAAAGTTGCTAAGTTGACGGATTATTATCTGTTGCAGGTAGCGTTCAAAAAGCAAACGACTGCTGTACAGTCTCTTGTTGTCGCTTTTGCCCATATAAAGTGAAAGTCGCTGTTCTGGTTGTCTTTGTGATTTCAGGGCGAATGTTGACATAGCGCCTTCTATGGGCGTATGATGAAAACATCTCTAAGCCTTTAATCATGATTGGCCTAGTTTTTCTACTTTTGCATATTTCGGGGATGCATAGACCAGACAAGAATAGCGTGCTAAAACCTATTTCAATGTTATGTTTCAGAGGTAACACGGCATTGATTAAAAGGGCAATTCGGGTTAATAAATACTTGCAACGATGGGTCTGTTAATTAAAGTAGTAAAGCCGATAAAGTTAAGCAGATTGCATAATGCTAAGTTTGCATTGCTCATGAAAGCATGAGCGATCACTTATTTACAAAGTGTGAAAATATATGCCCCTGCCAGGCGCGCATATGTACGATCCCTTATGGCATATGATAGCTGATTCCGCAATGGATGCCACACGACCCACAAATCATTGATTGTCTTGAATATACCGACAGATATAATGCGTGCATGCCGCTGTTTATTCTGTGTTCATGTAAGCCCACAGCTGTCTGTAAGATTTTGATTCCAGGCAACATGCTGTGTTTCTTACAATTTGACTAAATGCATAGGGTCATTCGAACACATTTGTTTGCCATTGTTGCTGGACGTGGTGCGCCAATCATTATGAGTAGCAACAACTTACGAACACTTCTGACGGAGGCCCGGTCTGGACAATCATCGGCGCAATAAAATTATGTCGAGCGTTCAGGGGTTAATCCTACACTGACATGTAATTTCCTGCAAATGCATCACTCAAATTGGTCCAAATTAAGAGTTAAACGGCGAAATCATCTCATTTACCTATTAGCGGGTGCTGAAGGTGATCTACGAATTTCCTTAATGCTCCCTAATCGCTGCTAATATATCACTGTTACAGGTGTTTGCACGCTATTTGGGTGGAATTAGCGACCTAACATGAAAAGCCAGTGATGCATGTTGACAGGCGACGATATATGGGACTTCACCGTCTACACATTCTCGAAGCCCCAATGGGTTCGTGTCCCGTTGAGTGCTCAATCAAAGATCAAACTAGATACGACGTGAAGAAATATGGTTCATATAGCGGAGCCATAAAATTAGGCTATATTATTTATATGTTGCATCAGTTACATGGAGAGAACCTCGGGAATCGAAACGGGTGCCTTGAGTAGATCAAGACAACTTACACACATACAACTTACAAGTAAGGCTGGTGTGAGAGCAGCAGAGAAGCAACGACGGGTGACCTAATTTTGGGTTTATTATTAAATTCTCATGTCATACCCTCTCCGTGCGCTACACGGACATGACCTAGTGAAAGACGGATCGCTTTGCTCGGATATCCAAGCTAGTGAAGCTGACTCGTAAAATGATAATCGTTGTCCCATAGAGAGGCGAAACGTTACGGCAAGGGGTTTTTTTATGATGAAGAATAAATTGGCAAATTCTTTGCGTACACGAGTTATGGCGAACACCATAATCTCCCAAATTCCACCTCGTTGTTGGATTGACGTAATTACCTTGGATCAACATCTTGTAATTACTATGTGCAATGGTAGTCATCAAAATCATGAATCAAATTGACTAGACAAGATCTGTGCAGTGTTTGTAATAGTCATATTATTTTCAAAACGTCATTATGTAGATCAAACAAATACCGGTACTGCAAAAATGCCCTTGAAATGCAGCATTCCATCCTTATACTATATGCCGCAGCAAACGGGGTTTACTAACTCATGTTCAGTAAGGTCGCCAAAATTGTTATTTTACATTATCCATTATTATGTTTCCATAATGTATCTGTGTTGTATGTCATTACCCTAGCTTAACCGACGAAAGGTTTCGTGAACAGGTAAACATCAGCTCTGAAGGCAGAGCTATAAAATAAACATTGACTACCGTCGGCAAGAAATAACAAAGAATGGAACACAAGCAGTGAGTGAGTGAAGTGGCAAGACGCCGTAATTGCAAGACCGAATTCGATACAATGCAGCACGTTAAGCGTTATCTGGTAATTTTAGAAAGAAAACTAGTTAACCGTTGCCATTGATCAAGATTGTTGCCTCTACTCTTGTTATAAGTAGATTCTGTCGTTAATGCATCGCTTATACAATGAACTTCTGCAAAAAAATTTATCGACTTTTATGGTCTCAGCAGTCACTCATGTGTGTGGCATGTTAATAACAACCATACCATTGGCTAAGAGGAAACACACGAGTTATGCACACTTTGTTGGTGAGATATAACGTTTGCTTACCACCTGTGGCATGGGTTTTGACTATGCTACATATGGTGAGATGTCATACGTGTGTTTATTCCTTGCGTACGCCTTGACGGCTTGCCTTCCTAGGGGTAAATGGCGAGTGTTTTAATATCCGGCAAAGGTGTTAGCAAAAGGCCGCCTCATAGGTTGCAGGACAGTTAATGTGCGTTTTAGCTCAAAACCCATGGCATAAATTTTAAAGAAACAAGGAACACCCGACTATTTCTTAATGCATACAGTTACACAAAGCTACATGAGGTAAAAGAAAGACAGTTACTACAGGTGATGACCGATATATTGTGTCCTGGACGTTATTAAAGTTCGCTCTATTGTAATAAACGTAGCGCAATATTATGAACGTAGAGAAATGTCATCTAAGTGACTATAACTGTGGCATTCAATAGTTGTATCTAGTATTATGACATTAGAAACTAATCAAACATTAGTCGTCACAGCATTTATGTTGTCATACTTCTCGGTTCTGCATATATACTCGTCTGGTGCATGCATACCTGTCTATTCGGTGTACACAATAAACAGTTTTGAGAAACTGATGCTCGCATACATAACAGTGGCTATTACGAGGGTGGCTATGTTGTTTTGGATACATTAGCAATTTGTTTCGCATGCTTCCCATGTGAACGGGGTCAAATGCAGGAGCACAATTATGATCACATAGCTCAGCCGTTTGGGATCACTTACGTCTACTCGCTAGGTATCGACTGGATATCTTATGCGACACTCCATCATCTTTGTGTGTTTGCCCCATAACGAATGTCAGACAAGCCGCTTATTTGTGATTGTCTCCCATTATATGGACATCTGCAGTCCTAAAGCTTTGTGTGCTAGTTTATTCATCGGCCATAAGCTCTCATGCTTATCATTTGATCCTAAACGGCACTGTTTATTAACCTTTCTGCAATATCAATAACCCATGGTAACAATCTACATATGGACCCAGCTGCGCTATCTATATCCGATCGACGGCTTCTCGGGCTTCCTGATGGACGCCTACCTGAACGACAGAAGGTGCGATCCCTAGGCTTAGTTTTTAATTTTGCTGGACAGTGTTCTCGTATCACTACAAGCAGGATGGACAAGAACTGCCTGAATAATAACGTTGTACTTTAATCACCACTTAGATCCACGCGGGAAGATCGCCCAAATAAAATTAGATAAATTAATATATCAGAGATGACAGGTAGTTGGAGAGGTAGCGTACGCAGGAATTTAGATTGAATATTGTTGACTAGAAATGAAGGAATCCAAAGATCTCAGTTTTGATAAAACGTTAACGAAAGGTTTCTGATTTACATGACTGATTGCATGATTAAACCTTGTGCGGTATTGCACTATTAAACATTTGAAAGGGTACCAGCTATATGTGAGTGACCAGGGGCTATCATGATGCGACGATGTCAAAAAGTGTCAATAGTTCTTAATCAACGAAACTGCATTAGGACAGGAGTTGGCACGTAGATAAGTCTTCATGGAGTGACGAACGATGACGAAATTCATCAAATCAACGTGAGTATTGCAACTGCTAATGACAACGGTGTGATAGGTAAATACGGCTCTGCAAAAGAAACATAAACCAATTTTACACCACGGAAACGATCGCAAAATTGCTTACTTAATTTAGCGTATGTTTTTGCTTGGAACTGCAACCGCGCTACTCGGTTTAGACTGCCAACTATAAGTGAATGCTTTTGCTTGGCACCATCATATAAGGGAAAAGTTATTGTTTTACTCTGTCTCTGATTAACCCAATCATGAGAATGATGATATTATTTGGGGTTTTGACAACGAATGGACAGCCTAGAATGACATTGATGAAAATCGTTGTGACAGCAATGGAAGCAAATTCTCTCAGCTGAAATGATCACATTAAAATCTAATATAAATACGTTAATATTAATACCCATATTGATACCCATTTAAGGAGTTTAACCGTGATGTTCTAAGTCATATGACGTTTTAAAACTTATGCTCCGTGATGGTTACATGCTGTAATGATCGGTGATAAATATCTAGACTATTCTAGTTTCTGGCATGGTGATTCGCAGTATTTCATCCCTATAATTGGCCTCTATCCAGAGCTCATCGACATAATCACCTCATTTACCTAAAGATTACTTCACAAGAGGAAGCCCAGGTGGCTGGCCAGCTTCCTATATGAGCTATCATCCTGTCGATATATCACTTAAATATGCCTTCATACGGCTATTCAGGAATAATCAGTAACCTGACGATATATGTGGCTGGAACTAGTATCAGCATCAATGATATGTAGTTGCTAAATGATATGACAAATGTTAAGCAACAACGATGGTTTCGAGCCAGAATGAATATATTTGACCGCTCTTAAGTTTCTTTATCGCCTTTGATTTTAATTTTGCGCCCATTGCCTAACCTTCCTGACTCTACTAACCGGCAGCGTAATTGCGCTGCATGCTATCGGCCGAGCTTGTGTTATCACGAGGTGATCTACACGACCGTCCTTAATGACGCGACCAATCATCATGTTATCAACCCATCCGCGTCAAGCTGATTGATTTTCTTTGGTGTGCAAGACTAATTGCTTTTGGTCATTTTAATTGCGTTACATTATTGGAGTTTTCACAAACAAACACATAGACTACGGCTACTTAAACCATGGTAAAAGGGTCTTGCGCAGACAGAAAGTTTAATTACATTCAGTGATTATTGGAGTCTTCTAATCTGTGAACTTATTATTAATTGCATTCAGTCTGGTTCCAATCATAATGATGTGTGCATGACGAGTAATGAGCCAATCGACGGAGCCATATGTTCGTCATTGGCTTGATTTACGTCCCTTTACTCACTACATTTTATACTGAATAATCTGCTATGGGTTCAGTTACTGCAGGATGATATAGCTCCCTGAAATATTTATTTTTTGTGCCAAGGACAGTTGGGTCGTAAACTTCGTGCATATTGACATGGGATTGTGAACAAACTTGTGCTGTTACTGCATGCACAGCTGCAAATTACGCAGTTTATCAACAGTGCAAATAAATCTCTGATTATACTATATCGTGTACTCGCTGGTGCTGATACCATCGGTAAATACGGGTTGCAATAAAATGCATTGAAACGATATCTCACAGTTTATTTGCAAGTCCCGTAACCAGACCAGATTACCAACAGTAAGACTTGTTACTACCCAATTATTAAGAAATTAAACATTTGCAAGTTATTTGTAAAGCCCACAAGGCATAATTATCTCAGCCAAAAATGACCCCTGGTTAATCAAGCGGGATTATTCGTGCTACGAATGCCTTTTGGAGGCAAATATTATGTAATAATGAGTCGATTCAACATAGGTGTGGTGAAAATGAAAGGGATTATTGAGAATGCAGATTATTGACAATGCAGACAACGAGCATGTGTTTTGCTAACTTGTTAAACGTGCCACTACGTTTTGAATATCTATTCACATCCATTGTTAGGTGACTGCCAGCGGTGAATTATATGAATACTCCATCAACTTGTGAGATTGAAAGATATCCTATTGATGCAAGAATAATAAGCTTTTACTGTTTCAAGACAGAACATTACTATAGACTGATAATTTCCAAGGCTTTGGCTACCATGAAATCGTACGTTGTTCTCGTTTTTAAAATCTCTTTTTTATTAATATAAAAATAACTGGTCTTTCAAAAGTGTGATTATCACAAATCTGACACCTATGTATTGCAAACACCTTTCGCACGGAAATCGGTGCACTATTTTATAGGTTTTAAGGTTAAACGTCATTATGACAGCCCGAAAGCCTCTTGCATGCCTACATCATGAAACGGTATTGAGAGGGTTTACCTTCGCCTGAACGTAAAATTTGAGCAACACTGCAAATGAGTTTGCGTAGGTCTTTTCCTAGGCTAACATGATAGAAGATTGTTGAATGCAGCAAATAGACTAAAAAGGATCATGGGGCACGATCTCGATGAAATTCAATAGTTCTTTATTAGAGCTAATAAAGTGTATTTTAGTGGTGGTCACGACTTCACAAGCGGATATGCCATCATGGCCTCTCAAAGTGATGAACGGAATACCAATGAGTCAGCGTTTATGACATTAAAACAACAACCTGGTGTGAGCTCGGAAGGGGAGCGGGCTATGTCCTTATTAGCGTCCTTGATCTGGGAGCTTGCCCAGCCCTGCGACCACAGCGTGATTCTGTTCACAAATAAGTATTAAGTTATTGTAAAGCCGGAGGCGCCGAGTCTTGGCCGTAGGATGAAGAGAGGCTGGTGGCGTTATTGGAATTGTGTGGGCTCCAGAACCTCCTGATCATACCAGGCCAGTCCACAAACTATTACATCTACGAAGTATATAGTGTCGCTGTTATGATTTTTGGTGCTATCAACGCCATGCTTTGTGCTTTTCAGAGCCATGCTAGGCGTTGATTTGTTTGACAAATTTACATGAGTTTGCTTAAAATATATTGTACAATATATCAATTTACTGTATGAATAATCTATAATAGTTTTTCAAATATTGACTACGCGATAAAGTGAGTGACATATCAGATGATACTTTTATACGCTACTGTGTTTACAGCTGGTGGTGAACTGGTTATTATTGGAGGATGCTGTGACTTTAGTTTTAACAATTTATCATTATGAATGTTCGTTTGTTGTTCTGCGGCATGATATAGTATGCTTCGTCCGCAATTGCTGACAAAGCAAAACTAGTTACCATTATCGATTATCATGAACGTCTTATGACCGCCTCCAATGACTGATGAGAACAACATATTGTCTTATTGGTATTCGAAATATGTTGGACATAGTTACAATAATGATCGTATCGTAATGTTCAACAGCTAGGAATAACGCATCGCAATTATAAGTTTATATTGTGCAGCTTCAGATAGTTATGGAATATATCATGGTACTGAAAAGCGATAACAAATTGATAAGACTCAACTCAACAGTGTTGCGCAATTTCATTATTCCGATCCAGTGGTGGATAATCCTACACTGATCAGGTTGTAATATTCACCACTGCGTTGACTTACTATTTTGCATCATCATTCAATATTTGCGCAATCTTTGATTGCACTGTAATAATATATCAGCCGTTTTGCAGCTCATACTCTCATCCTCGACGTATATAATGCACCATCCACAATGTCTCCGACATTTGCTGTCTATCGTTTACGTGTGACAGTCAGATAATCTGTATAGCATTCGATGTGTTATCTAAAAACTCGCTGTGGAATCCAGCTCCATGTCTTGAATTGCACATTGTTACGTATATAACGTTATGTGTAGGATCAAATCTGTTGGAGCTAGTAGCAAGTTCAATGATAGGGTGTTTATTGTGCAAAGCCAAAACGATTTTTTCCAGCAAGAATTTATATCTTTTATCGTTATTAGGTGCCTTTACAGCCACTGAAGCACAGAAGATGATCACAATGCTATGCATGTTATGGTCCGAACCTGTGTGATCCAAAAGTGATCTACACGACAATTTTTATGATGCGACTTCATGCAACTATCATTGCTTGGCATTATGGATATTTTCGCACACAAAAGTGATTATTGGCATCTCGAAATGTGTTGACTCATTATCATTAGCCAACAATTATATTTATTCATATATTACAAGTATTCCGCAACCGAAGTTACAAACATCAAATTTATTTTCATGTAGATACATATACTCTGGTGCAGAATATCATTCGAGGCACATTGTGCAACATATATCAAAAGTAGTTCACCAGAGTAATGAGCCAATCGATGGAACCTCCTCATCATCATATACTTGTTTGAGAGGAAGCCCACGTCGTTAGCGAACATCCTTAATGCGCTATTACTATTACCATATATCACTCTTATGGGCTTGAGCAGGCTATTTAGGGTAAACTAATGAATCCTCCTCCCACTCACACACACCGAAAAAGGTTTTGTGACTACGATTTACGTCAGTGCACCACTATATTTTGCACTAAATAGCCTGCTTTTTATGTTTTGTGCGATGGACAGTAGGGTAGTAAAGCTCCAGCAAATTGAAATGTTGTTGTGAAAAACAGTGCAGCGACAAGCTGCGCAGCACATTGGCCGTGCCAATAATCCACCATTCAGGCTATATCTAGAGTTCACTGATGTGGCTTTCCTCGGCAAATGCATGCAAAAGGCGAATGCAGTGAAACGATAACACATGGCATATATTCATTTTAGGATTTCAACCCTGAAGGCGAATCTATCACCATTTTACCAATTTGGTTCATATGAATGTGGTAGTTTTGTTGCATTTGGCTGCGTCGGATAGGTAATGTTACTAACTTACGTGAGAGGCATAACCCGGTATAATGCATACCCCGTGCATTTTTCGGCAGCTCCAAATTTGGTCAAATTTTCGCTTATGCATAAAGAATTTTGCCGATGTCTAACTGTGATAAAAAAACATTCAAATTGCCTCACGTCACATTCATTTATGAATAACATAGACACTGCCATTTCTTATAGTTGATAATTAACTGTATTATAAGTTTGCAGTACATATTACTTCAGGATACAATACGCCTGTAATCATGCATGTGATTCACACATGCTTTACAATGTTAACTTTTGTAAACAATACCAACAACATAGTTTATTAGTCCGGGATATGTAAGCGACAACAAGTACAAGAAACGCATCAGAAGTTCACCCGACTGACCAATGCTAACCAGATAAATCTACAGGTATTATGTTATTATTGGCAATATAAGCTCCAGTCAACGTGCCTTCATTCTGGGTTGAAAGGATAGCAGCTTGATTAACAGGCGACAGCTCTTGGGAAAAAACGCTGCACCTATGTCAGAGAAGGTCAATATCCACTCGTTAGAGCCAATAAAGCGGATACACGAGGACTGTTGTCAATAGCCGTAAGTAGTGACCAGTTGGCCGTAATTAGCAAAGGCATTTCTTAAATAAACGCATATACAACGATTGTGTTCCCTCTACAATAATGCACACACATTTATTAAGTACTTACAGCTTCAAGTCTGTGTATTGAGTAATTTTCTGGTTTGAACGACTTAACGTTGTATCAAATATACGTGTAAACGATGATACTATACTTCGCTTCAATGACAATGCATTACGCATAAATGCTGTGAACCGTAGAAGCTAATATCCAATAATTGCACATTCTTGCTTTCAATCATACAAATAACATGCATATGGTAATTACCTTACCAAGAATTATTGCGTTTTTTTGTGTGGCATTGCACCTATAAACTATTCGTTATTCACATTATTCTAAATCACATTAGGTTTATTTCCATGCACCCTTTGCACTAGTATACTATACTATACCATGCGACACTTTTATTCATATCGCTTATAGCTCCGGTAAATCTAGCGCAATCTGCCCATCACCTTTTAAAATGAGTCTTGGGAAGTACCGTCGTTATATATTTCGATCAGCATCCAGAGCTTAGTTCTACAGGAATTGGTTGAATACAGATGTAAAGCAACACCGAGGATGAATATTAACGAGTTTTTCGAATGGCATTGATCATATGGACGTTAATCATCTTCACATGTACTGCATTTATGTAGATATCCAGTTATGGAAATAACTGAGTCAAGGCATGCTGTTCCAAGTAGACTTAAGTGCCATATTCTTCGAGTAATTTTCACTTACATCACGTTTCACAAAACTTATTAAGAAAGTTATCAACTTTCTCATTCATCAAGATTGCAGGGCTCACCAATATGACGCGTTCGGTCCGATTCTATTACTATAGCCGTTACAATATCATAGAAACAGAGTGCAGGAAACCCGAGTGAAATGAATCAGCGGGCTTTACCGGAGTCGGGGCAGAGTCACTGGTCCTTGTGATTAAATGACAGCATCTGTAGTAAACAGACATCGACAAGAAGATGTGGTTACCCACTATGAAAGTAGTTTTTGCCAATACACAATTGCTTATGGATAATATACACGCTTGCTAAATCCTATGGTGTTAACGTAAATTGGGCATGCAACCCACAAAGCAAAATTCTCTAAACTGAAAATGACCCTCGGCTAATCAAACATGATTATTCGTATTACACATTCCTTTTTGTGCCAAAAGTAATGCGAAAATTAATAGATTCAGCACAAGTGTAGCGTAAATAAAACCCTAGCACAATATTTTTATGGGATTGCTAACAATGCACAGGAGGTTATGTTAACTTGTTTAACTGCTAATACTGGAAGAAGAAATGTTAATGGGCGTTGTTTGAGGGATAAGCCTATCCCGATGAGTCAATTCATGCAAATCAATCACCTTAATTGGCATCAATACAGAGTAAAACGATATAATTATCTCATTTACCTAACAAAAGAGAGCAAAGGTGGTCGACGAACTTCCTTAACGCAATACCACGGCTGCCTATACATCACTTTCGTGTCAGCACACTATTTCGAGAGAAATATAAAAAGCGAGTCATAGATGTTGACAGACAACGACCTACGGGACGGCACATTCCCACATTTAGAAGTTTCAAGATTACCTCAAAGCCCAAGTGAGTTCGGGTCACGTTGGGTGTTCAATCAAAGAATCAAACCGGATACCGTGAGTTGAAAAAGACTCAATTCATGCAAGTTAGGCTGTTGGGATAACAGAAAAGAGACACTGAGAAAACATATTTCCATTTATTAAATATTAGAGAGTTGTCTATGTTTATTATCGAACACGAGCGCTTTGGGGCAATCTGCGAAAGACGTCAAAACGTGTAAATGGTTCAGTCACATATAACATGGTCTGTCAACATAATTCACTGGTATTTCATGTGCGGTCACTGATTCTCTCCCAATTTTGTGCTCACACCTATAAGAGTGATATATAGGTAGCGGGTTTTGTGAAGAATATGATACGATGACGCTGTTAAACGTTTAATGTGAGCCAATTAGAACGTTGGGTTTACTAGAAAATCCCTATCCGAGCTGGACTATCCCTTTAAATACAATTGCGCAAAGATGTGGACTTAAGACAAATCGATCAGTTCTCGTATTTAAGTAGCATAATATAAACCGTCACAAACTCACATTATGTAATATTGATAAGTGCCTTAACTGATAATGAATTCGTATTAAATATGGATGTGCCATTCTTTAGATCAGGCTTTATCCCAGATGCAGCAATATCAACAAATATATGCGTTATTCGCTCAATGATTGCCAGCGATAAAAGCATAGCGTGTTAAACAATTCCAAACGAATAACGTTGAATATTTAAGGAACATGCCGAATTAGATCAAGCATATGTTATTTCAAGAACTTTATCCCTTATTTTTGCATTCGCATATCTTTATTAAGAAACTGGACACTTTCATATATTTCAAACCTTCATACATATTTCGTAACGACAACCGAAAGCTCCTGGTATACGTCTAGTGTTGACTGGACCTGAATTCTGATAATGACATTTGTTGCCGATGCAGCACATAACGATTGGTGCACTACATCTAATTCTAATGGCGAACAAATGTGCCTGAATGGCCGTATCGATCAGGGTCAAATTGTAGGGCAATCAGCATTCAGCCTGAAATTATATATATATATATATATATATATATATATATATATATATATATATATATATATATATATATATATATATATATATATATATATATATATATATATATATATATATATATATATATATATATATATATATATATATATATATATATATATATACTATCTTCTTGTCGATGACTGTTTTCAGATGCTGTAATTTAGTCATAATGACTAGCGCCTTCCTCTCTACACCCCCCTCCCCCCGGCACCCGACCCCAGTAAAGCCCGCTGATTTATTTCACTTGGCTTTCCTGCACTCTGATGTTGTAACGGCTATAGTAATTGACTATGACAGCACGTGTCACATTGGTGAGCCCTGCAATCTGGATAGATGGGAAATTTGATAACCTTCTTAATAAGTTTTGTGAAACGCACAGTTGTCGAGAATCACTCCAAGAATATGGCTTCAAGTAACACATGCTGTAACGGAACGTTAATGCATATGAAAAGTACTACACTTTTAATCAAATATTTAAACCGCTACATTCATAACAAAATGCACTTAACCATTAACGCAATGTGTTTATGTGTTGAATGTCCATAAATGCATCGATTAATTGGATAAGGCTAGCTGAGACGATCGTTCCGAAGGAACTAAAATCAAAGTCGACAGAGCGGTCTAAAAGCCAGACAGCACAATTAAGTAATCAGTTGTCAATACAATCATATACGACAGGTCAATGATTAACTCTAAATGGCGTGCTATAACAGTGGGTGATACGATTGCAAAAGTGATTGGAAATATAGAAGTTTACCAACCATATGTGCTTCCTCTTGAACATTTAGTTTTCGATCATATGGTTTGACTGATAAGCATTAATTGAGGTCAAACAACGTGAATACAGATACCCGCGCTAACTTTCAGAGTACCATAATTATTGCAGCAATGACTACACATAATGGCATTATTAGGATAAATATAATAAAACTAATATTACGATAATGTTCTAAAATAACTACAACAAGGGTGACAAGTCAATGGTATACAGTAACTGTGAAATTATCGCCTCTCGTCCGGTATATGTGCTTAGTGAACTTTTCAACAAGGTGAACTATTGTTTCCTGGAATGTAGTAGAGATAATCTTATGATAATGTATAACGTACATAGCACAAATGTAACCAAAGAATTATATGCTTATTCTGCTGATTGAAATGACATTTTCGATTTCCCCCTGGCTAATTTCTGGCCATCCTCACCGAGCGTTTTATTTTGCTACATTGCCAATGACCCGAAGCCTCACTGATGCTGCCCTCTAAACTGATAAAAATGATTCTTACGCATAACATCATGGTGAAGACAGATTTTTAGAATAGATCTTACCGATGAATTTATCAACTACGGTGTAGTTGATGCATTCAAGGCCACGTGTACATATAAGTAAGTATCATTTAATTTATTTATCTCTATTGGCAGTATGGCTTCACCGCCTGTAAATATGTGCCTATAGATTTGAAATAATGCATTAGTTTTTTTTAAAAAGGAACAGTGGAATCGATCGGATCTTGGTGCAACCCGCTTCCTGCTAATCTTGTACGTATGGTAATTAGAATGGACGTGTTTTATATATATATATACATATAAATCTCTAAACAGGGTCCGAGATCGGCTATGTGATAATGCCATGCATATGTATTGCTAATTTAACACTGGCAAACGATGCGACCGAATTACGGAATTAACGACGCTGAGGTCTTTGTTCTCATAACCGTGTAGTGATTCAGGGATGACCGTCCTTATTTATTTTGCTTGTGAACATTCTAGAATTGCCGCGGGTATTGTCGGGACCAACATTGCAACACAGTCTATATTTTTCAAATCCATGGCGGCTTTGCTTCTTTCGTCGTTTGAAGAGTCATGTTCATTAAATATATAATTTGCTTCATTGACAATAATATCTTACATCAGTTAACCCCTAAAACATTAACATAAGTCAAATTAATCTCCACGTTTCATGCAATAATCTACAATAAACGCTTTGACTCTGTCAGCCATAGATACTGCATAATCAAGTAGAACTTAAGTTAGTTGGACTTGGCTGGGGAACTGATGTTCTGAGTGTTTAGTATCATTGACGTTTTTAACAAATTCCTGGGGGCGATGGGTTGCTTTCTGACAATACTTGGCTGACGGGTCGCAAATACATATCGTATTGGTCGGATATTCGATTCCTGCAATCTTTAGCTTGCTTCATCCAGACCACTGTCAAATGTTTACGGACGACGCTCATAACTTGGGGCATTGCAGTCCATTATGCTCATCTCTTTAGCGGAATCCTCGCAATGTTTCATTTGGTTACCACATTATGCGTTATTCGATTTTATTATGGTGATGATTTGTAGAGTACTGCAATGCATTACCTTTACCAATACAAACTCACTGTCAAGGAGCAGACGTTCAATGCACTCCAGGCTACTTGGTTCAGCATGCCTTATCTCAGTTATTACCACAAATGAATATCGACATGCATATGCAAATGCGGTACATGTGAAGATGATTAACGTCCATATGATAAAATCCTTTCGAAATAATGGTGCGTTGATATTTAACCTTTGTATTGTTTTACATCTGAATTGAACTAATTCCTGTAGAACTGAGCCCTGGATGCTGATCCCAATAAATAGCGATGGCACTTCCTAAGACTCATTTTAAAAGGTGATGTGCAGATTGCGCTGGATTTACCGAAGCTATAAGCGACATGAAGAAAAGTGTCACATTGTATTGAAAATTATATTAGTGCAAAGAGAGAATGGAATTAAACCTAATGCGATTTAGAATATTGAGTATACCGAATAGTCCACAGATGCAGTGCCACACCAAAAACCGCAATAAAAGACAGCATATTGACCATATGCATGTTATTTGTAATCTCAAAAGCAAGAACACGCCATTACTGGATGCTTTTCTTCAACATATTTGCGCAATGCATTGTCATTGAAGCAAGTATAGTATCATCGTTTACGCGTGTATTTGATACAACGTTAAGTCTATCAAACCCGTAAAATCACAATACACAGACTTGAAGCCGTAAATACTTATTTAAGGTGTGTGTGTATTATTGTAGGGGGATAAACTATTTTTGTGTATGCGTTTAATGAGCTTCATCAATGACAAAAATGGCATAGTTATGGACTACCCATCGATAGCTTCGTCAATTAACCAACATTGTTCTGAACGTCAATGAAATACGCTACTGCCCGCTGCGCCGATGACGGAGAAAGTCAATATCCATTCATTCGGTTTGTAAGAACTGTAACGAATAAGCCGCGTGCAGTGTTCATCATGCTATTCATAGTAACGAACATACATTGCATGATTATGCGTATCATCTTGTAGTGCTTAGATCTACTGGTAATGATTCCATGCAGATTCCAATTTCATGGTGTATTTCTCTCTAACGTTTCACAAAAACTTGAAGAGCCACATGCAATCAAATCAATCAGAAAATCCAGGTGCTATGTCAGGACGTACCTAGCTTCTGAAACATCCATCCCATTCATCAAGATTGTAGGTTTTACACATGGGCCTAGTGAGATTCGACACAATAACTATCAGGCGTTACAACGCCAGAGGAATCAGAATGCAGGAAGCGCGGGCGAAATAAACACACTGGTGTTTACCGGGGTCGGAGAGATAATGGGAGGATGACGCCAGTCCTTGCGAGAATATCTGCAGTAAATGACCATTTTGTCCATTTTCATGTTAGCTCATTCAGCCTAAGGGCCCGGAGCATAATTGAAATCATATCACGATGAATAACTGCTATTACGTCATGCATCTGTGTCTGAAAACACGACTCAAATGCGACGATTCAGCAGTTGTAATGTATTATACCGGCACGGGATATCATTACAGCAATTTGGGAACATAGCTACCACTCTGTAATTTGCTACCAGTGCTAGTCTCAGCCATTATTATTCGCTGAAGTGCAACGCAAACACCATAATTCTCGAGCGGGTACCAATAAATCAACGAAATGATGAAGGGGTTTTGGCTTGATTATCTGCTTACAAGTTCCTACGGGTCCCAAGAAGACGATTGCCAAGCATTGTCTACTGCACTGTTCTCTTAAGGAATCCATCAATGTTACTTTATGAGCGCCGGTTTATTTCATCTTCTGCGCTTGTAGCCCGAGGATATAAAACAAAGCTGAATTCACGTCAAGAATATTGGTTTGGTAGTGGTTGTCGTTGAAAGCAAGCTGATGAGAGGCCTATGCGACATGGGGAAGCGATCCGCAGATTTTTACGGTAGGGAGCATTTCCTCATGCTGAATCGAACATGCCGCACAAATGACATTGCTACAGCATTTCTTCTGCATTCATCCTGGACGCTTGTTGTTCATTAAAAAGACGTCATCGTTAGGGGTCTTGCATGCTCTTTGCTACATCACAAGTAAGCACGATTGGGGATATATCCAATTTACACGAATAGTTGGTGACTAAGATAATGACTCTAATGTTAGTTGCAGCTACGACAAGCTAACATCACTACGCATTTTAGCCAAACATATCACCAATGTGATACTTGTAGTTGTTTGTTTCGTGTATAAGTTGCTTACTACAACAATGCAACATGACATGGTTAATAATTAGTAACTGGCTTGATTTACCAGTGACTACAAACTGCACTCTGTGCACTTATGAAAACCCTTGTCAACGGATCACAGAACACTTCCGAGCCCATTTTGGTATCAAAGCGATAAAGGTGAAACAACAAAGATTATGAACGTTACCTAAGCACTGATGTCGTATACTATCTAGAGAACAAGCCCTGGCAGTTAAATATACATACCGACCACGAACACTTCCTGGGAAAACAAACAAAATGCTACCCGGCCCAAAACAACGGATTATTTTATAGCTAATAAAGGTTGCGACAACAAACGGTTATCTTAACAAATGTTAGTTCGAAACAGACGTTTAATCGCATCAGCTGGGCCGTAACACGGAGTTCGTCCTTTGAATGTGTAGTTCTACTTCCATATTACAAATTCTTGAAACGTGTACAGAAATATTAGCGAGTAATAGAAAATAAAACCTGCTAAGAGAATGTCATTATTATTTAAAAGTGATGAGGCTGACAAAGTTGTGCTTAAATAAACATTGACAAGAGAGAATATGATGCCTGCTACCCTAATAATCCAATTCACACATTAGCTAAATATCATCATAGCATTAATTTCCAACAACAATTCAACACAATTTGCTCACAGCTGCACCATATCTCCTGTTTCTTATGTCCAAGACGCCTCTTGCGCAATGTGCCAGTTCCCCAGTTTGACTTCGAGACAAAATTGACGGCCAGTCGTTTTATTCACCAGAGTAATTCAGAGAAAACCACCAGCATTTTGGCCAATACCCTTGCTACTAACGAGAAATTATATTTTAAAGATTTATTAAGGGGGACGGTCACAGTTACGGGTTCAACAAAGGGGCAACCTTGGATCTGGTCATCTTTCTTCCCGCGTAAATTGTCAAATTACACACAAATCGGACTGGTCCATCAACATTGCAAGAAATATACCCAGTGCCCCCTCCCTCCTCCCTCATCTCGTCCACACCATGTCCACCCTACATTTAGGAAAAAAATTGATTGTGTTATTACTAAGAAAAGCCGGATGACTAGAAGTCAATTGGTATACATGTAAGGTCACATCTTAATTCATATACTTTTTGGTCGACCTTGCCAATGATAGGCAAACAACCACATATAGCCGAAGCAGCTAAAATGTTTTTAGTGGTACTGACGTTAAAATTGAATTCAATATGCATACAGGTGGAAATGTGTATGTATATATACATATTTTACATTATACATATATATATATATATATATATATATATATATATATATATATTATATATATATATATATATATATATATATATCATATTCATACATATACATATATGTATATGTATATATATATATATATATATATATATATATATATAGATCTATATATATATATATATTATATATAAATCTATATATATATATATACTCCTTTTATATCTCCTATATACATACATATATATATATATATATATATATATATATATAAATATACATATATAATATATATATATATATACATATAAATATATATATATATATATATATGTATATGTGCGCGTGTGTGTGTGTGAGTGTAGATGCATTTATGGTTATCATCTGCAACTACAATTTCATCGGACGGTACCCAATTATGTCGCATTATTGTTCCTTAACTTTTCTGCGCAGGTAGCCCGAGGATATGACACAGCAATGCTGAATTCCTCGCATTGATTTACAAATGTCGTAGCAGTAGTTGTGTCTGCCTTTGTTAGAAAGCTGGTAATAGTCATTGTCGACATACGAAGTAACCCGCTGATTTTAACGTAAGGAGGCATTTTTTAATGCTAAATCAAACATGACGGGCCAATGACAGTGCATCCACCCCAACACTTATGATCATGTATAACACGTTTATCGCTAACTTTGGGATACTTGAATGTACTTTGCTGCATAACGAGAAAGAAAGGTCGGGCTATATATGATATTTACTTGAATACTTTTGAGGCTGATTGTGATGATGTTTGATGTAGTTACGACGAGCTAACCTCATAATGCCTCCGATAAAAACATCATCCATTTGATATTTAATTTCGTTGGATTCGTGCACTCGTGACTTATTGTAGTGATGTAATATAGTTTTGGTGAATATTAAAGAACAGGTATTTTGTACCAGTGCAAATTAACTACTCTTGGTCTATTCATAGCCAGCTATAACAAAAGGATACTTAATGGGCTGATAACTCTTTGCGTCATATCACAGCAAACCAGCGACCACATCAAGAGATGATCAAGTTTTGGTACAGCCATATATTTCCTCTGTCCCCGGGGAAGTTTACTAAACCATTTCAGCAAGGATTGCAACGACCGACATATATTAGCCCACTTTACTCATTATAGAGGTCAATATATCAGAGTATATCGCCGATAAAGCAGACTTCGCTTTACCAAGTTGATTATTCATTGCGTATTTCACCAAATCACTGATAAGACACACTGCGACTGACCCAAAGTCTGGCAATAAGATACCCATGCCACGAGCATGTCCATGGGTAGCAACAGAAGAGCTGCTCAGCCCCGAATTATTTATTATTTGAATTATGTAGCTATTAGAGATTTGTATAAACCGACGGTTATCTCAGCAATTGACACGAATATTCGTTCAACAGTTCGATAAATCCGGACAGCTCGACCGTTACCCGGAATTCGCCTTTCGAATATCAAGTTCGATTTGCGTAATACTGCGGAGATGAAAGCAGAAATAGTGTTCTTAGTTTTCGAATAGCACGAAAACCATTGCCATTATCGGATTTATCTCAATAAGTAACTACAACTTAACCAGCTTTGTTAATGAACCCAGTGAAATGAATGCCAATATGCATTTTCATGGTCTAGAGAAATACTCTTCGTTCCATGCCACTCATTGTCTATCAACAGTCATTATTACTTTCATCGAGCAAAAGAGGGAGCAACGAAATATCGTGACAACGTTTTATGTTATTCCTAGTACGTGAATCATCCCGCCACATTTACAATCTATTCGTCAAACAGCAGTACGTTACGTTAAAACCTCAGGGCTTTTTACGTTAGTCAAACGTATTTTGCTGTCCATTTAACATTTGAATATGATTTATGTGTTTGCATTAATAATTAATAACATCGTCTGAGACGCCTTTTTGCATTTGTATTTATCGTGTCAATGTGTGCGAATATAAGCAAAATATCCTTTTGATAAAACCGCGGCGATAGCCAAGGAAGCAAATGCTCTCAACTAAAGTGATCACATTAGAATCTATCATAAATACGTTCGATATAAGTTAAAAATGTTAATACCCATTAGGAGATTAGCTGCGATGTCCTACAAAGCATGGCGTTTTATAACATTTGGTCCTTAATAGTCACATGTGATGATCGGTGGTAAATATGTAGACTATTCTAGTTTCTGGCATGGTGATTCGCAGTATTTCATCCCAATAATTGGCCTCTATCCAGAGCTCATCGGCATAATCACCTCATTTACCTAAAGATTACCTCACATGAGGAAGCCCAGGTGGCTGGCCAGCTTCCCCTATATGAGCTATCATCCTGTCGATATATCACTTAAATATGCCTTCATCCGGCTATTCAGGAATAATCAGTAACCTGACGATATATGTGGCTGGAACTAGTATCAGCATCAATGATATGTAGTTGCTAAATGATATGACAAATGTTAAGCAACAACGATGGTTCGAGCCAGAATGAATATATTTGACCGCTCTTAAGCTTCTTTATCGCCTTTGATTTTAATTTTGCGCCCATTGCCTAACCTTCCTGACTCTACTAA
>CM067353.1:48951031-49058932 GCA_034190875.2 Urechis unicinctus
TTCCCGTGTATTTAGCGTCCGTATCATGGCAATGTGGTAGTGTTAATTAGGTTGGGCTTGATAACTATGATTAAGTTAGTTACGCAGAACTAGTCATAGTTTATTTACCACAGAAGGCGTTGTATTAGTGCTGAGCAGCTTAGATAAAAACGACCCAAAAAGTGATTTAAATCGAACCTTAGGGAGTCATTTGGCAAAAGAAAAACGATTAAGTTTGCCGAGTTATTACGACTGACAAAAGGGCATCCCTAATAACCCTTAGTTACAACCGATCTCATTGTTAGCGCAACAAGTTAATGTCAATAACACTTATTTGCCTTAACGACTTGATTTCCATTTCAAAATGATGTAATTTTCAGCAAATTAGGAAACATTGCTTAGTTCAACCTTACGGATCACCACCTGAATGCAACGTGACTCATTTTCATGGATTCGTTCAGGATTAGCAGATGTATTAGCCAGCTATATGCATTGAGATGGCAACTTGTAATGAGGGATTAGATACCATCAATTTTGATTTCATTGCGTTAACTTGCAGTGGTTAGAATCTGGCGATGACGGGGTTGCAAATGTATGGAATGGATTTAGCATAACATTCAAGCTTGGTATAGCTTTACAAACTGATCCTTAATATGCGGCTTTGAATGCCTAAGCCTATGTGTAACTGCACATGTTCAGTTTAAGATCACCTTAACAGACCAATCTTTCTAATGAACAATTATTGGCTTCACTGATGAAGGCTTAAAGCAGCGATTGCTTCATCTAATGTCATTAGATTCGCGAGACATCCTTATATCTTTTTCGCTAGCAATAAGTTGTATCAAAAGCGAAAGCTTACTTAATTTGGCAGAACACTTATGGCACTTAGAGTAAAATCGATGTGCATTCAACGACATTTTACGGCAATTTGTCTGAAGAGAACTTACATAGCAATTTGTTAAGGCAGCCATTCATTTAATGCGCCAGAAAAATACGTATACTTACTTATACAACGCAATGGTTGTTTTGGTTCATCACTACATTACATTTGACATAACAGGTCCGCGTTATGTAGGTACATGCTTCATCTTCGCAAGCATCTTACTAGTATGGTGTCCTGATCTACTACATATCAGCTAATAATACGCAGCGTGGCGTTGACGGTTAACATATATAACGGTATTTGATCGAGCGTAATCAAATGGATTACATAAATCTGCGTGGCTACTACCGTTGTCTTCCAAAAAACGTTCGACGTTATTGAGCAATTTGACCTTCACCTGGCAAGTTATGTTAATATATCGCAACGACCACGGACTATATCAAATTAAATCAGGAAAAATTTGTCAAGCTCTGGTTTGAGGAAGGAACATATACAAATATGTGCAGAAACGTAAGTTCTATGCAACACCTTATTTTAAAAGTATGCATTGACCAAAATGCAAAAGCAAAAATTCACACAGAACATTTTTCGAGAACAGTATACAGAATCAGCGTTCGAAAGCTCCAGAAAAACAAACGTTAACTATAGCATGCAATTTACTGGTAAAAATAATCACCAAAACATAAAACAATTGAATGCTAACGTCATGCTGGCTAAGATGCATGTCTTCCACTTGCTTGGTCTTAAGCGCATGAAACTTCGCTAAAACCAAAAACACTGTGTAGCAATCATGACCATCCATGTGTTCGTGTGTGATTAATGAGCTCAAAGAATTTTGCTTTAATTAAGAAAGTGTGCACAGACGAGGAGTGTTTGTGTTCTAATGTGCTCTTGGTTTAGGTGTTGGCAAGTAATTTTGCGAAGTGTTGAAAGGTTGGATTTTATTGATGAGCATCTGGTAATGCTAAAAGCCCATGCCTTTACTCTCTTCCAAAATATATCTTAACATACATTGTTGTGACATGTCCGCGCGGCATCGGGGTGAAAGCGTGCGTAGAATGGATCAGCGGCATGAATTATGCTTAACCACAGTGCAGTGTCGCATAGAATTGTGGAAATATATATCAGGTTCATTGAGCCAGTGATATAAAGACGCTTTTGCAAAGCAACAAATCAAATGGTTAATAGTAACCAATAAAACGGAGTGAGGACAAGAAGCATCTGTAAAACTTGATTTTCACTCAAGGGATGAAGTTTGTAGCTAAGTTGGAAACATCACTTGTAATCGATCCCCAAGGTTGGTAGATATATTATCCCGTAATGTTCATCGAAATTGCTGTTTGAACATCCTTAGTAGAGATGTAACAAGCAATCGTTTTCAACATTCCATTGGAGACGCCTTAATTGATGATCCATTACTTTCATCAGTTACAAAAGCTCACTCAATTGTCGTCATGTGTAGGATGCAATGCATACATATCTGGCTGATATCAATGGTGAACGTGATGCCTGCGAAGAGCTAATTGGTAGCTGGCAATCAACCTATGCATCTTCACCAAAAGGCTATGCTAGATTCATTAGTCAGCAGCAAGCATGAGTGATACTGACAGCTTGTTCAATTCGTCATATTAACTAGAACTCGGTCCGTTATTGTGGTGACGTGTCCAATAATGAAACTTACGCACTGACTGAAAGCTACATAGAAGTATTCCAGCAATACCACTTATTTGTTTCATGCTAGACACCACAAGAAGCCAACGAAGGAATACTAAATCGTGATACACCCTTCCTCTGGACTCATCAGCACTAATAGATAAATGTCGTGTTATTTAGTCAGTGCAATCTTGGTGGTTTAATTCGGTTAATAGATTGATCACGTCCCAATTCGCACAGGATTCATGTTAATGCTCATTAAACAAATCGCATTGTCAAGCGAAGGTATTATGAAATAAACTCATTGATCATTACCATAGCAACCGTAATAAATAAATGCGTCCCTTAGAATTGCTGACTCAGATGTGAGTCTGCCGCGACGAGTTGTGAACTAAGGGCACAATATGAATGATTGTAGCAGCCATCCGTGTGATAATGCGAGTGCTCAAATCTACTGTGCGGGGAGCGAAGCTCGAACGGTTAACAATTGCTTTACATTGATATGCAGCCCAAGTGGCTTCGTATTTGGGCTGCAGATCTGGGAAGGCCCCCTTTATTTCCTGTAGTGATTAGACTAATCTAGTAACCATGCAAACGACAGCAATAATACGCATTGTATTAAGAAATCCTTGTGGACAGTTCTTAGCATTTACAGAATATATGCCCATTTGAAGCAAGACAAAGAGTCTTGTGATCATCAGTATGCATACGACCTATACTTTTTGACCGTATTATCTGTTTAAAATATTTCACAGCAGAAAAGTCGTCCTTTTCTTCATCGGTGTTATTTTGGTTTCATAAATAGAATACAAAGGGATTATAATAAAATAGCTCAACAAACGCAGCAAACCAATTCAAGGGCACTATCGGCTTTTTGTTATGCCCAATGAATCTTCACTTGCCGCTCTGATATACCAATAAACCACACGTCACTAAGGCGAAATCATGACCACCTATAAAACCAAGTCTGATTCACTACTGGTACTTTTGTCTGATATTTAAAATTTGGGTTTGCTGCTGCTTAATTGTGTTGGACTTGATGTTGATAATTATTACAAATTAACGCCATAGCCGACGTTAAAAAACGCACAGTGAATGTGCTCTGGAAACAGAATGGTTTTAAACATGATGGAGCAGTTAATATTCAAAGCAAACCTTAAGTAACGCCATAGCCGACGTTAAAAAACGCACTGTTGAATGTGCTCTGGAAACAGAATGATATTTTAACTACCCCAAACATGATGGAGCAGTACAATACACAAACGGAGTTCAAAGCAAACCTTAAAGAACCCAGCACTGCTTCTAGAGGTAAATCGGTGGAAAAATCGGCAAACATTACGCAACGTTTCCCAGTGGCGGCCCAATCAATTTGTGGGATATACATAGAACTAGAGATTAGGTTGTTTTGTGCACGTGGAACTTTATATACACTATATGGACACGAACGAGTTATTGTTTAACACAGCAGGCTCGGCTTACAGGTCGCTGAAACTCATGTACCACATACCATTTCATAATTTGTAAAGATGCAATACATTATTGTATGTTTAATTTAATTGTTCTCTAGAACGGTTGCTGGGTTCTGTTTGGTCTCTGGGTGCAGTCTTCTTGTGTTTTGTGAATTCCCTTCTGCAGAATCTGTTAAAAGGTATTAAGGTACTGGATTTTAGAACGTTCACGCACCGTAGTATGTGTGATACGCTAACCACCCATTAGAATGTATGGTAAGCGCTAATGCAAGAAAATATGTTTTTGTTCAAAGCCTAAATATATCAGAATAAAGGGAAACATGAAGATAATTATCGCATACAATATACAAAGAGAGACTTAATGTTAACATGAGAGCATGACCTCTACTTGCTTAACTGAACCTCGCATGCCATTTCCTCATAAACCGACAGCGCTAAGGTGCAATCGTGACAATCTCTTTGACTACCTGATTAATGCAAAGTCAGTGCTATACTGACTTGGGGTTTAATTAAGGACCAGTGTCTTATTCGTAAACTGGTTCAATATTTTCGTTCGAGAAGTGCTCCTGTGTTATGGGTTCAGTGTCCAGCTAAGCAAATAATGCAGATGGGCGACTGGTAAAATTAGCAGCCTATGCCTTTACTGTATTGCAGCACATAGCCTGCAAACACGGTGTTGTGTTTCTGAGCGGCGCAGCAGATAATCTAATAATACATTAGCCAGCATAAAATCGGAAATTCTCTATAAATACACTCACGTAACAAATTCTAAAGCCAAGCCGAATGTTTGCATCTGTGAAATGATGGTATGAATATTTTTGCTGAGTTTGCCTTCAATAAATATCCGTAGGACTTTATCGTTCGATAATAACGCAAATTACCATAAAGTCCTTGATAAGCAGCAAAAATGCATGGCTTATGCAACGATCGATTTCAGTCACCAAGCCATTGATGATCCAGAACTGCCAACAATTGTAAGCATTAACTCAATGTTCATCATTGTAAAAACGTGTGTGCTGCAGAGCATTAATGCCTGGCTTGAATAAATAATCTTGTTGATATAGGACGCATTATAATTCATCAATAAGGGACAATTAGCAGCTGACTGAAAGCAACAAATCTTCACTAAAGTTTACTGATGTTTGCAGAAGCAAACAGTAAATTATTAGCGAATTTTATTGGAAAATTACTTGCACATTCTGCTATGTACGCTAGAAATACAAAGGTGTAGGTGATTATTAAATCAGCATAGGTTTATTTTTGTCAACTCATATCATAGTACCAGCGCCTTCTACTAGCAAAGGGCTAAATTAAATTTCTCTATTGATGAATTTTATTCCTTTTCATATAACTCGGTACGTTATTTTGGCATTCATTTTAGAATTCGCAAAGCTTAAAAATGTACATTGCAAAAATGTACGTTGCAAACACTTTATACCCCCGAAAAAAGTGATTGACTTAGAATCAAATCATGATTAACCCCATTCTGGGCCCATTTTCTCATTATTAATGCTTCTCTTATGAAAGCATGCGCGTTTACAGTGTTTCCGTATTATTATTTTTTGCGCAAGGAATGGTCTCAATTTGCTTCCAAGAACCAGGCTGTTAAACCTAATATAGATCGATTTCAGCAGAGAAAGAGCATTAAGGACATTCTCGGTCTCCCAATCCATGCTCCCTGACAAAGTTTTTTTTTATCCAGGGTTTCCAGAGGCAATACAATCTCATTGTCCTCTCGCAGCGGATATTTCAGAACACCCACAAGCGCACTCATTTACACATATAACCATTACACTATAGCGAGATTTCAAATGAAAGCTGTGTGTTTTGAATAAAACTCCTGTACAGATTTTATTGACATTAGTCTTTCAACGTTAAAGGTTATCTAACTAAACAGCTTTGGCTTTCAACTGCAGAATCATAGGAGCAGTGGTTTTAGTATTTTAAAAAACCAGGTGTTTAGTTCACAGTATAAACTGCTACTCTAGGACGAGGTTTGATGATTAAGATACATCATTATTGAATGTATGAATGTGTTACTCATGATACCTTACAATCACCTGTTCACGCCCAAGCTACCCGATATTCTACATTGATAAGATGCATGAAAACAATACTGATGGAAAAGCACAATTCCGATGCTCTTTAATATCTGCCATGCACAAATGCTTAAGCTTCACATACCTAACAGCATTTCACTGAAGAAAAATCAATGCCAATGCAATAAATATTTTCACCTCAAACAGCAGTTGGTCTTTATCAAAAATGGCTCAATTTGGTATCAATGACCCACTACGTATTCAGCGTTTTGTTTGTTATGGCGTTCTGTGGGTCTGATTACCGTAAAGCTAAATCAATCCTCAACCAAAGTTACAATAACTAAATAATAATCGATAACAATAGTGATGAGCAGATGGTTGTTACGTTGATATAAATACAGCGCATCACCAATTCAATTTGACTGCAAAAATACATGTTGAAATATATAAAGGTGATACATGGAAGCTCTTAATGGATTCACTGACGGTGTTATATTCTACGAATTTACAATCTCTTATTTGTGGCAATCTATGTATGCAGTCGTTGAAGCACTATTGTGCAATATAGATAACTGCAAACATGTTTTCATGGATTCACCAACAATGTTAATGTTACAACTGATTGATGCAGGGAATGTTCCAATTTTTTTAGTTATTCAAAAGTATTGTTGTTTTACTTTGCAGAACATGAAAATAGTATTACACACTAAAATATTCTCGACCGTGGTGTATGCATGGGTACATTTCTTCCAAGAGCTCGAGCGAGGGGGAAATCGTGTCACCCCAACAAGCCGTAATAATAATCTTTAATGATAATATCATACCGCGACGTTTGTCGGATTATGTAACAGATCGTTCATTGTAAACGTGTTTTTGCGTTGCCATGTGCTACTATGCTGGGCAATGTATTAAAGCATTACCATTAGATATTGTAACGTTTACATGTCTGTGGATAATGGCGAGTATATCATGATACTTAGCCTTCATGGAGCCTATTCTCTCACAAAACGTGTCACGTTTCCGAGTTGCCGAACTCTGACATCAGGGCCAAGGAATCTGTAGATGACATACATCATGAGCAACCTAATCCTTACATTGGGGGCTGCATGAAACAGTAAAGGAGGTCAATGAGGTTCACCGAAGGTGCTCTTATTACATGCGGTTTACCCTATGCAACAATTTATATGACCCTCGGTAGCCCATGGGACGCAATGCATGATGACAAACAGTCATTACAAGACAATTTCAATAGCATTTCCATCTAGTTTGCAGGTAATTTGCAAACATTGCTTACCTCAATGTTTCGGATCTGCACCTGAATGCAACGTTCTTCAATTGGGAATGCTTTCTAATTAACCAAAGTGAGGCCTGCAATGGCCAGCAGATATATTACCCACTTAAGTGCATCGGGTAAATAACTCATGGTAACAAGCAAAGGTATGTACCATCCATTTCAATTTCATTACGTTCACATGCCGTAGTATTGATTTGTGATGCAAACAAACGCCTGTTAGATTGTATCCTTCTTCCTACCGATGCAAGGGGATGACATCCAAATTTAACTATCGCTTAAACGCCAAATGTATATTTATATCTCAATAAAAAAACTAATTAAGAGGCTAGATACCAAGGTAGTATCCTCGTAGTTTTATTGATTACTGCAATTTACCATATCTGGGCAGGGATGCGAGTACGTTTTGTTTTATTGATGCTGATTGTTTATGTGGTTATATTGTTAAAGGGTGTTCTTTGCCCATCTGCTCTTCCTTCAGACCAGCACATGAGAAATGTACATGCATATTATAAATGATATTGACTTGCCACCTGTACAAAATAGGAACTCGCAAGGTTTGTGAAACCAAGGGCACGGTATGAATGGTGGATAGTATTTTGACAAATTTATCATACTCTCATGCTTAAGCTTACTTTTGAAGCATCAATTTTACACGTTGACTTGCGTCCGTTCCATATTATATATAGGAAAACAGCACACATAACTTAATATTCTCTTTTGATCTATATTTAACGCTATTGATGAACAATTCTTAAAATGAAAAACCAATTCTTCGGAGATTGATGCGGCTAAAATGCATTGCTGTTTGTGTGGTGACACCAATTACAAACTTTCGAAACACTAATATTGTAGTATTGCAAATTTATGATAAAATATAACACGCCATGTGGCCGATACTTTCGCTATTTAAATAATAATGAGCGTGTGTGTAACTGCACATGTTCAGTTTAGGATCACCTTAACAGACCAATCTTTCTAATGATCAATTATTGGCTACAATGATGAAGGCTTAAAGCAGCGATTGCTTCATCTAATGTCATTAGATTCTCGAAACATACCTTATATCCTTTTCGCTAGCAATAAGTTGTCTCAAAAACGAAAGCTTACTTAATTTGGCAGAACATTTATGGCACTTAGAGTAAAATCGATGTGCATTCAACGACGAGATCTACATTTTACGGCAATATGTCCGAAGAGAACTTACACAGCAATTTGTTAAGGCAGCCGTTTATTTAATGCGCCAGAAAAATAAGTATACTTACTTATACAACGTAATGGTTGTTTTGGTTCATCACTACATTACATTTGACATAACAGGGCCGCGTTATGTAGGTACATTCTTCATCTTCTCAAGCATCTTACTAGTATGGTGTCCTAATCTACTACATATCAGCTAATAATACGCAGCGTGGGGTTGACGGTTTACATATATAACGGTATTTGATCGAGTGAAATCAAATGGATTACATAAATCCGCGTGGCAATTACCGCTGTCTTCCAAAAACGTTCGACGTTATTGAGCAATTTGACCTTCACCTGGCAAGTTATGTTAAATATATCGCATCGACCACGGACTATATTAAATTAAATCAGGAAAAATTTGTCAAACTCTGGTTGGAGGAAGGAACATATACAAATATGTGCAGAAACGTAAATTCTATGCAACACCTTATTTTAAAAGTATGCATTGACCGAAATGCAAAAAACAAAAATGCACACAGAACATTTTTCGAGAACAATATACATAATCAGCGCTGGGAAGCTCCAGAAAAACAAACGTTAACTATATCATACAATTTACTGGTAACAATAATCACCAAAACATAAAACAATTGAATGTTAACGTCATGCTGGCTAAGATGCATTACTTCCACTTGCTTGGTCTTAAGCGCATGAAACTTCCCTAAAACCAAAAACACTGTGTAGCAATCATGACCATCCATATGCTCTAGTGTTATTAATGAGCTCAAATGATTTTGCTTTAATTAAGAAAGTGTGCACAGACGAGGAGTGTTTGTGTTCTAATGTGTTCGTGGGTTAGGTGTTGGCAAGTAATCTTACGAATTGATGAAAGGTTTGATTTTATTGATGAGCATCTGGTAATGCTAAAAGCCCATGCCTTTACTCTCTTTCGAAATATATATTAACATACATTGTTGTGACATGTCCGCGCGGCATCGGGGTGAAAGCGTGCATAGAATGGATCAGCGGCATGAGTTATGCTCAACCACAGTGTCGCATAGAATTGTGGAAATATATATCAGGTTCATTGAGCCAGTGATATAAAGACGCTTTTCCCAAGCAACAAATAAAATGGTTATTAGTAACCAATAAAACGGAGTGAGGACAAGAAGCATCTGTAAGACTTGATTTTTACTCAAGGAATGAAGTTGGTAGATAAGTTGGAAACATCACTTGTAATTGATCTCCAAGGTTGGTAGATATATTATCCCGTAATGTTCATCGAAATTGCTGTTTGAACATCCTTAGTAGAGATGTAACAAGCAATCCTTTTCAACATTCCATTGGAGACGCCTTAATTGATGATCCATTACGTTCATCAGTTAGAAAAGCTGACTCAATGGTCGTCATGTGTAGGATGCAATGCATACATATCTGGCTGATATCAATGGTGAACGAGCTAATTGGTAGCGTGCAATCAACCTATGCATCTTCACCAAAAGGATATGCTAGATTCATTAGTCAGCAGCAAGCATGAGTGATACTGACAGCTTGTAGAATTCGTCATATTAACTACAACTCGGTCCGTTATTGTGGTGACGTGTCCAATAATGAAACTTACGCACTGACTGAAAGCTACATAGAAGTATTCCAGCAATACCACTTATTTGTTTCATGCTAGACACCACAAGAAGCCAATGAAGGAATACAAAATCGTGATACACCCTTCCTCTGGACTCATCAGCACTAATAGATAAATGTCGTGTTATTTAGTTAGTGCAATCTTGGTGGTTTAATTCGGTTAATAGATTGATCACGTCCCAATTCGCACAGGATTCACTCTATTTGTGGGATATATATAGAACTAGAGAGTTGGTGGTTTTGTACATGCACAATGACGGGCTACAAACTCTTATAGCTGGTAGGATCTGTGAATCACCGTTGAAAACCTTGCACCTTCGAACATCAGGCGCGTATTTGGAAGGCCATTGCTATGCTTAAAGGTCGCTGAAACTCCAAGTACTGCAAGAGGGCGGGGCCATTTACCATTACATAATTTGTAATGATGCAACACATTGTTGTATGCCTAACTATGCACTTAGAAGCCTCTAGAAGCGTTGTTGGGTTCTGTTAGGCATATGGGCGCAGTCAGCTCGTGTTTTGTGAATTTCCTTTTGAAGTATCTGTTAAAATGTATTAAGGTGATTCCATAAATTTGGATTTCAGAACGCTCACGTGCCGTAGTATGTAAGCCCATCATAATTTATGGTATGCGCTAATGCACGAGAATATTTGTTTTTGTTCAAAGCGTAATTATATCGGAATAAAGGGAAACATGAAGATAATTATTACATGCAATATATAAAAAGAAGATTTAATGTTTACAGGCGAGCATGACTTCCACTTGCTCAATCAAACCTCGCAAGCTACCTCATAAACCGACAACACTTGGGTGCAATTGTGCCAATCTCTTTGACACTGCCTGATTAATTCAGCAAGAGAACTATAGGGACTTGAAGTTTAATTAAGGACCAGTGTCTTATTCGTAAACTGGTGAAATATTTGCGTTTTAAGGTGCTCCTATGTTATGAGTTCAGTGTCCAGCTACGCATATGATGCAGATGGGCGTCTGGTAATATTAGCAGTCAATGCCCTTGTTGTATCGGGGCACATACCTTGCAAACACGACGTTGTGTTTCTGAACGGCAGAAATTTAATATCGGGGTCTGTGCATAAGTGGGCAAAATTATAAGCATAAACAAATTCAAGCCAGCATATAATGTTGCACATAACTATGAAAATGGTTGAATAGGTTCGCTGAGTAGCTATTATTCGTAGGACGTTTATCCATGGTAAATGGAATTAATAACCCTTAATAAGAAGCGAAAAGGTGGTTATAACGACCAGCAGTTCCTTTTGGTAGCACTACATGACAACATTGATAACATTTTGGTACCTTTACGTCTTGATTTCCATTCACGAGGTGTAATTTGCTGTTAGGTTACTTAGTCCAATGATACTGCGAGGCCGCTGAATGTTCCATACATCATTTGTAGCAGTTCCTGTAACTTTTTTCTAACAGCCCCTCTATACGTCACGGTAAGGGGAGATAAATTAGTCAGCAATAAAAATCGTCATTTGTGTATGAATACACTAAATGGAGATGTAGTCGTTGTATTGCAACCATTTTCATGCTATCGTTGCCATACTCTTGTAGCTTCCAATCTAAATTTCCGATTATACGCCAAATGTAGCTGACATGCTAAAGTATACGAAAGCCGAATGTCTAGGTGTCTCTTATATTATGAAATCCTTTATTTTCAAATGCAGTCTTCAATAAATATTAAGGACATTCTCGGTTTCCCTTTTCTATGCTCCCTGACAAACAGTTTGTTTATCCAGGGTTTCAAGAGGCAATGCAATCTCATTGTCCTCTCACAGCGGATATTTCAGAACACCCGCTAGCGCACTCATTTGCACATATAACCATTACACTATAATGAGATTTCAAATGAGAGCTGTGTATTAGCACAATATACCTTTACAAATTTGATTGAAATATGTGTGTACAGGACAATTATTAGTCTTTTAATGTTAAAGGTTATACCACTAGACAGCGTTGGCTTTCAACTGCAGAATCATAGGAGCAGTGTTTTTAGTACTTTAAAAAACCGTGTGTTTAGGACACGGTATAAACTGCAAATCAACGATATAATCTACTACTATAGGACGAGGTTTGATGATTAAGATACATTATTATTGAATGTTATGAATGTGTAACTCATGATTCCTAACAATCACCTGTTAACGCCCAAGCTACGTATGTCTGCCCGATATCCTAGATTGATAAGATGCCTTAAAACAAAACTGATGGAAAAGCACTATTCCGATGCTCGTTAATATCCGCCATGCACAAATGCTAAGGCTTAACTATCTATCATCATTTCATTGCAGAAGAATCAATGCTAATGCAATAAATATTTTCACATTAAACAGCAGTCGGTCTTTATCAAAAATGGCTCAATTTGGTATCAATGACCCGCTACGTATTAAGTGTTTTGGTTGTTATAGCGTTCTGTGGGTCTGATTACTGTAAATCAAAATCAATCCTCAACCAAAGTTACAATAACTAAATAACCAATATCAATAGTAATGGGCAGACGGTTGATACGTTGATATAAATACAGCTTATCACATATTCAATTTGACTGCATAAATACATGTTGAAATATATAAAGGTTATACATGGAAGCTCTTAATGAATTCACTTAGGGTGTTATATTCTACGAGTTTACAATCTCGTATTTGTGGCCAACTAGGTGTGCAGTCGTTGAAGCACTATTGTGCAATATACATACCTGCAAACATGTTTTCATGGATCCACTAACAATGTGAATGTTACAACTGGTTGATGCAGGGAAGGTTCCAATTTTCAAAGTTATTCAAATTTATTGATGTTTTACTTTGCAGAATATAAAAGTAGTATTACACACTGAAATTTTCTCGACCGTGGTGTATGCACGGGTACATTTCTTCTAAGAGCTCGAGAGAGGGGGAAATCGTGTCCACCCCAACAAACCAAAATAATAATATACAGCGAAGTTTGTGGGATTTTAAAACAGATCGTTCATTGTAAACATGTGTTCTTTTACTGAGCAATGTTATAATGCCTTGCCTTGGAATTTTGTGACTTTTACATGCCTGTGCATAATGGCGAGTTTCTCATGATACTGGGAGCTTATGCTACAGACGTCATAGGGAATTTCTCGCACAAATAGTGTCACGTTTCCGAGTTGCCGTACTGTGACATCGGGGCCTAGGAATCTGTAGATTACATTGCCATCATGAGCAACTTAATTGTAACATTAGGGATGGCATGAAACAGTGAAGGAGGTCAGTGAGGTTCGCCGAAGGTGCTCTTATTGCACGCGGTTTACCCTATGCAACAATTTATATGGCCCATGGGACACAATGCATGATGACAAACAGTCATTACAAGACAATTTCAATAGCATTTACATCTAGTTTGCTGGTAATTTGCAAACATTACTTACCTCAATGTTCCGGATCTGCACCTAAATGCAACGTGCCCCGCTTGGGAATGTTTTTATTTAACCCAAGCAGAGCCTGTCATGGTCAGCAGATGTATTACACACTTGTATGCATCTGGTAATTAACTCATGGTAACAAGCAATGGTATGTAACATCCATTTCGATTTTTTAACGGTCACATGCCGCAGTTTTGATTTTGTGATGCAACCAAACGCCTGTTAGATTGTTTCCTTCTTCCTACCTATGCCATGGGGATGTCCTCCAAAGTTTATTACCGCTTAAATGCAAAATGTATATTTATATCTCATATAAAAACAAATTAAGATGCTGAATACCAAGGTAGTATCCTCGTAAATTTTATGGAGAGCTCTTCGGTTATGCACTTCATCATATCTGGGCAGGGATGCGAGTACGTTTTTTGTTTCATTAATGCTGATTGTTTATGTGGCTTATGTGTAAAAGGTAGTTTTTTCCCATCTGCTCTTCCGTCAGACCAGCAAATTCGAAATGTACATGCATATTATAAATGATAATGACCTCCACAAAATTTGAATTCGCAAGGTTTGTGAAACCAAGGTCACGGTATGAATGGTAGATGATATTTTGGAAAATCTATTATACTCTCACACTTAAGCTTACTTTTGAAGCATCAATGTTTCATGTTGACTTGCGTCCGTTCCATATTTTATGTAGGCACACACCACTTAATATTCTATTTAGGTCTATATTTAACGCTAATGATGAACAATTATTAAAATGAAAACCCAATTCTTCAGATATTCAGGCGGCTAAAATGCACTGCTGTTTGTGTGGTGACACCAATTACATTAAGTTAGATATGTCTTGTAAGGACTCTTTCTTTGTTGGTGTGAATTAGAACCATCATGCAGGGTCACATCGATGGACTAACAAATTCTTTATATACTGACTTTTTGAAGTGTTGATAAAGTGACTTAACATCGGAGGCATTTGACACCAGCAATTTCCCACGAGGTGTTCCTATATCCGCGTTGGATTTGTTCAACATTAGCAGCTATGTGCATTGATTTGGCAACTTGTAATGAAGGATTAGTATGATACCTTCAATCTTGATTTCATTGCGTTGTTTTGCAGTGGTCGAATCTTGTGACGACGGGTGTCGCAGATATGTGGAATGAGATTGGCATAATATTTAAATGCCTAAGCCTGTGTGTAACTGCACATATTCAGTTTAAGATCACCTTAACAGACCAATTATTCTAATGGTCAATGATTCGCTTCACTGACGAAGACTTAAAGCGACGATTGCTTCTTCTAATGTCATTAGAAATATCACAATTCTCGGGACACACATTCTACTTTTTACGCCAGCAATTAGTTGTCCTTGGCACACGAGGAAAATTGATGTGCATTCAACGACGAGATCTACATTATAAGGCAATTTGTCAGTATAGCACTTACACAGCAATTTGTTAAAGCAACCATTCATTTAATGCGGGAGGAAAATGTATATACTTATACGCAATGGTAGATTTTGCTCATCACTATCTTTCATTTTAAATAACAGGTCGGCGATATGTAGGTACAAAGGTGGCGTTGACAGTTAACATATGCAACGTTGTTTTGATAGAGTGTAATCAAAGGAATGACATCAATCAGCGTGGCTACTATTGATGACTTCCAAAGAACATGCGGCGTTGTTATGCATCGACCACGGACTAAATTAAATTAAATCAGGAAACATTTGTCCAGCTCTCGTTTTTAGGAAGGAACACATACAAAGTAACGTTGGTCCTATGCAAGACGAGAGCTTGATTGGATCGCTTTTTCAACCAAAATGTAAAGCGAAAAATCCAGTCAGAATATGTATTTTCTTTTCAAGATAAATATAGAGAATCAGCATACGAAAGTTCCGGGAAAACAAAGCTAGTGATGGCATGCAATGCACTAGCAAGAAGAATCCCCATATCTTAAACAATTGAATGTTAGCGTCATGCTGGCTGATATGCAAGACTTCCACTTGCTCGGTCTTAAGATAGATCAATCTGCACATGCCACTTCCTCATAAACCGAAAACACTGGGATAAATTCGTGACCATTTCTGTGACCTAGCCAGAGTATTGAGCTTTTGTGACTTCAATTAAGAGAGTGTGCACAGACAAATGTTTGTGCTCTAAAGTGTTTCTAGGTTATGCGACGAAAGCATAGGCAAGTGATCGTGCAAGGTTTTGGAAGGTTGGATTTTATTGATGAGAATCTGGTAATACTACAGTCCCCAGCCGTTATTCTTTTGGGAAACAATTAAAATAACACACATTCTTGTGTATCCGCGCGGCAAAAACCAGATATCGGGGTCAGAGCGTGTTTAGAATGAAATATATATATATAAATAAAAAATATATATATATATATATATATATATATATATATATATATATATATATATATCTATATATATATATATATATATACATATACATATATATAGTTATATAGATATAAATGTATATATATATACATATGAATTTATATATTCGTATATGTATATATAAATATATATACATATATATATATATATATATGTATATATAGATATAGATATATATATATATATACATTTATATATATGTATAAATATATATAGGTATATATATATATAGGTATGAGATATAGAGAAAGATCTATTTATATAGAGACATATATAATTATATACATAGGGGAGAGAGATATATATACATTTATATATAGATAGAAAATATATATAGACATATATATATATATGTATATAAATATCGATTAATATATATATATACATACATATATATCTACATATATATATATATATATATATTTATATACATATATGATCTAAAAACGTTTGTCCCTAGCAGCAACTGAACTGGCTCTCAGTAACCAACGAAACGGGGTGAGGACGAAGAGCACTTAATTTACTGGAAATGCACTCATGGAATGAGGTTCGAACCATTAATAAGTTGGAACCATAACATGTAATTGATCCGCTTACATATTTCATCCCATCCCCTCCCGTCCAATCACTGCTTTCTTCAAGTTCTGTTGATATACTGTAATGCGCATCGATATTGCTGTTTAAATATCCTTATTACTGATGGAAAGATAATAATGGCATGCAATATACAAAAAGAAGATTCACAAAAAACAACAAAGCAATTGAATGTTCACAGGAAGGCATGACTTCCACTTGGTCAATCAATCCTCGCATGCCACTTCCTCATAAACCAACAACACTGGGGTGCAATCGTGACAGTCTCCTTGGCACAGCGTGATTAATGAAAACGAGAGGACTATAGGGACTAGGATTTAATTAAAGATGAGAGCCTTATTCGCACACTGATTCAATATTTGCGTTCGAAAGTGCCTCTGTGTAATGGGCCCAGCAAATCAGATGATGCAGATGGGCGTCCAATGTCCAATGTCCGCCTAACATTCTACATTGATGAGATGCCTGGAATCAGTACTGATCGAAAAGCATAATTCCGATGCTCGTTAATATCCGCCATGCAACAATGTTGACGCTGCACGTACTAAGCATCATTTCATTGAACAAACATCAATGATAAAGAAAGTAATATTTTCAAAATCGATGTTGCTTGACCTCGCAAACAGCAGTTTGAAAATGGTACAATTTGGTATAAATGATAAGCTGCTTATTAAGTAGTTTGGTTGTTCGATGGATATGATTACTATCAATCAGAATCAATCCTTAACCGAAGGTTTGAATAACTAAATAATAACGAAACCTAAAGGAGATGAGAATTGCAAACAGATTGGATTATAGGTTGCTATAGATGCAGCGCATCACCAATAAAAGTTGACTGCGAAAATATTAGTTGAAATATACACAGGTTATACATGGAAACTCTTGATGGATTCACTGATGGTGTTCTGTGCTACGAATTTACAATCTTCCGATTTTTATAGTTACTCAAATTTAATGTTGTCGTACCATGCATAACATAATAATAGCATCACACACTAAAATATACTTGACCGTTGTGTATGCGCGAGTACATCCAAGAACTCGAGAGAGGTCGAAATCGTGACCACAAACCAAACTAATTGGCTTTAATAATAATAATATACCACGGCGTTTGCCAGATTATGTAACGGAACTTACATGTTTTTGCTCTGTGATGTGCCCATTTATTATGCGAAGTTACATAGCGTGCCATTAGATTTTGTGACTGTTATATGCCTGTGGATGATGGCGAGCATCTCATAATACTAGCAACCTATGCTACATACTTCGCGGGGATGTTCTCTCACAAATAGTGTCACGTTTCTCAGTGGCAGAACTCTGACATCGGGGCCAAGGAAACTGTAGATGGCATTGCCATCATGATCAACTTCATTCTAACACGGGTGTCGCATGAAACAGTGATGGAGGCTGGTGAGGTTCACCGAAGGTGCTTTAATCACGTGAGATATGCCCTATGCAACAATTTATATGACCCCAGGTAGCCCAATGGACATAATACATGATGACAAACCATCGCTACAAGACAATTTCACCAGCGTTTCCGTCTAGTTGCAGGTAATTTGCAAACATTGCTTTCCTCAATGTTTCGGTTTTGCACCTGAATGCAACGTGCTTCAATTAGGAATGTTTCCAATTATCCCCTGTGAGACCTGCCAGGGTCAGCAGACATATTACCTACTTAAGTGCATCGAGGAATTAACTCAATGTAACAAGCAATGGTATAATATCATCTATCTAGATTTCATTACGTTCACATGCCATAGTCTTGATTTGTGGTGCAAACAAACGTCTGTTAGATTGTATCCTTCTTCCTACCGATGCAAAGGGATGACATACAAATTTAACAACCGCTTAAACGCCAAAAGTACAGTTATAACTCAATAAAAAACGAATTAAGAGGCTAGATACCAAGGTAGTATCCGCGTAGTGTTATGGATTAAAGCTGTGCGGTGATGCAATTTACCATATCTGGGCAGGGATGCGGGTACGTTCTGTTTGATTAATGCTGATATTTTATGTGGCTATAGTGTAAAAGGTTGTTCTTTGTCTATCTGTTCTTCCTTCAGACCAGCACATGAGAAATGTACATGCGTATTATAAATGATAGTGACTCGCATTTTATTGTTCATTTAATCCAACTTACCATAGGGTCATCCTTCACGCTTCTCGTAGATCCAACACCATTTTTATGCGTTGGTTAATCAGGCAAGGAAATGATACATATGCTTTCTATAGTGTATGTTATAATTGTCAATGAAACAAGCTGACACTAACTGTTACTATCGCGCATTGGAGTTATAGTATATGTTTGTTTTATCAAGCCTACGATTATTATAACAGTCGTCTTTATGTTACAAGCCATAACTTTTATTGCGTTGTTCGAACAAATAAGCCTGGACATAGATAATTGGTATATTTTTACATGCACAGCAGTGATAGCAACAACAGGTATAGCTGATTGTAGGTACACAAGGAGCGACTACGGTTTGCCCCTTTTTGCTTGACGGCTGCATCGTTAAACAAATCATGTGCATGTTCAGCCCAAAATGTCGTCGAGGCAGGCTCTCGAGGAAATCTATGAAGGAAAGATAGCCATGCAATGAACTGCATTGTCTTCGCACAGTAACGGATATTATCCAGCATGGTTTCCAAAATATTCCTTAATAAGAGGCATTCACAATGATCGTTCTGCCAGGCATAAATGGATATAGGCATGATAAAAATATTCTCTACCTGTCAGTCGCAGACCGACTCAACAGACCCTACATATTGTGCGTAATGATTGCGCTGCGTCTGTGAGACGACGTCCAACCAACCCGACAGACACTATGAGCATGTGTATGTAGCTATGTACCATCCTAGGCAAATGACTCATGCAATTTGCCATATTGTTTTTGTAAACCATGTAATATCTTGCCACAAGTGAAAAATATGAACAACTAGCAAGGTTTGTAAAACCAGGAGCACGGTATGAATGGTGGATCACATTTTGGTTAATTCAACATACATTAATACTTCAGCTTACTTTTGAAGCTTCGATGTTACATGTTGACTTGCGTCAGTTTCATATTTGTATAGGAAAGCAGCACACACTACTTAATATTAACCTTTGGTCTATGTTAAACACTAATGATGAATAATTATTAAATGAAAAAACAATTCTTCTGAGATTTATGCGGCTAAAATGCATTTTTGTTGGTTTGGTCACGTCAATTACATCAAATCAGATATGTCTTGAAGGTGTGAAATAGTACAACAATGCAGGATCACAACAATGGAGTTACAAATTCATTATACACTGTCTTTTGGAAGTGTTAATAAAGTTATGTTACATCCGAGGCCTTTGACACCAGCAATTTCCAACAAGGTATTCTAGAAACTTGTAGTGATGGGTTACCACTGGCTTCGTGAAAGTATTGCTTCGCTGGTTTTGTAGACGCTTCTATTTCAGTTTACATATCAAGCTCCAATACTACATGTTTATTCAAGCAAATACCATGTTGACAACATAAGACATACAGCGTAATCTTCTCTGTACCCTCTATTGACGAATTGTAAATGTTAATTGGTATATTTTTAAATTCACAGCAGTGGAAGCAGGAGAAGGTGAAGCTGATTATAGGTGCGCAAGGGGCGACTACGGTTGGCCCCTTGTTGCGTGGCAGCTGCATCGTTGAACAAGTTATGTGCATATTTAGCCCAAAATGTCGTCACCGCAGACTCTCGAGAAAACCAATGAAGAAAAAATAAGAAGGCAAAGAACTGCTCTGTCCTCGCACATTAACAGATTTTATCCAGCATTGTTTCCAAAATATTCCTCAATTAGTCTTGGAGCATTCTCAAGGATCTTTTTACCAGAACGCAATTACTAGAATCCGAAACGACTGAATATCTGCTGCATAATAACTGGATCTAGGCATGATAAAACCATGCTCATTTTGTCAGATGCAGACATACTCAACATACTCGTGCTTAATGATTGCGCTGTGATGGTTAAATGTTGTCCGTGAGTCGACATCCAACCAGCCTGACTGATACTACGATGAGCATCTGTATGTAGCTATGTACCATTTTAGGCAAATGACTCATGCAATTTGCCATGTTGTATTTGAGAATCATATAGTGACTTGCCACAATTGAAAAACATGAACAACAAGCAAGGTTTGTAAATCCAGGGGCACGGTATGAATGGTGGATGATATCCTGGCTAATTCAACATGCACTTATACTAACGTTTGAAGCTTCGATGTTACGTGTTGACTTACGTTCGTTCCATATTCATATAGGCAAACAGCACACACTACTTCATATTCTCTTTTTAACCAATGATGGACGTTAATGATGAACAATTAATAAAATTAAACACCAAATCGTCTGATATCCATATAGCTATATTGCATTTCTGTTGGTGAGGTCACGTCAAAAACATCATATAAGATATTTCTTGTGAGGACGTAATCTTTGTTGGTGTAAGTACAATAATGCAGTGTCACGACGAAACCGGGTCAGACAGCTACGCGATAGAATAACAAATATGAACATAAATGGAGGTGCGTCGTCCACAAGTCACGGTTATTGATTTTAACTAAATAACCATACATTAAAGAGGTTTCGTTTTATATAGTCACAACTATACATCAATTTACGTCTCTTAAATATGCGATCCCGGACAATGTTTCTGTAGCATAATAAATCCCCTGTAATATACACCGCCCACCATATACCGAATCACGCAGCGCATTAGCAGAAGGCTTTAAATGGTGCTATCCACACATTTGCATCTTATTGTAAAACTTTATTGAAAGGGGAAGTGAAGGCCGTACGAACATAGACAAATTTTTCGGCCTAATTGTGTTTGGCATAAAATCACTTATTTCAATGAGATTGGAACATAACTCGCCTCTGGATTTCTAAGTTAACAGCACGGTACAGTGTTGGTTTCATGCTAATGCTGTAGGGGTAACAGCGTAAATCACTTGAGATTCAATTTACATTAGATCCCAACGGTGGCCTCAGCTGCCTGTTATCGGTAAATTAAAGAGCTGCGTCAACAGAGATTGATGGTCAAGGATATCTAACGATGTAATGCTTGTGCATTAAAACAGCTGCGAATCAGGCGTCGATTAAAGAAAAAGATGTGCATTAGATTTAATCATGACATAGTATTTTGAATTGACCCTTTTGAAGCTGTTTTGTATGTATAAGGCTGTGTATAGTCACATTCCGAGTTTCTTTCGTCCCAAAACGGACAGATACGTCTAACGTGTAATTTAATATTTCCTTTATCTAACTTCATCAAGGATATCCCAATTACACGGTGCAATAAGTTAGCATCACAAGTAAGGAAAAGCGTCTTACAGTTGAAAGCTTATACATTTTGATTCAACAACAAATATCACATCTAGGAACATTGACGTGCGTTACAATTGAAATTTGAATAAGTAGAATAATCCATATTTTATTGTTGACTGCATTTCTCCGATAGTAAGCCCTAGGTTAGGGAGTCATGAGTAAAAAGACAATATGAACGTTGTGTATTACCGCTATGATCGCTCGTCAGAGGTTCGTTTGAATCTAAGAGGACCGATCAGTTTGTCATTATCCCTTTTATCTTCCCTTGCTAGCATTTTCCAACTGACGCATAATAGTTTGAAGTAATGGTGTAACATAGAGCGTAATTTGTTGCTTTTTCATAAATATAAAACGCAGGATATGTAGTCGCTAACTGTGAAGAAGCTTGCTCCAACAAACGTAATTCGAAGTGACGGACAGTCATAAAGTGTTTAGCCAATAGCTATGCTGCTTTATACTAAGCAGAGAAGCAAATTAGTTTTTTCTCATAACTGCTTCCCATGGGGGCAATAAAGGCGGTTACCATTCACCAGGGGTATCTTACTGTACACTGATGTACTGCAGGGGTGATAGCCTTATTAAAGACGTAACATCCCACATTGAGTGCTTTCTATGCAGCAGCGTTATGGTATCTACGTTATATGGACACATCATTACCTGCTATCGTCGAGGCCAATCAATTCCGATAATGATTAGATATCATCTTATTCTGTTGCGTAGAATGTGCTCACAAATACAGCAAACAATGAAAGGTTAACCTTTCGCTAGCAGGGCTTGATGACATCCACGTGTTTGCTGTTATGCTCTATCGATGCATGCCACTTTCCTGTGTACAGAATAGCTGTCCCCGTTGCAAAGTTGCTTTGCTGATTCGCCTTTCATGTTAAATGTCAGTCATATATCTGATAGGGAATAAGCCCATGGGGGGGGGGTGGGGGGGGGGGGGGGGGGACTTTGCAACCCGATCTTGGCAACGTGTTTGCACCAAATATAATCTGGCGATTAAGGGTAGCTGGCTCGTCAACCTGATCGATCAGCGCAATATAACCGATATGTTACCGATACTATTACCCTATTAACCGACAAACCCGGTTCTCATGCTGTCACAACGTTACCATGCAATAGTAGCTTTGGGTAAGTACGCCATATGCAAGCGAGAGTATAAAAAAGCCGGATTACTGAGTGTCTATTATCAGATAAAATACTGAGTACAATACATCCACAATGTGACTATAACTTTATTCAGAATATCTCCATTGTTTCTTCGGGTATGCAAATGCAAAAGTCTATCTGGTGTCAATTTTATAATGATGCATCAATTTACTATTTAGATTTGCTTTGAACAAGTTCTTACTTATGTTTTCCATATGATTGATGATGCGAAATTCGACTGAACACTTGGTTTAAATGTATTCTGTCGGCTACTTATACATTTAATAGCTCCTTCTTGCGCTTATAATGTTTCATGATTTGTTTTCCGATAAACGTGCAGCTTTTTGAATAGATTCTCATTCAACGTTGGTGTTTGATAGCGCGTCTGTGATAGCGCTTCTGAACAAAGATCAACAGTGTAAGCGAATTGAAACTGATCTTTGGGTGTTAATCGGATAAGTTGAGGTTCGACAAGGTTATTTTCATTCTGAAAAGGGCACTTTTTGCCTTAACGACTCGATTGCCATTCATGAGATGTGCTTTGGGATCGCTGATAGAATAAACATATTGGTATGATGCCATCTGTGTTAATTTCATAACGTTCACATGCTTATGGTAAATAACTGTGATGTGAACAATCGCCAGTTAAAATGTACTCTTCAACATTCCGATACAACGGAATGTCATTAGAGTTGAACGCCCGATAATACACCAAATGTATATTGGCACCTCACCCGAAAAACCATTATGATGCCTGATGCCAAGTCCAAATTCTTGTAGCGCATTAGAAATGTGCCTTCAATATTGAATGCCCGAATCTTCAATAAATATTCGACCACCAGTAGGCAGTGATCTGTATTGATTAATTAGTAAACTTTACGTAATTACATATCTAATTAATGTGTTATAAGCCTATTTACTATAACAATACGCAGCTTTTACAGCCCATAATTGACAGCTCTATATTCACTTACACAGCAGAAGGGCAACAGCCGATTCATTAATCAGACTATGCTTTGTTGTTGAATCATATATAATTAGGATGTGATTATACGTCGATAATACTGTTATGCACCGTTAATTCTTTTAATTAGATGACATTACGTTTATGAATTTTGCTTAGACAAACATGTCCCAAATGTTACCCAACTATTTTAACAACGCGCCCAATGCAATAAATCAGGCAATGCCGCGCTCATTATTTCGTTAATGGAAAAAGTAATGCCGTACGAATAAGGCCGACGTCGAGCCATGATTGTGCTTGGCACGAATACTTATTCAAAATGGGATTGGAACATTACCCGCCTATGGTAAGTTATATTACCCATACAGAGTATTAGTTTTATGTTGATGTATTAGAGGTCACAAAGTCAATTACTAGAAATTCAAAACCAGGGTTAGGGTTAGGGCTACGTTTTGTTTCATTAATGGTGATTGTTTATGTGACTATAGTGTAAAAGGTTGCACTTTGCCCATCTAATCCTCCTTCAGACCAGCACGTGGGAAATGTACATGCGTATTATAAATGATAGTGACTTGCCACAAATACAAAATATAAACTAGCAAGGGTTGTAAAACCAAGGGCGCGGCATGAATGATGGATAATATTTTGGCAAATTTATCATACTCTCACACTTAAGCCTACTTTTGAAGCTTCGATGTTACATGTTGCGTTGCGTCCGCTCCATATTTATATAGGCAAAGAGCACATATTACTTAATATTCTCTTTTGATTTATGTTTAACGCTAATGGTGAACAATTCTTAAAATGAAAAAAACCAATTCTTCGGAGATTTTTGCGGCTAAAATGCATTGGTTTGCATGTGGTGACACCAATTACATCAAATAAGATATGTCTTGTAGGGACTCTTTCGTTGCTGGTGTGAGTTAGTACAATAATGCAGGGTCACAACGAATGAATAACTAATTCATTATATACTGTCTTTTCGATGTGTTAATGAAGTGACGTAACATCGGACGCATTTGACACCAGCAATTTCCCATGAGGTACACTGGAAACTTATAGTGATGGGTCACCACTCATGGTATTGTTCGTTGATTTTATAGATTCTTCTATATCATCTTACATATCAAGCTCTAATGCTGCTTGTTTGTTGGCGCAAGTTCCATATTGACAACATAAGACACACGGCGTAACCTTCTTTTTATCCTCTGTTGACGAATTGTAAATGTTTGATATACAGTGAACAATTTATAGAAAGACAAATACAATCTTAGAAGAACGTATCGCACAAACACACCCTAAAGGCCTCACACTAGAAAAAAGATGTCCTTTTATTTTCGAGGTTGATCCCGACTGCATATAATCGGACAAGAAAGGCTGTGTCAGCAAAGGTTTGATTGTCAAGGATATGTTGTGATCTGTTGGTTGAGTTGTCTCTTGCAAAATACTACTCAAAGATGGTTTCTGGAAATCTGAAAACATTATCTGTTGTCGACGGGGATTCCAAATTCATGGATTACAAGTTTCGTTAGATTCAATCTCGGAATAGTATTACACACAGAGCTTAACCAATGACTCTAATTATCAATTATTGACATCACTGGCCAAAATGTAATGCGAATATTGTTTTATCTTTTGCCATTAACGATGCAAGTGAGCCACTTTTTTCAAGGCATTTGCTTTCCAGCCAGATGAATGGAAAGTGCGTCTTACAGTTCATTTCTTATGCATTCTGGTTCAAATGCAAAATTTGTCACCTTTAGAAAAATAAACATACATCATATTTTAAGTTTGAATAAGTAGAAAACTGAAAAGTGTGGAGTGTAGATACCCGTTGATAGCCGTTTCAGGATTTTACGTACAACTTTCAGTGATTTCAGCCAAAGAGTTTGTGTCTCCACACCCCTTATATTTGCATGTTAGTCCTAAAATTCGTCCTATAATCATAAATTAATTACCAGGCATTGATCATGCGCCATGATATAGCACAGATACTATGTGTTATGATCCAAACGCAAGAAGCATGACATTTTGATCTGAACATAATCAAACTCGTCTCAACAATTAGTGTTGCATAGATTAGTGAAAATAATCTGTGCGGTATCTTCCATGTTCTCACATATACTGATCCAAAAACGCGATAAAAAAAACCCCGATACTATACCTGGATATGGTCATTGTAGTACTGGTCATTTGACCTCTCATTTAAAATATTTCAAGACATCCTATGCACTTTATTCTTGTCACACACTTGCTCATTGTTACGACTTATCCAATGCAAGTCATATAGACAAACCAAATTCAAGGCCCAATTGTGTTACTCATGAATAAAAAGAAATGGATTGGATCACTAAGCACCATAACTTGTTCATGGATACTAAACCACAAGAAATCAAATGTACTTCTCAGGGTGCATTTTACTTCTGGATTATTATTTTACGACGCCCAGCGATATTCTTAGTACGATTTATACTAACGTTAACGATGGCATTTTGAATTCTAATATAATGAAATGATCAGTGCATTTTCATTATGCATAAACTGTTCGTAATGTTGTTGTAGCTTTTAAACATTTATCAACAATGACAATGTTGTGTTAAGTACTTTTGGCTTGATAACTGTAATAAAGTCAGTTACGCGAAACTCATCGTATGTTTTTTACCACAGAAGACGTTGTAATCGCCGAGGCTGTTCTTATCTTTATTACGCATGACCAAATGGCATCCCAAATGACCCTTAGTTACAAACGATCTCATTGTTAGCGCAACAAGATAATGTCAATAACACTTAGTTGCCATGATTTGCATTCACGTGATGCAATTTGCAGCTAATTTGGAAACATTGCTTAGTTCAACTTTACGGATCACCATCTGAATGCAACTGGCCTCGTTTTTAAATGTTGCCTTTATCCACGTTGGATTTGATCACGATTAGCAGATGTATTAGCCAGCTATGTGCATTGATTTGGCAACTTGTAATGTGGGATAAGTATGATACTATCAATCTTAATTTCATTGCGTCTTTTTGCAGTGGTCGAATCTGGCGACGACGGGGGTCGCAGATATATAGAATGAGTTTTGCATAACGTTCAACCTCGGTATAGCTTTACATATTGTAAAATTATGTCTTTGAATGCGCAAGTCTGTGTGTAACTGCACATGTTCGGTTTAAGATCACCTTAACAGACCAATTCTTCTAATGATCAATGATTGACTTCACTGACGAAGACTAAAAGCGACGATTGCTTCATCAAATGTCATTAGAAATATCACAATTCTCGGGACACACCTTCTACTCTTTTCGCTAACAATAAGTTGTCCATGGTACACGAGGAAAATTGATGTGCATTCACCGACATTATAAGACAATTTGTCTGTAGAGCACTTATACAGCAATTTGTTAAGGCAACCATTCATTTAGTGCGCGAAGAAAATAAATATACTTACTTATATGCAATTGTAGTTTTTGCTCATTACTACCTTACATTTTGAATAACAGGTCTGCGATATGTAGGTACATAGGTGGCGCTGACAGTTAATATATGCAACGGTTTTTGATAGAGTTTAATCCAATTGTTTACATGAATCCGCGTGGCTATTATCGAAGTCTTCCAAAGAACATGTGGCGTTGTTATGCGATTTGACCTTCAACAGGCAGGTTATCCTTAATATATTTCATCGACCACGGACTATATTAAATTAAATAAGGAAACATTTGTCAAGCCCTCGTTTTTAGGAAGGAACACATACAAATATGTAAAGTAACATTGGAGCTATGCAAGACGAGAGCTTGATTGGATTGCCAATGGTGTCAGCGCCAAGCATTTATAAACAAATGAACATGTAAACAGGTATTAGGCTGATTCCAAACATTTTGATTTCAAAACGTTCTCAACCATGTATGTAAATGTGATGCGCTAACCGCCTTCTCGAATGTATTGTAAGCACATGCATGAATTTCTTTTAAAGCGTAAATATGTCAGAATAAAGGAAAGATAATTATGGCATGCAATATACAAATAGAAGATTCACAAAAAAACCAAAGCAATGTTCATAGGAAGGCATGACTTCCACTTGCTCAATCAATCCTCGCATGCCACTTCCTCATAAACCAACAACACTGGGGTGCAATCGTGACAGTCTCTTTGGCATATCCTGATTAATTAAAAGAGAGGACTATAGGGACTAGGAGTTCATTAAAGACGAGAGCCTTATTCGTACACTGATTCAATATTTGCGTTTGAAAGTGCCCCTTTGTAATGGGCCCAGCAAATCAGATAATGCAGATGGGCGTCTGGTAACATTAGCGGCCTATGCTTTAAATGTATAGGGGCACATACCGTGAAAATATGGCGCTAAGTTTCCGAGCGGCATAAGTCTAATATTTAGGTCTGTGCATCCTGATGATGAAGATGTTCCATTACCGAATGTTAGGAATGTGTAACCCATTCATTCATTGAACAAACATCAATGCCAGAGAAAGTAATCGATGTTGCTTGACCTCGCAAACAGCAGTCGGTCTTCATCAAAAATGGTACTATTTGGCATAAATGACCAGCTGCTTATTAAGTAGTTTGGTTGTTCTATGAATATGATTACTATTAATCACAATCAATCCTCAACCGAAGGTTTGAATAACTAACTAATAACGAAAAATAATAGAATGAGAATTGCCAACAGATAGATGATAGGTTGCTATAGATGCAGCACATCACCAATACAATTTGACTGCGAAAATATTAGTTGAAATATACACAGGTTTTACTTGGAAGCTCTTGATGGATTCACTGATGGTGATCTGTGCTACGAATTTACAATCTTCCGATTTTTATAGTTATTCAAATATAATGTTGTTGTAGTTTGCATAACATAATAATGACAACACACACTAAAATATACTTGACCGTGGTGTATGCACGAGTACATCCAAGAACTCGAGAGAAGTCGAAATCGTGACCACAAACCAAACTAATTGGCTTTAATAATAATATACCACGGCGTTTGTCAGATTATGTTACGGAACTTACGGGTTTCTTCACTGACATGTGCCCATTTACTGAGCGATGTTTCATAGTATGCCATTAGATTTTGTGACTTTTATATGCCTGTGGAAGATGGCGAGCATCTCATAATACTAGCAACCTATGTAACAGACGTCGAGGGGATGTTCTCTCACAAATAGTGTCAAGTTTCGTAGTGGCAGAACTCTGACACCGGGATAAGGAATCTGTAAATGGCATTGCCACCATGAGCAACTTCATTCTAACATGGGTGTCACATGAAACAGTAATGGAGGCTGGTGAGGTTCACCGAAAGTGCTTTTATCACGTGAGATATGACCTATGCAACAATTTATATGACCCTAGGTAGCCCATGGGACATAATACACGATGACAAACCATCGTTACAAGACAAATTCAATAGCATTTCCGTCTAGTTTGCAGGTAATTTGCAAACATTGCTTACCTCAATGTTTCGGATCTGCACCTGAATGCAACGTGCTTCAATTGGGAATGTTTCCATTTATCCCCTGTGAGGTCTGCCAGGGTCAGCAGACATATTACCTACTTAATTGCATCGAGGAACTAACTCAATGAAACAAGCAATGTTATGATATCATCCATCTCGATTTCATTACGTTCACATGCCATAGTCTTGATATGTGATGCAAACAAACGTCTGTTAGATTGTATCCTTCTTTCTACCGATGCAAGGGGATGACATACAAAGTTATCTACCGCTTAAACGCCAAATGCATTTTCATATCTCAATAAAAATCGAATTAAGCGGCTAGATACCAAGTTGGTATCCGCGTAGTTTTATGGATGAGAGCTTTTCGGTTATGCAATTTACCATATCTGGGCAGGAATGCGTGTAAGTTCTGTTTCATTAATGCTGATTTTGTAATGTGGCTATAGTGTAAAAGGTTGTTTTTTGTCCATCTGCTTTTCCCTCAAACCAGCACATGAGAAATGTACATGAGTATTATAAATGATAGTGACTCGCATTCAAATCCAACTTACCATAGGGTCATCAAGGACACTTTTCGTGGGTCCAACACCACTCTTAGCCGTTTGCTAATCAGGTAAGGAAAAGATACATGTGCTTTCAGTAGTGTATGTTGTAATTGTCAATACAACAGGCTGACACTAAATGTTACTATTGCACAGTAGATTTTTTGTTTATAAAGCCTACGATTATTCTAACAAACCACTGTACGAGTAAACTTCTAGTGAGTTGTTTGAATGAATATGCCTGGACATAAATAATTGGTATATATTCACATGCACAGCAGTGGAAGCTGATTGTAGGTACACAAGAAGCGAATACGGTTTGCCCCTTGTTGCGGGACAGATGCATCGTTGAACACGTCATGTGCATATTCAGCCCAATATGTCGTCACGTCAGGTGCTCGAGGAAGCCAATGAAGAAAAGATAAGCATTCGAAGAACAGCTCTGTCCCCGCACATTAACGGTTATCATCCAGCATTGTTTCCAAAATATTCCTTAATTAGCGTCGGAGCATTCTCAAGGATCTTTCTATCAGAAGGCAATTATTAGAATCCGACACGACTGAATATCTACTGCTTAATAAATGGATCCAGGCATGTAAAAACTATGCTCTATCTGTCTGATGCAGACATACTCAACTGACCGGCATATTGTACGTAATGATTGCACTGTGATGGTTAAAAAGTGCCTGACTGACACTGCGGTGAGTATATGAATGTAGCTTTGTACCATCCTAGGCAAATGACTCATCCAATTTGCCGTGTTGTATTAGAGAACCATAATGTGACATGCCACAAGCAAAAATATGAACAACTAGCAAGGTTTGTAAAACCAGGGGCACGGTATGAATGGTGGATAATATTTTGGTTAATTTAACATGTACCTATACTTAGCTTATTTTAGTAGCTTCGATGTCACATGTTGACTTAAGTCAATTTCATATTCATATAGGCGAACAGCACAAGCAACTTTATATTCTCTTTTTAACCAATGTCAGACATTATTGATGAACAATACATGAAATTAAACGCCGGATCTTCTGCGATCCATGTTGCTATAATGCATTTCTGTTGGTGTGGTCACGTCAATTACATCAAATAATCTATTTCTTGTGAGGACGTAATCTTTGTTAGTGTGAGTACAATAATGCAGTGTCACAACGAAACAGGGTCAGACATCTTTGCGATGGAATATCGAATTTGAACATAAATGGAGGAGCGTCGCTCACAGGTCACCGTTATTCATTTTAACTAAATAACATTAGATTAAAGAATTTTCGTTTTGTAAAACATGTCCATTATATAGCCACAACTATACATCAATTTAAGTGTCTTATATATGCGATTCTCTAAATTACACCGCCCATCTTATATGGAATCATGCAGTGGATCAGCTAATGCAGAAGGCTTTATATGGTGCAATCCACACATTTATATCTTATTGTGAAACTTAATTGAAAAGGGGAAATGAAGGCGCACGAACGAAGACAAAATTTAGGCCTAATTGTGTTTGGCGCAAAATCACTTATTTGAAAGAGATTGGAACATAACTCGCCTCTGGATTTCTAACTTAACAGCACGGTACAGTGTTGGTTTAACGCTAATACTTTAGGAGTCACAGCGTAAATCACTAGAGATTCAATTTACAGTAGATCGCAAAGGAGGTCTCAGCTGCCTGTTATCGGTATATTAAAGAGAAGCGTCAACAAAGATTGATGGTCAAGGATACCTAACGATTTAATGCTTGAGCATAAAAATAAGCTCTGAATCAGGCGTCGTTTATAAAAAGAGATATGCATTAGATTTGATCAAGACAAAGTATTTTGAATGGTCACTTTAGAAGCGGTTTTCTGCTGTCACAATGTTACCATGCATTAGTAGCTTTTGGTAAGTACGCCACATGTAAACGAGAGTATAAAAAGGCCTGATTGCTGAATGTCCATGATGAGATGAAATACTAAACGGTTAAAGGCAGTAAGAGTACAACACATCCACAATGTGACTGGAACCTTATTCAGTATATCCCTATTGTTTCTTCGGTTATGCAAATGCAAAAGTCTATCTGGTGTCAATGATGCATCAAATTACAATTTAGATTTGCTTTGAACAAGTTCTTACTTATGTTTTACATATGATTAATGATGCACAATTCACGTTGTTAAAAACGGAACCTCGACTGAACACTTGGCTCAAATGTATCATGCCGGATACTTTTAATAAGTCCTTCTTGCGCTTGTAACGTTTTATGAATTGTGTTCCGATAAACGTGCAGCTTTTTAAATGCATTCTTATTCAACGTTAGTGTTTGATAGCGCCTTTGTGACAGCGCTTCTTAACAAAGATCAACAGTGTAAGCGAATTGAATCTGACCTTTGGATGTTAATCGGAATAGTTGAGGTTCGACAAGGTTATTTCCATTCTTAACACGGCATCCCATATAACCCTTGGTTTTCAATGAAATGGTGCAAAACGATCTCCTTGTTAGCAGAACAAGACAGTGGTAGTAACACTTTTTGCCTTAACGACTCTATTGCCATTCACGAGATGCGCTTTGGGATCGCTGATAGAATAAACATATTGGTATGATGCCATCTGTGTTGATTTCATAACGTTCACATGCTTATGGTATATAACTGTGATGCGAACAACCACCAGTTAGAAAGTATCCTTGTACATTCCGATACAACGGCATGACATTAGAATTGAACGCCCGATAATACATCAAATGTATATTGGCATCTCACCCGAGGAGCAATTATGATGTCAGATGCCAGGTCAAAATTCTTGTAGCGTATTAGAAATGTGTCTGCAATATTGAATACCCGAATCTTCACTGAAACCAACCATGTGTTCGACCACTAGTAGGCAGTGAATGTTATCTATATTCAGCAAATATCAAGAAGACTTGTTGATCTATATTGATTCATTGGTAATCTTTCCGTAAGTACATATGAGATAAATGTGTTATAAGCCACTTTGCTATAACAATGCGCAGCTTTTACAGCCCACAATTAACAGGTGTATATTCATTTACACCGCAGCAGGGCAACAAGCTAATTCATTAATCAGAGTATGTTTTGTTGTTGAATCAGATATAATCGGGATGTTATTATACGTTCGATAATACTGTTATGCACCGTTATTGATTCAAATAAGACGACATTACGGTAAAGAGTTTTGCTTAGACAGACATGTCCCGAATGTTATCCAATTACTTATACAAAGCACCCAATGCAATAAATCAGGCAATGCCGCACACATTAGGCCATACGAATGAGGCCGACGTCGAGGCGTGAGTGTGCGTTACACGAACACTCGTTCAAAATGGGATTGGAACATTACCCGCCTATGGTTGTCTAAGTTATATTACCCTTACAGAGAATTGGTTTTATGTTGATGTATTAGAGGTCACAAAGTCGATTACTTGAAATTCGAAACCCGTATATCCTAACCCATCTGTAAGTGATGCTGCGTAAGCACACGATTGATTGTCAAGAATATCTTAAGATATTATGCTTGAGCTAGTGCCTAATCACCTTTATATATTTCGCAAGGAAGGGTGTATGGATTATCATAATGGAACAACTCCATTAGAAATGTCTATGGACGCGTATGTTTCAACTGTTACCCTCGAGAAAGCTTATAGGGACTTCGTAATCCACGCTTATGCAGAACTTCTTTGTTGTCCATTCACAGAGGGTTTATGAGTACACCCCCGCGCACTGATTTGTACATATCATCACACATCTCTACGGAATCACCAAATGAAAGTCGTGCAGACCTAGCTGCATGGTTATGTTTGACAATATGTCTTTGCAAATGTACCGGCAGACTTCCTTTAAAATGTGCCTAGAGCAGAATTATGCATCTCTGTCGGTAGTAGAAGACCTTAGGTTCTTTTTAATGCTTCTTAGTGGAGTCATAATGAGCAGTACCCATTCTCTCTAAGTAGCATGCCGTGATTGACGCTATTAGTGGTAGCGCATTGAAGGCGTTTTTTGCCAAGATTTACCTCTTACCGACAAGCAAGTGTTTTACGTCTTCATCGAGCTCGCTCTAATGTTCCATCCTCCTTAACATGACACACGTAAACCCTGAGGACGTGACCACCCCTACGACCCACAACAATTTGCTTTGATAAAGATCTACCGGGACTTTTGTCTTAATAAGATTGAGAGCTTTTATTGTAATAATAATTAGTGTTTTTCTAAGTTTCGTTGTTGGTGGAGGTTACAGAGTATCGGCAGTTGATTGTGGCACTTTTTAAGGCGTATACCATAGGAGAATACAATGTATTGATGTTCCTATTTTTTTCCTACAACTTGCGCTGCTTGCGGGTAAAGTAATCAATTATATATTTCGTGTTACTCACCTTAGTGCTCATGAGTTTGTCTGTACAGTAAGTGTTCATGATATGTGTATTATCACATGTCTCCGAATATGTACGCTGTCGATCTACACACTTGCTAACGATTGGCATGCCAGTATCATTTTTTCATAACTCCTGTGATATACATTAACATTGAAATGACAGTAACATCCAGGGTCTTAACCGGAGACCCGTCCTTCCGTCCTTTAGACGGGGGAGTCGTAAATTTGGACTGGAATTTACCCCTATAGCCAGTCAGCCCATCCACGCGCCAGCCCGTCAACCCGCCAGCCCGTCCAAGGGCCACCCAGGCCGGATACAAGGAATTTGCCAAGCCAGTTTTAACAGCTCACTTAAAGACAAACAGCGACGCTCATCCACGATCAAAAGAAATACTGTTCTGTTTGATAACGCTTCCTATAATGCATGGGATTTACTTGCATATAGTTCAATTAGTTTGTTTATATAATAAAAGCCAGCTGTGCATTATAAATGATTCCGAATTGACGTCACTGCTACTAAATGAAATCAGTGACTAGCATATCAATTTAAATGTGCAAGTTTTGGTGACAGATGTGCCCCAGAATATGTAAGATTAAGGAAGCCATAAGAAGAGTTGCAAACACATAACGAATAAGGTAAAGCACAGACAGAAATTACAATTTCTGGTTCCAATTCATCTTCATGTTGACAGCAGTAAAGCGTTTCAGCTGCATTGCGAAATACATATCGAATAAGGGTATGAACGCGTCTTATTACCGAAACAACGCGCTACTGTGACAGCATATATCTTGAATGCGTAAACTATATCTCCAACAAAAGCAATAATCAGCGATAACAAACAGCAACGACCGAATGGGAGTTAAGCTCTAGTCCATTGCTAAATGTATGCTTCATTATTTTTATGACACGCGTTGAAATAAATCTAGTATCTATTTCGGAGGACAGAAAAACAGACTGGGTGAGAAATGTGCCAGATGTGCAAAAGGGGCTGTCGCTCACACTATCGCTACTTCCGGAATAAATAATGAAGTATTCAATCTAATCGGATACATTACTAACGAGCGCATTAATCGCAAGTGACCCACGCCATGCCAATTAGCGGCAGCCATTGACAGGAGTGCAGCTGAATCGTCCCAAGGTGAAGTCATTTGAAATATATGACAAATGACTCAAGAGATGGTAATCAATAGCGTTTCCGATTTAAGATAGGGGCGCGGGTTTGTTAAGGGGTTAGACTGATTTCAACATGGAGTAGGTTTTCCCCCAATAATACGTATCGTTTTGCAGTATTGCATTTTATTTTGTAGCATTGCAAATTATATCGTCCGTAACCAACTCGAATCAGCATGCAAACCATTTCTTTCTAACATTCTCGACTTACGTTGCTGATAGGATGCCATTTTTCGTAGCAACGCAGTGTTGATTATCCGTAGGCAGTCAACACACAAAAGTCGTAGGAGGTTTACCTTATCATTCACTGCAGCAGAAATTATATGTAGGACGCGTTCTCATTGGGATTTAAAGACAAACAACGTGTGATATGGTCGAGGAATAGTATAGCCATGCTTGCTTAGTATTTAACATCCGTTGTCAAAGAGTCATAGATGAATTCCGTAGGTTCGTAATACAATATATCAATGTCAACAGATGATAAAATTATTAATCAAGCCGTCGTTGTAGCTTTGTCCAATAACCGTACAACCATCAGTAACCTAACCCAACATTGTGCCGGGAGGATGTAGATTTAGTCAATTGAAGGTAATTTTGTGTCGTACGCATTGAAAAAGGCAATCGCGTTGCTCATATGCAATACCCATGGATGTCATTCGCAGTTAAAAGATGACATCGTATTATGCATATGGGATAATCAATGTATTTTGTACATGAGACGTGTACATGCTGGAGCAGATGACTGTGTGAAGTAGAGTGACAAAGTTATTTCATGCATCGTCATAATTACGAACATATACGTCTTATCAGCTGCTGACATGATTTAGTTGACATTTGCATTGTAAACTGCACAACCGAATTCACTATCCTCCTTCTCCTTCACCTCCTCCTCTTCCTCCTACTCATCTATCATCATAATCACAATCATCATCATCATCATCTTCCGTCTCATCATCATCATCATTATCATCATCATTATCATCATCATTATCATCATCATCATCATCATCATCATCATCATCATCATCATCTTCAGTGCCTTGCTTTGAGCCACAAAAAACGATGAAAATCTAGTCCCAATATAGACCATGCTCACCGCACGTTGAGATTATTGTAACCTACATACTAGTTTCAGAAGACCTGTCAAACCAATCCTGATTGATAAATGATTTTCTTTCAATATGGATATATGATAGATCCATTGGCTGATTATGTAATTGCATAAAGTCAGATTTTTGCGGGTCGTTACATGTTATATCGAACAAAATGGAACAAACAATGACAACAGTTATTTGACATGCCAATCACAAGCTGGACCAATTTTGGGCGATCAAGCAAAGAACAGATGTCGAATGACAAGCAGCCCTGTCTTTGTTAATGATACACGCGGAATTTCCTGCTGTCACCGCTTAATGTTGATGAACGCTCTAGACATCCTGTACTGCCATTCAACCCAAATAGTAATATCGACATTGTCTTGCAACTTAATGTACTTTATAAATCTGATTGCAGTCTGCAGATGACCACGTAGACTACTACAAATTGCCAATGTGTCAGCAAAGTAACAAGGTTACATTTGTTGTAATTAACTACTACAAATACCAATTCATCTGCGTATTGTTAGAGATCAAGGATTCATCGATGATCTCAATCTGAGCTAAATTGCTACTTACATGTAAAACACACTGCATTCAGGTGGCGAATTACTCCCAATGCAGAAACAATACTCATAAACATTCTGCCTCGCCGGGCTCTTAGCAAGATTATTACGGTATATTGAGCCTTTTACTTTAACAGCGCCTTACAAAGTGACTGGTAATCAATGTCAAGCAACTATTAACCGTTTGTGCTTTGCTTTCCGCACACTAGATTTTGACATGATGACAATGTTGGATGACTGCTCATATTTAAATAAAAAGATATTTATCTGAGCAGCCCACAGTGAACCGGAAGTGGCGCGAAAGTTGAAATAGTGCTAGGCGATACCAGTCCAATGTTCACCTCGCCGCGGAAGGCTTGCATCTGAGTGGATATTTTCAAGGATGCGAGTTATTATAACGATAGCTATGACAACGATAAATGAGTCATTATTATTATTATACCTTTGCTTGACAATGCAATTTGTTTAATGAACATAACCTCAAACGTTGTGGAAATTGGGACGTGATTATTTTATTTAACGAACTACATCGCTTCGCTAGCCCTATCTAAATGCCACACGATATCTCTATTAGTCAAGGGAAGAGGTTTACGACGAGGTGACATTCATTAGCTTGTTTTGGTGTCTAGCATAACACAAAATAAGTGGTATTGCTGGAATACTTCCGTGAAGCTTTCAGTCAGTGTGTGAATTGCATTATTGAATACGTCACTACAATAACAGAACAAGTTGAAGCTAATATGACGACTTCTACAAGCTGTCAGTATCGCAAATGCTTGCTGTTGATGGCTGAATCTAACACAGATTTTTAGTGAAGATGTATAGATTGATTGTCAGCTACCAATTAGTTTTTCCTGGTATCAATTTAATTTTTTATACCAGTAAGACAGTAATGCTCTGCATGGCGAGCACCAAGTCAGTGTTTTATAATTGATCATCAATTAAGGCGTCTGCAATAAAATGTAGAAAACGAGTGCTTGTTAATCTCGACTAGGAATATGCAAACAGCAATCTCGATGCACATAAGGGTTAATATATCTACTGAAGTTGAAGAAAGTAAGGGTTGGAGGGAGTGGAGAGGGATAGAGTATGTAAATGGATCGATAATAAGTGATGCTTCTAATTTAGCTGCGGAATTCATTCCATGAGTGAATATCATGTCAAACAATTGCGTATATTCTTCACCCGGTTTTGTTGGTTGATTAGAGCCATTTCAGTTGTTGCTCGTAACAAACGTCTTTAGATCAATGCCAGCTCAATTAACCTGATTTATATTTTCCATAATTCCAAGCGACAGCGTTGTTGAATGTTAGCTGACGCTGGAGATCTATTCATCACAGGCTCTGACCCCGATATCCGGTTTATGCCGCGCGGACACGAAACGCCGTGTGTGTAAGGATATATTTCCAAAGACATTGACATCTTGTATTTCAAGATGCACTCAGTAAAAGCCGCAATTCAAAACCTTGCACGGTCGCTTGTCTATGCTATCAACGCATAACGCTAGAGCACTATAGAACTCAAACATTTGTCCGAGTATGATGTTATGTTCCCATAATTCGACTAAAGTCCCAAAAGCTCGCTTATTCTATTAGGCTATAGGAATAATCACGAATTTCCCCAGTGTTGTCGGTTGATGAGAACGTGCATTGTATACCATAACTGAGTTTTGTTTCTCTTGATCTTTTGTGTGCCGATAATCTGTATTTATCATGGAAAAAAGCTTGCATCGTAGCCTTCCATATTGGACGAAAAAAGTTGCTGCTGTCCAATTTTAAATCCTTACCATAAACTCAAATAATTCGCCATTTTGTGAACAATTATAACAGTTTGAAATCATCGACAGAGTTATGTGATAACCGATACGTTCTCATAAGATTGCGTTATTGTTTGAATGAACTATTCACCATAAAGCAAACATTTGCAATTCGTCAATAGATCGTAGGCCGGCATTGTTGTTAATACGCAAATATACATGTTGCACCGAAGCGTGTTACGTGAGCTGAAATAATACCCGCCATTCCCACTATGCTCAATCTGAACTACATAAACCCCATGGTAACCAATCGATATATGCTTCTAGATAACCTCGTGGCAAATTGCTATTGTCAAATGTCTCTTTACGTTATTTACCCTTCTAACAAACAGTATATAATGAAATACAATATAAAAGTTTTTGCAACTGACTTAATCGTATGATTAAAAAAAGCATTGTTAAACGTAAATATGTGATATCAATACCCCGACATATACCCCGAGGTGCAATATTAGGTCCTCTGATATATCTGTTGCATGTTAACTTTTTCAACTAACTATTTTCAACTTTATTTGTCGGTTATAATAGCATTTCAATCAAAAGCAGGATTCTTATAATGATTGAAGAAATTATGAACTAGGAAATCAAAACCGTGGTTGGTGGGTAACATGCGTATAGTCATTCTTAGAATATTGTAACACGCATGCCATGTTATTCGCTCTGATTACTAATCTATATAATCGAATAAGTGAAATTTAAATTGATGACAATTGTATATCCACGTTCTGTAATGTTGAATTTCTCGCTGTAACGATCTAGAATAAACCGACGCGGTACGAGCTTGTATCATAAGTGTTCAAACTCACTTGACTTACTGAAGCTCAATGTGGGAATCAGCCGCGAAATGCCTTTTAACAGGATTGCAGTTATTGCAGAAGAAGGTGCGAAGGCGTACATGTAATTCCCACTTTCTGGCTCGTACAGACTCGGTGTTTGAATAATAGTAGATATCGGATATGCATGAGACAAATGTTAAACCTCTTTTCCACAATTTCCGTGAACGCTCGAACACACAAAATCATGAAAACGTAACTTTAGCGTTGCTCTTACAAGGTAACATGATACATAGGTAGTTTTAAGACACTGAAATGCTTTTCAGTCGGGCATGGAAAGTTGTAGTGGTCATATACAAACATCGCTGCAAAATACTCACTGACTTATTCAGTGAAAAGGTACAAAATGTCATTTTTATTAATCCTATGCCACTATCGTCGTTTCGGATTATTTGAAGCGTTTCTCGATTAAATTCATTGACATACAACGACATTTATCAATTGCATACATATCTGGTTATTAGATTATTCGAGAACCATCGCAGTTGATGCTATCCTTGGGTATCTTTAATCAGCATCACATTCGGTTGCTTCGTCTGCTGTGTATTTGCAAAATGTATTAAAGAAATATGGGCCGTCAAATTTATTATCTTGAGCAATTCATTAAGAATGCTCATTATTTTAGGAGCTAAAATCATACATTGCACCAGTATAACTTCATTACGCTTGATATACAAATCCCCAAACCTAGTATTCGCAAAATTAGCAGACTGCTAATTTTGCGAATACTAGGTTTGGACAGATTTCTTTGGCAGGCATGTCGATGATACACCAATAAATGCGGTGGCAGTTGAGAGGCAGACGTGGCTGAGCCATGCTCTACCAGTGAAATATTCATGAATGAGACCTAGAGCTAGGCGAGCACTTATGTGGTTTTTTTGTTGTAATATCGCTCACAGGTACCGCTTTGTAAGTCATTTCTATTTTGCATCGGTTTTGCAGTTGTTTCTTATAGCATTGGATTAGCAAGTCTACGGCAGGATTGAATGGTAATTGACTGGCAAAACTATACATCAAATAATTATCTGGCTTGTCCTTTTTATAAGTCAAACTTCAAATAGTATGTGAAATGATTTTCTTATAGGTACCGTGGTTTCTTCAATCACATAGTATAACATTTGATTCGTGAGACGCACCTCAATGGTCCAAAAACAACTAGTTGAATATGTGGAAGGTGCATCTGTTGAATAGGGAAGCAAGCTGTGAAATGGTGATATCCACGATGACATTAGATACATGGTTCGTTTGGTTGTTAATTCAATAATTCTCTATTGATGACCCATTAACGACCGAGGCAGTAATTGATCCCATAAGGAGCGGCCCGGGTGTTTCTCTGGTAATGAGGATGGAATAACCCATATAATGTATATCACTATGAATTCTAGAATAAAGATACCTAGTTATTGTTAAACAAAGCTTAGCACTCAGAAGGAATCATGCAAATGCTTAAAACTGATTTTATGCACTGCTACCACCGGCAAGTGTAGCATAACGAGCAAAACATCGTCACTTATTGAATGACTCAAAACAGCCTGTTTATTTAGATTAAGAAAGGTTTTATGTCGGATTAGCCGTTTCTGGAATTTACGTACCACTTTCAGTGTATTCAGCCGAAGAATTTGTGTCTCCCCACCCCTTATATTTGCATGTTGGTCCTGAAATTCGTCCTATAATCATTTATTAATTACCAGACATCCTATGCACTTTATTCTTGTCAGACACTTGCTCATTGTTCCCACTTATCCAATGCAAGTCATATAGAAAAACCAAATCCAAGGCCCAATTGTGTTACTGATAAACAAAAAGAAATGGATTGGATCACTCAGCACCATAACTTGTTCTTGGATAGTAACCAACTAGAAATCAAATTTTCTTCTCAGTGTGCATTATAGTTCTAGATTTTATAGTTTGTCTGCACCGATTCAGGAGTTAAAGATTGTATATAATATCAAGTGCAATCCGTGGCGCATATTGAGCTGCACAATTATTTTACGACGCCCAGCGGTATTCTTAGTACGATAAAAACTGACGTTGACGATGGCATTTGGAATTCTAATGTAATGAAATGATAAGAGCATTTTCAGTATGCATAAACTGTTCTTAATGTTGTTTTAGTGTTTCAACGCACAATTATCAAAATGACAATAAAGTATTAATTACTTTTGGCTTGATAACTATAATGGAGTTATTAACGCGAAACTCATCTTATGTTTCATACCACAGAAGGCGTTGTATTAGCGCTGGCAACCCAAAACGACGAAAAGCGTAAACGATTTACATCTTAGCTTAGGGAGTCATTTGAAAAAAAGAAAACGATTGAGTTTGCTGAGGTTGTTCTTATCTTTATCACGCATGACCAAATGACATCCCAAATGACCCCTTAGTTACAAACGATCTCATTTTTAGCGCAACAAGATAATGTCAATAACACTTAGTTGCCATGATTTTCATTCAAGTGCAGCTAATTTAGAAACATTGCTTAGTTCAACTTTACGGATCACCATCTGAATGCAACGTGCCTCGTTTTCAAAGGTTGCCTTTATCCGCGTTGGATTTGTTCAAGATTAGCAGATGTATTAGCCAGCTATTTGCATTGATTTGGCAACTTGTAATGGAGGATTAGTATGATACCATCAATCTTGATTTCATTGCGTTTTTTTGCGGGGGTCGCTGATATATGGAATGAGTTTTGCATAACATTTAAATGCCTAAGCCTGTGTGTAACTGCACATGTTCAGTTTAAGATCATCGTTACAGACCAATTCTTCTAATGATCAATGATTGACTTCACTGACGAAGACTTAAAGAGACGATTGCTTCATCTAATGTCATTAGAAATATACAATTCTCGGGCTCACCTTCTACTGTTTTCGCCAGCAATTAGTTGTCCATGGCACACGAGGAAAGTTGATGTGCATTCAACGACGAGATCTACATTATAAGGCAATTTGTCTACAGAGCGCTTATACAGCAATTTCATAAGACAACCATCATTTAATGCGGGAGGAAAATAGCTATACTTATTTATACGCAATGATTGTTTTTACTAATCTCTATCTTACATTTTATATAACAGGTCTGCGATATGAAGGTACAAAAGTGGCGCTGACAGCTAACATATCCAACGGTTTTTGATAGAATGTAATCAAATGGATTACATAAATCCGCGTGGCTATTACCGAAGTCTTCCAATGAAGAGGCGGCGTCATTATGCAATTAGACCTTCAACAGGCAGATAATGTTGAGTACATTGCATCAACCGCGGTCTATAATAAATTAAATCAGGAATCATTTGTCAAGCACTCGTTTTTTGGAAGTAACACATACAACTATTTAAAGTAACGTTGGTCCTATGCAAGACGAGAGCTTGATTTGATCGCTTTTTTAACCGAAATGCAAAGCGAAAATGCAAATAGAACATGTATTTCCTTTTCAAGATAAATATAGAGAATCAGCATTCGAAGGTTCCGAGAAAACTAAAGCTAATGATGGCATGCAATGCACAAGTTAGAAGAATCCCCATATCTTAAACAATTGAATGTTAACGTCGTGCTGTCTGATATGCAAGACTTTCACTTGCTCGGTCTTAAGCTAGATCAATTTGCGCAAGCCACTTCCTCATATACCGAAAACACTTGGATAAATTCGTGACCATTTCTGTGACCTAGCCAGATTATTGAGCTTTTGTGACTTTAATTAAGAGAGTGTGCACAGACGAATGTTTGCGCTCTAAAGTGTTTCTAGGTTATGCGACGAACGCATAGGCAAGGGATCGTGCAAGGTTTTGGAAGGTTGGATTTTATTGATGAGAATCTGGTAATACTACCATCCCGTGCCGTTATTCTGTTGGGAAACATATCAAAAAATACACATTCTTGTGTATCCGCGTTGCATAAACCAGATATCGGGGTCAGAGCGTATGTTGAATGGATCAACAACATGTTTTCAGCTTTGAATAATGAAAATATATATATATATATATATATATATATATATATATATATATATATATATATATATATATATATATATATATATATATATATATATATATATTTATGTATATATATATATATGTATGAATATTTAAATATGTATGTTTATATATATATATAAATGTATATATATAAACATATGTATATATATATTTATATATGTATATATAAATAGATATTTATACATATATACATATATATATACATGTTAATGTATATTTATGTATACATATAAATTACTAATAATGTTAATAATAATAATTACATATGATTATTAATAATGTTTATATATATATATATATATATACATATATATCTATAAATTTATATATTTATATATGTATATATATACATATATATACATTGATATATATATATAAATATTTATATATATATATATATTTAATGATTTTGAGTTCAAAAACGATACCATACGCCTGCTGCTAAATTGTGTCAGATCTGATGCTGATAATTATTACCATGTAACAAATAGCCGTAGCCAACACATGCTCTGCAGAATGTGCTCTGGAAAAAGAATGTATAACAGTCAAACAAACCTCTAAGAAACCCAGCACGGCTAGTAAAGGCAACTCTGTTGAAAAATCACGTAATTTTTCCCAGGGGCATCTAACTCTATTTGTGGGATATATATATATAGAACTAAAGATTGGGTTGATGTGTGCATGCAAAATGGCAGGTAAACGACGGGCAAACCACTTGTTACTGGCCCTTAGTAGGATAAGTGAAAAAGTGTAGAAAACCTTGCACCTTCGAGCATTGGGCGCGTATTCGGAAGGGCATTGCAATGGCCGTAAATGTTGGGTTGGCACAAACAGTGCGCTGTGGTGAGACTTTTTATATGCAGGCATGAACGAGTTATTGTTTAACACAGAGGGATATGCTAAAAGCTCGCTGAAACCCCATGTGCTGCAAGAGGGACGGGGCCACATACCAGTACATAATTTGCATATATGCAACAGATCATTGTATGCCTACGCTTGCACCTAGGAGCCTCTTAAAGCGTTGCTTGGTTCTGTGAGGTCTCTGGGCGCAGCCTGCTTGCGTTCTGTGCTGCTTATGGTGTCAGCGCCAAGCATTTCTACACAAATAAACCTTGTATCTGTAAAAAGGTATTAAGATTTTTCCAAACATTTTTATTTCAAAATGTTCTCGCGCTTTTTATGTAAGTGTGCTGCGCTAACCGCCTTCACGAATGTATGGTGAGCACATGCATGAATTTCTTTTAAAGCGTAAATATATCAGAATAAAGGAAAGATAATTATGGCATGCAATATACAAAAAGAAGATTCACAAAAAACACAGCAATTAAATGTTGACAGGAAGGCATGATTTCCACTCGCTCAATCAATCCTCGCATGCCACTTCCATATAAACCATCAACACTGAGGTGCAATCTTGGCAGTCTCTTTGGCACAGCCTGATTACTTAAAAGAGAGGACTATAAGGACTAGGATTTTTATTCAAGACGAGAGCTTTATTTGTACACTGATTCAATATTTGCGTTCGAAAGTGCCCCTGTGTAATGGGCCCAGCAAATCAGATGATGCAGATGGGCGTCTGGTAACATTAGCGGCCTATGCTTTAAATGTATAGGGGCACATACCCTTAAAATATGGCGCTAAGTTTCTGAGCGGCATAAGTCTAACATTGAGGTCTATGCATCACGATGGTGTTACATTACCGAAAGTTACGAATGTGTAACTCATGATACCTGACAATCACGCCCAAGCAACCAATGTCCGACCAACATCCTATATTGATGAGATGCCTGAAATCAATACTGATCGAAAAGCATAATTCCAATGCTCGTTAATATCCATGCAAAAATGTTGACGCTGCTAAAGATGCAGCGCATAACCAATAAAATTTGAATGCGAAAATATTAGTTGAAATGTACACAGGTTATACATGGAAGCTCTTGATGGATTCACTAAGGTTGATCTGTGCTACGAATTTACAATCTTCCGATTTTCAAAGTATTCAAATATAATGTTGTTGTACTTTGAATAACATAATAATAGCATCACACACTCAAATATACTTGACCGTTGTGTATACATGAGTACATCCAAGAGCTCGAGAGAGGTCGAAATCGTGACCGCCCCCAAAAACCAAACTAATCGGCTTTAATAATAATATACCACGGCGTTTGTCGGATCATGTTACGGAACTTACATGTGTTTGCTCTGTCATGTGCCCATTTACTAAGCGATGTTACATAGCGTGCCATTAGATTTTGTGACTTTTATATGCCTGTGGATGATGGCGAGCATCTCATAATACTAGCAACCTATGCATCAAACTTCGCGGGGATGTTCTCTCACAAATAGTGTCACGTTACTCAGTGGCAGACATCTGACATCTGAGCCAAGGAATCTGTAGATGGCATTGCCATCATGAGGAACTTCATTATAACATGGGTGTCACATGAAACAGTAATGGAGGCTGGTGAGGTTCACCGAAAGTGCTTTTATCACGTGCGATATACCCTATGCAACAATTTATATGACCCTAGGTAGCCCATGGGACATAATACATGATGACAAACCATCGCTACAAGACAATTTCAATAGCATTTCCGTCTAGTTTGTAGGTAATTTGCAAACATTGCTTACCTCAATGTTTCGGATCTGCACCTGAATGCAACGTGCTTCAATTGGGAATGTTTCCATTTATCCCTTGTGAGGCCTGCCATGGTCAGCAGACATATTACCTACTTAAGTGCATCGAGGAATTAACTCAATGCAACAAGCAGTGTTATGATACCATCCATCTAGATTTCATTACGTTCACATGCCGTAATTTGATTTGTAATGCAAACAAACGCCTGTTAGATTGTATCCTTCTTCCTACCGATGCAAGGGGATGACATACAAATTTAACTACCGCTTACGTAGTTAAAAACAGAACCTCGACTGAACACTTGGCTCAAATGTATCATGCCGGCTACTTATACATTTAATAGGATCTTCTTGCGCTTATAACGTTTTATGAATTGTGTTCCGATAAACGTGCAGCTTCTTAAATACATTCTTCTTCAACATTAGTGTTTGATAGCGCCTCTTTGACAGCGCTTTTGAACAAAGATGAACAGTGTTAAGCGAATTGAATCTGACCTTTGGGTGTTAATCGGAATTGTTGTTGAGGTACGACAAGGTTATTTTCATCCTTAACACGGCATCCCATACAACCCCTAGTTTCCAACGAAATGGTGCAAAACGTCCTCCTTGTTAGCACAACAAGACAGAGGTAGTAACACTTTTTGCCTTAACGACTCGATTGCCATTCATGAGATGTGCTTTGGGATCGCTGATAGAATAAACATATTGGTATGATGCCATCTGTGTTGATATCATAACGCTCACATGCTTATGGTATATAACTGTGATGCAAACAACCACCAGTTAGAAAGTATCCTTGTACATTCCGATACAATGGATATAGTCGGGATGTTATTTAAAGTTCGATAATACTGCTATGCACCGATATTGATTTGAATAAGACGACATTATGGTAAAGAGTTTTGCTTAGACCGACATGTCCCGAATGTTATCCAATACTTATACAAAGCACCCAGTGCAATAAATCAGGCAATGCCGCACACATTAGGCCATACGAATTAGGCCGACTTCGAGGCGTGATTGTGCGTTAAACGAACACTCATTCAAAATGGGATTGGAACATTACCCGCCCATAAATGTCCAAGTTATATTACCCTTACAGAGTATTGGTTTTATGTTGATGTATTAGAGGTCACAAAGTCGATTACTAGAAATTCCAAACCAGTGTATTCTCACCCATCGGTAAGTGATGCTGAGTAAGCACACGATTGATCGTCAAGAATATCTTACGATATAATGGTTGAGCTAGAGCCTAATTACCTTTATATATTTCGCAACCGGATTTTCGCTTCTGGCAAAACCTTATAGAAAGCTTAGAATCTAACGACGACCGGGCTTGAAGATATATGCACGAATATGTATTTTTGAATCAATCATGGAAAAGTTGTACACGCTGATCCTTAATATGCAGCGTGAGTGTCTAAATTCGATCTCATGGGCACCTTACCCGATTAATCTTTCTAACAATCAATTATTAGCTAAACTGATGTAATCCAGATTTGAAAGAAATGAATATGCGCACGAACGTCAGTGCTATGTACCCAATCATATGTACTGGACACCACGGTACCTTTTATATCATTGGTGAGTTTTTGAGAACTATCTGGTAAGCGCTAATACAAAACAAAATCATGCCCTTTCGGATCAGCCGTAATATATCAGCACACTCATTTGTACATATCATAACACGACTCTACGGAATTACCAAATGAAAGCCGTGCAGACCTAGCTGCATGGTTATGTTTGACAATATGTCTTTGCAAATTTTCCGGCAGACACTCTTTAAAATGTGTCTGGAGCAGAATTATGCATCTCTGCAGGTAGTAGAAGACCTAAAGTACTTTTTAATGCTTCTTAGTGGAGTCATAATGAGCAGTACCCATTCTCTCTAAGTAGCATGCCTTATTTGACACTATTAGTGGTAGCGCATTGAGGGCGTTTTTGGCGAAGATTTACCACCGACTGACAAGCAAGTGTTTGCATCTAGGAATCTAGAGGTAACCACACATATATTGAAGAACGATGTCAGATGCAGATAGCGCGACACTATGTCTTTTGTTTATCATATAAAATGATTGCTATGTAATTTTGGCATATTATATGTTTTTCATGTTCAGCCGTCAATGTTTGCGTGTGAGAATTAACTTAGATTGCTATTGTTTGGTTAATATTTCACAATTATATTTAAGCTGGCTTGCAACTAGCGTCAATAATGCAAAATAATGATGATGCAATTAGATAAATATCGTTGACTCTGCTTCAATCATTCAATGACCAAAGTTAATCTTAGAATGATTTCACAACAAATGTCTACGAAATAGTTGTTGCTTGATCCCACACTAACTCCTCGGTGTTTAAATCCTTCTGTTTCACTACAAGTACTAATAACTCACTTCTTTCGTGTGCTTGTAGTAGCGTTGAATGGGTCTGATTAATTGCGTGTGGTTTATCCACATTAATCCTCAGCTGTCGTCATGATTTATTTCATTGTATAAGCAATAAGAATGAGGTATAATTTATACAAGTGCTGTTTGAGTTATGCGTACACGGTGAATGTCAGTGTATAACAACATGTATTCAAACAGTTCTTGCACTAAAGTACCTATTTACAGTAGTAAACAGCCCAACAACATAAACCCCGTCGTCGTGTAATTGAGATAAGCACAAACATGCTTTTATGCATTCCCCCGATGATGTTAATGCTGCAACTGATTCATGAAGTGAACTTTCCCTATTTAGGTTATTCAAACAAGAAGTTAATTAAGTTTAGATAATGCATTGATAGTCCTACGCACAACAAAATAAACAGAGCTGCTTATGGACGCACGGTTTTACGTCTTCATCGAGCTCGCTCTAATGTTCCATCCTCCTTACCTGACACACGTGAACCCTGTGGACGTGACCACCCCTACAACCCACAACAATTTGCTTTGATAAAGATCTACCGGGACTTTTGTCTTAATAAGATTGAGAGCTTTTATTGTAATAAGGATTAGTGTTTTTTAAGTTTCGTTGTTGGTTGAGGTTGCAGAGTATCGGCAGTTGATTGTGGGACTTTTTAAGACTTGAAAATAATGACAATTTTCACATATAACAAGCACTCTGTGCTGCAGATGTCTTGCAAATATGCTCTGGCAAAATAACCCTTAGCCAGAATGACCCTAAGTTGCCCTTCGCGACACAATGCGTGATGACAAACAGTCAACAACATTTCGGTGTTTCTACTTGATTTCCATTTACTCCATTTTATATGCAGCTTATTTGCAAATATTGAGTTGTTCAATATCAAGGATGATTTTTTAAGGTGAATGGATATATTAAGCACTGTTCCTCGGAATATCTGTTTGAATAACCCTAATGAAGAAGGTGAAACCCTTCAAGTGTCAACTTGTTATACAGATTATCGCTTGTTAGATTACATTACATCCAATATTTTAGCTTCCGTTGGATGCGTAGGTTTTTAATGATATAAAATCGTGGTGAATAAGAATATGTGTTTCTACTTTATTTCGTATGAATGCGCAATTATTCATCTATCGAATACAATACGTATAATCATGATGCTTAACTTAGCTAATTGCTCCATCAGTTCTAGGCAATTTCAAAATATTGTGTAAACGCTGACGGGCTTTAGAAGATGAATGCCTGTATCGGCGTACAACGTCGCGTTCAAAGGACTTTTGGTGCACTATTCACATAAGTAAAACACATGCCTTATTGTGAGGGTCGTCAGGCTTATCTTATCTGCAGGCATTTATCCCCGGTAATCAATTATATTCTGGTTGCGTTGGACGTTTCTGTGATGCTGTGATGTCATTTACAGAAATAGCGAAATAATCGATGACATAAAGCGTAAATAGGATCTCTATTGACTTAATGGCAGTATGGTCTAGTCAAGCAGTTAGGCTTCAAGCAGTTCATAAACATTACAAAGCATTCTTGCGTAGATTTGATCAATTAGCTGAGTGCTTCATGTGTAAATGGTTTATGTCTCTCGAAAACTTCAGCATATCTAAGTTATCAACATTCAGTGGGCGTGTGAGTTTAGAGTACCTATGTTGATGCATATTGAATAATCTGATTGACGTTCGGAACAAAAATTAATGCTTGATCGACCATAATTGTGCAATGAACTGAGTTTTTGTATAACATAATTTGCAACTTATATTCTATGCCATGGAATGTAATGTAATTTTTCGTACATGTGGATAAAATTACTCAACAGATGTGACTTTGTGACCTAAATTGCTTGACAGGATTACGCAACTTAATGTTCCTATGCTGAAAGGAACAAGATTTTACACTGAGTATACAAGCTGGAAATGATGCGGCGCTATCTAACGCAACGTTTGACTAATAAGTAGAAAGATTGAGAATATATTGATGTAATATTGTGTAAGACCTTGCGTTAAAACAGCGTGCACAATTTGATGCTATGACAAGGCTATTTGTTTTTGTATAACTCAAGATACAAAATACAAGGGTCAAATTTCGTTATTGTATATTGTTTCCACTCATATCATTTTTTTAAGATGCAACCATGGCCATTCATTCTACTGACAGCTTTCCCGCAATGAAGTTGATTGTTAACATAGCAATTATTTGCATAGGCGATTTTCGTGTGAATCTATGATGAACGCCTCAAGCACAGCTGGCTGGTTGCAGACCCGATGCTTTCAACATGAGTCAGACAATTAGAAGGCGTATAGCATAGGTGAATACAATGTATTGATGTTCCTATTTTTGTGCTACAACTTGCGCTGCTTGGGGGTGAAGTAATTAATTATATATTTCGTGTTACTCACCTTAGTGTTCATGAGTTTGTCTGTGCAGTAAGTGTTCATGATATGTGTATTATCACATGTCTCCGAATATGTGAGCTGTCGATCTACACACTTGTTAACGATTGGCATGCCAGCATCGCTTTTTCACAGCTCATGTGACGTACATTACCAATGAAATGACAGTAACATCCAGGGTCTTAACCAGAGACCCGTTCATCCGTCCTTTGGACGGTTGAGTCGTAAATTTGAACTGGAATTTACCCCTATAGCCAGTCGGCCCATCCACGCGCAAGCCCGTCCACCCGCAAGCCCGTCCAAGCGTCTCCCAGGCCGGATACAAGGAATTTGCCAAGCCAGTTTAAACAGCTCACTTAAAGACAAACAGCGACGCAGCGCGCTGGTCGCTCATCAACGATCAAAAGAAATGCTGTTCCGTTTGATAACGCTTCCTATGATGAATTGAGTTACGACCAGCACAAATGATTGCAGATTCTGATGTACGTTGTGGTGTTAATGGCATATTGTTCAATTAGTTTGTTTATAAAATAAAAGCCAGCTGTGCATTATAAATGATTCCGAATTGACGTCACTGCTACTTAATAAAATCATTGACTAGCATATCAATTTAAATGTGCAAGTTTTGTTGACAGATGTGCCCCAGAATATGTAAGATTAAGGAAGCCATAAGAAGAGTTGCAAACACATAACGAATAAGGTAAAGAACAGACAGAAATTACAATCTCTGGTTCCAATTCATCTTCATGTTGACAGCAGTAAAGCGTTTCAGCTGCATTGCGAAATACATATCGAATAAGGGTATGAACGCGTCTTAATACCGAAACAGCGCGCTACTGTGACAGCATATATCTTGAATGCGTAAACTGTATCTCCAACAAAAGCAATAATCAGCGATAACAAACAGCAACGACTGAATGGGAGTTAAGCTCTAGTCCATTGCTAAATGTATGCTTCATAATGTTTATGACACGCGGTGAAATAATGCTAGTATCTATTTCGGAGGACGGAAACACATACTGAGTGGGAAATGTTGGTTGACTCCCGACAGCCAGATGTGCACATGGGGTTTATCCCTCTCCCTACCGCTACTTCCGGAATAAATAATGAAGTATTCAATCTTATCGGATGCATTACTAACGAGCGCATTAATCGCAAATGACCCACGCCATGCCAATAAGCGGCAGCCATTGACAGGAGTGCAGCTGAATCGTCCCAAGGTGAAGTCATTTGAAATATATGAGAATGTCTCAAGAGATGGTAATCAATTGCGTTTCCGATTTAAAATAGGGGCGCGGGTTTGTTAAGGGGTTGGATGATTTCAACATGGAGTAGGTTTTCCCCCAATAATACATATCGTTTTGCAGTATTGAATATTATTTTGTAGCATTGCAAATTATATCGTCCGTAACCAACTCGAATCAGCTTGTAAACCATTTCTTTTTTACATTCCAGACTTACGTTGCTGATAGGATGCCATTTGTTTTTAGCAACGCAGTGTTGATTATCCGTAGGCAGTCAACACACAAAAGTCGTAGGGGGGTTACCTTATCATTCACTGCAGCAGAAATTATATGTAGGACGCATTCTCGTAAATTGATTATTACTCACATGTTAAACATAATTTAATAAGCATACAGCTGACCGTTTGGGTCACTGGGATTTAAAGTCAAGCAACGTGTGATATGGTCGAGGAATAGTATAGCCATGCTTGCTTAGTATCTAACATCCGTTGTCAAAGAGTCATAGATGAATTCCGTAGGTTCGTAATACAATATATTAATGTCAACAGGTGATAAAATTATTAATAAAGCCGCTAGCTCTGTCGTTGTAGCTTTGTCCAATAACCCAATAACCATCAGTAACCTAACCCAACATTGTGCCGGGAGGATGTAGATTTTGTCAATTGAAGATAATTTTGTGTCGTACGCATTGAAAAAGGCAATCGCATTGCTCATATGCAAAGCCTATGGATGTCATTCTCAGAATAAAAGTAAGCCATTGTGTGGCATACAGGGGTGTTACGTACGATATGGCAATGTTCGTGTGTGTTTTACGCCATGGAAGTGCAATACACAGGGGCTGACTGACAATTGCGATGTGCAGTTTGGGTATCCAACAGCTGAGCACTGGAATGGTTATCACAATCTAAAACTGTAGCGACATTCATGATTTATTCACACGATATATGCTCTCTAATACGGCATATGACCTTGTTATGTTTGATTCAAAAGGCGATTCTCTCACCAATATGTGACATGTCATTTACCTAAGTGCATCTTCATTGCTCATGAAAATCAAATGCTGATTATATGGGCACCCGTCTATCTTTAATACCTACCCTTCCGGAGAGTATGATTATTTGCCAGTCTTTTGACCCCTGTAAATGGGCGCACTTGACAAACATTTATCTGTACCGTCTCAAGTGATGGTTAAAACATGAGTTGCTGTTTTGCAAACTATGGCTCATGCTTAGGGGCACATATTTCAAGCAAAGAGCAAGTTTGTTTTCGGCTATAGTACTACTCAACAGTGCGAGTGTAATGAATACTAACGATGATATGTACCGATCTAGCTGGGGACACTGCCTCAAGTGAACAAGCATGATAAGCGTTCATACATATAATAAATGACGGACACCGTTGTATCACATTTATTTCCACTTTAAAACATGTAGCTGCATGTCGTCAGCTGTTGCGTTATCATGGAATAAACTCTAGCTGTTCAATTTTGTTGGAGGTTTATTAGAAATTTGGGGAGCGAATAACGACGTTCAAAACACAATATCAATATAGCATGCAATAGAAAGTATTTCGTTGTGTCTGTGTATATCTGCTTTGCAATCCCCCCTGCCACATTGTTTCATTGTTACAGGGTCAGCTCATTTATTCAGACTGTGACAAGAAGCCCTTAATGAACGCCGAGGCACGTGCTCGTGAATGGTACGCAATGAACACTTTGTTAGCCCGCTTTACACACTGATTGCTTCAAAAACCTTCGTGGATCCTGGTGACTATAATTTGGGACGTGTTATCACCGGTCAAAAAAGTGAGGCATGCGACAAGCAGTGCTAATTTCGTAAATTGCAGGGAAGTCTTTACATTTGATTTATGCTCGCATTGTTGGAGAGCATGTTGACGGCAAAAATCATCTTCTATATAATTAATTGATAGTTTAAAGATGACATCGTATTATGCACATGGGATAATCAATTTATTTTGTACATGAGACGTGTACATGCTGGAGCAGATGACTGTGTGAAGTAGAGTGACAAAGTTATTTCATGCATCGTCATAATTACGAACGTATACGTCTAATCAGCTTCTGACATGATTTAGTTGACATTTGCATTGTAAACTGCACAACCGAATTCGCTATCTTCCTTCTCCTTCACCTCCTCCTCTTCCTCCTACTCATCTATCTTCATAATCACAATCATCATCATCATCATCATCATCATCATCATCATTATCATCATCATCTTCCGTCTCATCATCATCATCATCATCATCATCATCATCATCATCATCATCATCATCATCATCATCATCTTCAGTGCCTTGCTTTGAGCCACAAAAGCCGATGAAAATCTAGTCCCAATATAGACCATGCTCACCGCACGTTGAGATTATTGTAACCTAAATATTAGTTTCAGAAGACCTGTTAAACCAATCCTGATTGCTAAATGATTTTCTTTCAATATGGATATATGATAGATCCATTGGCTGATTATGTAATTGCATAAAGTCAGATTTTTGCGGGTCGTTACATGTTATATCGAACAAAATGCGACAAACAATGACAACTGTTATTTGACATGCCAATCACAAGCTAGACCAATTTTCAGCGATCAAGCAAAGAACAGATGTCGAATGACAAGCAGCCCTGTCTTTGTTAATGATACACGCGGAATTTCCTGCTGTCACCTCTTAATGTTGATGAACGCTCCAGACATCCTGTACTGCCATTTTACCCACTTAATGTACTTAATACATCTGATTGCAGTCTGCAGATGACCACGTAGACTACTACAAATTGCCAATGTGTCAGCAAAGTAACAAAGTTACATTTGTGGTAATTAACTACTACAAATACCAATTCATCTGCGTAGCGTTAGAGATCAAGGATTCATCGATGATCTCAATCTGAGCTAAATTGCTACTAACATGTAAAACAAACTGCATTCAGGTGGCGAATTACTCCCAATGCAGAAACAATACTCATAAACATTGTGCATCGCCGGGCTCTTGGCAAGATTATTACGGTATCTTGAGCCTTTTGCTTTAACAGCGCCTTACAAAGTGACTGGTAATCAATGTCAAGCAACTATTAACCGTTTGTGCTTTGCTTCACGCACACTAGATTTTGACATTATGACAATGTTGGATGACTGCCCATATTTAAATAACAAGATATTTATCTGAGCAGCCAACATTGAACAGGAAGTGGCGCGAAAGTTGAAATAGTGCTAGGCGATACCAGTCCAATGTTCACCTCGCCGCGGAAGACTTGCATCTGTGTGGATATTTTCAAGGATGCGAGTTATTATAACGATAGCTATGACAACGATAAATGACTCATTATTATTATACCTTTGCTTGACAATGCAATTCGTTTAATGAACATAACCTCAAATGCTGTGGAAATTGGGACGTGATTATTTTATTTAACGAACTACATCGCTAAGCCAGCCCTAACTAAATGCCACACGATATCTCTATTAGTCAAGGGAAGAGGTTCACGACGAGGTGACATTCATTGGCTTGTTTTGGTGTCTAGCATGACACAAAATAAGTGGTATTGCTGGAAAACTTCCAAGAAGCTTTCAGTCAGTGAGTGAGTTGCATTATTGAATACGTCACTACAATAACAGAACAAGTTGAAGCTAATATGACGACTTCTACAAGCTGTCAGTATCGCAAATGCTTGCTGTTGATGGCTGAATCTAACACAGATTTTTAGTGAAGATGTATAGATTGATTGTCAGCTATCAATTAGTTTTTCCTGGTATCAATTTAATTTTGTATACCAGTCAGACATTAATGCTCTGCAAGGCGAGCACCAAGTCAGTGTTTTGTAATTGATCATCAATTAAGGCGTCTGCAATAAAATGTAGAAATCGATTGCTTGTTAATCTCTACTAGGAATATGCAAACAGCAATCACGATGCACAAAAGCTTTAATATATCTACTGAAGTTGAAGAAAGTAAGGGTTGGAGGGAGTGGAGAGGGATAGAGTATGTAAATGGATCGATAATAAGTGATGCTTCTAATTTAGCTGCGGAATTCATTCCATGAGTGAATATCATGTCGAACAATTGCGTATATTCTTCACCCGGTTTTGTTGGTTGATAAGAGCCATTTCAGTTGTTGCTCGGAACAAACGTCTCTAGATCAATGCCAGCTCAATTAACCTGATTTATATTCTCCATAATTCCAAGCGACACTGTAGTTGAATTTTAGCTGACGCTGGAGATCTATTCAACACAGGCTCTGACCCCGATATCCGCCTTATGCCGCGCGGACACGAAACGCCGTGTGTGTAAGGATATATTTCCAAAGACATTGACATCTTGTATTTCAAGATGCACTCAGTAAAAGCCGCTCTTTCAAAACCTTGCACGGTCGCTTGTCTATGCTATCAACACATAACGCTAGAGCACTATAGAACTCAAACATTTGTCCGAGTATGATGTAATGTCCCCATAATTCGACTAAAGTCCCAAAAGCTCGTTTATCCTATTAGGCTATAGGAATGATAACGAATTTCCCCAGTGTTGTCGGTTTATGAGAACGTGCATTGTATACCATAACTGAATTTTTATTTCTCTTGATCTTTTGTGTGCCGATAATCTATATTTATCATGGAAAAAAGCTTGCATCGTAGCCTTCCATATTGGTCGAAAAAAGTTGCTCCTGGCCAATTTTAAATCCTTACCATGAACTCAAATAATTCGCCATTTTGTGAACTATTATAACAGTTTGAAATCATCGACGGAGTTGTGTGATAACCGATACGTTCTCATAAGATTGCGTTATTGTTTGAATGAACTATTCACCATAAAGCAAACATTTGCAATTCGTCAATAGATCGTAGGCCGGCATTGTTGTCAATACGCAATATACATGTTGCACCGAAGCGTGTTACGTGAGCTGAAATAATACCCGCCATTCACACTATGCTCAATATAACTACATAAACCCCATGGTAACCAATCGATATATGCTTGTAGATAACCTCGTGGCTATTTGCTATTGTCAAATGTCTCTTTACGTTATTTACCCTTTTAACAGACAGTATATAATGAAATACAATATAAGAGGTTTTGCAATTGACTTAATCGTATGATCCAAAAAAGCATTGTTAAACGTAAATATGAGATATCAACACCCCCGACATATACCCCGAGGTGCAATATTAGGGTTTCTGATATATCTGTTGCATGTTAACTTTTTCATCTAACTATTTTCAACTTTATTTGTCGGTTATAATAGCATTTCAATCAAAAGCAGGATTCTTATAATGATTGAAGAAATTATGAACTAGGAAATCAAAACCGTGGTTGATGGGTAACATGCGCAATCTTTCATAGAATATTGTTAAACGCATGCCATGTTATTCGCTCTGATTACTAACCTATATAATCGAATAAGTGAAATTTAAATTGATGACAATCGTATATCCACGTTCTGTAATGTGGAATTTCTCTCTGTAACGATCTACAATAAACTGACGCGGTACGATCTTGTATCATAAGTGTTCAAATTCACTTGACTTACTGAAGCTCAATGGAGGAATCAGCCGCGAAATGCCTTTTAACGGGATTGCAGTTATTGCAGAAGAAGGTGCGAAGGCGTACATGTAATTCCCACTTTCTGGCTCGTGCAGACTCGGTGTTTGAATAATAGTAGATATCGGATATGCATGAGACAAATGTTAAACCTCTTTTCCACAATTTCCGTGAACGCTCGAACACACAAAATCATGAAAACGTAACTTTAGCGTTGCTCTTACAAGGTAACAAGATACATAGGTAGTTTTATGACACTGAAATGCTTTTCAGTCGAACATGGAAAGTTGTAGTGGGCATATACAAACATCGCTGCAAAATACTCACTGACTTATTCAGTGAAAAGGTACAAAATGTCATTGTTATTAATCCTATGCCACTATCGTCGTTTCGGATTATTTGAAGCGTTTCGTGATTATATCCATTGACATACAACGACATTTATTAATTGCATACATATCTGGTTATAAGATTATTCGAGAACCATCGCACTTGATGCTATCCTTGGGCATCTTTAATCAGCATCACATTCGGTTGCTTCGTCTGCTGTGTATTTGCAAAATGTATTAAAGAAATATGGGCCGTCAAATTTATTATCTTGAGCAATTCATTAAGAATGCTCATTATTTTAGCAGCTAAAATCACACATTGCACCAGTATAATTTCATTAAGCTTGATATACAAATCACATATGATAAGCAAATCGTCATGAAATGTACTAGGTTACATTCAGTGTGATCATTTAGTGGAATACATGGTTCATTTGACTAATATTGCAAGCATTAACTGTGGAGGAAACATGTACTACCTCGTTAGATTACGTACCAGCGTGTTGCTGTTTTCAAGAGATGCGATCTGGATCACCCCTGGGTTATCATGATAGAATGACTAAAGTGATGCCTGTTACAGTCTAATCGAGAATACACATATATGCATCTATTGATTGATAAGCAACAAATTGCTGGTAGGAAATAGGCACGTACGGACTGAAAGGACCATATTACACTTCAAAGGCAGATTTAATAAAAAGCCACTTCATCGCTTGCCCGTCCAGATTTTTCTAAATTGGTTGACTGCTTGATAACGCAGCAACCACGCATCTTGCTTGTGTATTCTTTGAGATGTAAGATATATTTTGCATTGACTATGCATTTTGCAGGCGGTTATCTGCAATAAAGTAACATACAACGGCAAATAAATTGAAAAATAAATAAATGATATCATACTAATTGCATGTTACAAGGTGCTTATTGAAGCAGCCATCTCAAAGCACATGGAGACATTGAGACAAAGGCACCGTTTGAAATTGGGGCACTTTGCATTTAGCCATTACATTGAACCTAGAAGGGTTTCGAAATAAGCTTCAAGCTGCATGACTTGAATGGAAATCAAGTCGTTTAGGCAAATTAATGTCATTGATAATATCTCGCAGGTATAGCAATGAGGTAATTTTTCATCATCGTAGGATTGTGTTAAAAATTAAGGATCATTGTGGAGTCCAACGGGTCTTCGTGATCACAATAAGGACAACTTCAGCGCTTCATCATACGTTTATTTTTTGTTTCCCTATAGTAGGATAGAATTTGCATACGCAGTCGGTTTCAGAGTCCAACGGCGCTTTATGAGGTAGAAAGTGTGACATTATTTTTCAAGAGCACTTTGTACACAGCATTACTACGTACAAATATTAACTCCTTTGCTGTGCAAGGGGCACATCGAAGGTTGTGACAAGGCACTTTTCCTCTATGTCAGCTAACTTTCAGTATCTCAGTATTAAAGCAAATCCTACTTGGCTTGTTAGGTTGTCGCGAGTTCACATTATGGTGGTTCTTATGATTCAGACGATTGATTAGATACAAAGTGACGTTCAGATTTCTGATTACTTTTCTGTTGCTATTATGACATACTTATCTTGAGTTTTATAAACCAAGAATCACAAAAACAAATGCAACTGGAACATGCCTATTGTTATCAGTGTAGTCTACGACTATGTAACTAGTCTATAATTGATTCTACAGCACGAAAATTAGTTTGTAAGTGGTCATTGTGCTTGACATGTAGCGCGTTTATGAAAAGAATCACCCCGAACTGCAAAAATCACCAGTCAAAGATCAGTCGAACTGATCATGTAAATAGAAAGTAATATTGTATCGTCTAAAACAGACTTAATTGTCTCTCATGCATAACTGGCAGCGCAGTTTTATATTTGGGAAAGTCTACATGATCAATCGCTGGCATTGACTGCTAATTTTGCGAATACTAGGTTTGGACAGATTTCTTTGGCAGGCATGTCGATGATACACCAATAAATGCGGTGGCAGTTGAGAGGAGACGTGGCTGTGCCTTGCTCTACCAGTGAAATATTCATGAATGAGACCTAGAGCTAGGCGAGCACTTTTGTGGTTTTTTTGTTGTAATATCGCTCACAGGTACCGCTTTGTAAGTCATTTCTATTTTGCATCGGATTTGCAGTTGTTTCTTATAGCATTGGCTTAGCAAGTCCACGGCAGGATTGAATGGTAATTGACTGGCAAAACTATACATCAAATAATTATTTGTCCTTTTTATAAGTCAAACTTCAAATAGTATGTGAAATGATTTGCTTATAGGTACCGTGGTTTCTTCAATCACATAGTATAACATTTGATTCGTGAGACGCACCTAAATGGTCCAAAAACAACTAGTTGAATATGTAGAAGGTGCATCTGTTGAATAGGGAAGCAAGCTGTGAAATGGTGATATCCACGATGACATTAGATACATGGTTCGTTTGGTTGTTAATTCAATCATTCTCTATTGATGACCCATTAACGCCCGAGGCAGTAATTGATCCCATAAGGAGCGGCCCGGGTGTTTCTCTGGTAATGAGAATGGAATAACCAATATAATGTATATCACTATGAATTCTAGAATAAAGATACCTAGTTATTGTTAAACAAAGCTTAGGAATCATGCAAATGCTTTTAACTGATTTTATGCACTGTTACCACCGGCAAGTGTAGCATAATTAGCGAATGACTCAAAACAGCCTGTTTATTTAGATTAAGAAAGGTTTTATGTCGGATTAGCCGTTTCTGGAATTTACGTACCACTTTCAGTGTTTTCAGCCTAAGAATGTGTGTCTCCCCACCCCTTATATTTGCATGTTGGTCCTGAAATTCGTCAAATAATCATTTATTAATTACCAGACATCCTATGCACTTTATTCTTGTCAGACACTTGCTCATTGTTCCCACTTATCCAATGCAAGTCATATAGACAAACCAAATCCAAGGCCCAATTGTGTTACTGATAAACAAAAAGAAATGGATTGGATCACTAAGCACCATAACTCTTGGATAGTAACCAACTAGAAATCAAATTTATTTCTCAGGGTGCATTATAGTTCTAGATTTTATAGCTTGTCTGCACCGATTCAGGAGTTAAAGATTGTATATAATATCAAGTGCAATCCGTGGCGCATATTGAGCCACACAATTATTTTACGACGCCCAGCGGTATTCTTAGTACGATAAAAACTGACGTTGACGATGGCATTAGGAATTCTAATATAATGAAATAATAAGAGCATTTTCAAACTGTTCTTAATGTTGTTTTAGTGTTTTAACGCACAATAATCAAAATGACAATGTAGTATTAATTACTTTTGACTTGATAACTATAATGGAGTTAGTAACGCGAAACTCATCTTATGTTTCTTACCACAGAAGGCGTTGTATTAGCGCTGGCGACTCAAAACGACCAAAAGCGTAAACGATTTACATCTTAGCTTAGGGAGTCACTTAAAAAAAAGAAAAAACGTTCTTATCTTTATCCCGCGTGACCAAATGACATCCCAAATGACCCTTAGTTACAAACGATCTCATTGTTAGCGCAACAAGATAATGTCAATAACACTTAGTTGTCATGATTTTCATTCAAGTGATGCAATTTGCAGCTAATTTAGAAACATTGCTTAGTTCAACTTTACGGATCACCATCTGAATGCAACGTGCCTCGTTTTCAAAGGTTGCCTTCATCCGCGTTGGTTTTGTTCAAGATTAGCAGATGTATTAGCCAGCTATGTGCATTGATTTGGCAACTTGTAATGAAGGATTAGTATGATACCATCAATCATGATTTCATTGCGTTTTTTTGCAGTGGTCGAATCTGGCGACGACGGGGGTCGCTGATATATGGAATGAGTTTTGCATAACTTTTAAATGCCTAAGCCTGTGTGTAGCTGCACATGTTCAGTTTAAGATCATCTTTACAGACCAATTCTTCTAATGATCAATGATTGGCTTCACTGACGAAGACTTAAAGCGACGATTGCTTCATCTAATGTCATTAGAAATATCACAATTCTCGGGCTCACCTTCTACTGTAATTTCGCCAGCAATAAGTTGTTCATGGCACACGATGAAAATTGATGTGCATTCAACAACGAGATCTACATTATAAGGCAATTTGTCTACAGAGCGCTTATACAGCAATTTCATAAGACAACCATCAGTTAATGCGGGAGGAAAATACTTATACTTATTTATACGCAATGGTTGTTTTAACTAATCTCTATCTTTCATTTTAAATAACAGGTGTGCGATATGAAGGTACAAAAGTGGCGTTGACAGCTAACATATCCAACGGTTTGTGATAGAATGTAATCAAATGGATTACATGAATCCGCGTGGCTATTACCGAAGTCTTCCAATGAACAGGCGGCGTCATTATGCAATTAGACCTTCAACAGGCAGATAATGTTAAATACATTGCATCGACCGCGGACAATATTAAATTAAATCAGGAAACATATGTCAAGCACTCGTTTTTAGGAAGGAACACATACAACTATTTAAAGTAACGTTGGTCCTATGCAAGACGAGAGCTTGATTGGATCGCTTTTGTAACCGAAATGCAAAGCGAAAATGCAAACAGAACATGTATTTCCTTTTCAAGACAAATATAGAGAATCAGCATTCGAAGGTTCCGAGAAAACAAAAGATAATGATGGCATGCAATGCACATGTAAGAAGAATCCCCATATCTTAAACAATTGAATGTTAACGTCATGCTGTCTGATATGCAAGACTTTCACTTGCTCTGTCTTAAGCTAGATCAATCTGCGCGAGCCACTTCCTCATATACCGAAAACACTTGGATACATTCGTGACCATTTCTGTGACCTAGCCAGATTATTGAGCTTGTGTGACATTAATTAAGAGAGTGTGCACAGACGAATGTTTGCGCTCTGAAGTGTTTCTAGGTTATGCGACGAACGCATAGGCAAGGGATCGTGCAAGGTTTTGGAAGGTTAGATTTTATTGATGAGAATTTGGTAATACTACAATCCCGTGCCGGTATTCTGTTTGGAAACATATCAAAAAACACACATTCTTGTGTATCCGCGTGGCATAAACCAGATATCTGGGTCAGAGCCTATGTTGAATGGATCAACAACATGTTTTCAGCTTTGAATAATTAAATATATATATATATATATATATATATATATAGATATATATATATATATATATATATATATATATATATAGAGATATATACATATATATACGGATATATATAAAATATTTAAATATGCATATTTATATATATATAAATGTATACATATAAACATATGGAGATATATATATATTTATATATGTAGATATTCTATATGTGTATATATAAATAGATATTTATATATATATATATATATATATATATATACATGTAAATGTATATTATATATACAGATAAATGTTTGAAATATATAGATATACATATAGATCTATAAATTTATAGATTTATATATGGATAGAGATACAGGGATATAAAGACCTTTCTATAGAGATATAAATATTTAGATATAGGTAGAGATATAAATATCTAGGGATATATATACATATATAAATATATACATTGTTTGATCTGTCGTAGACAGGGAGATATATACATGTATAGAGCCCTATATCTCTAGATATAGACATAGATAGAGATAGAGAAGAAATAGAGACATATCGACTAGATATCTCTATTATAGATATACACCATAGAGATCTATATAATATATATATATATATCTATCTATATATCTATATATAGATATATATATCTATATATATATATATATATATATATCTATATATATATATATGTCAGGTACAGAAAATTCACACACGAGCTGAATGCCTTATAGGGGTATTACAGCAATACCACTTATTTTGTTTCATGCTAGATACATTAACAACCAATGAATGGATGCCATATTGGCTTATTGTTATGCCCCATGAATTTTTACTTGCCGCCCTGAAATACCAATGAACCACACGTTACCAAGGTGAAATCATGACCGCCTCGGATCAGCTTTGATAAAGAGCTACTTGATTGTGAGTACAACAACCATACCATAGGGCTGCTGCCAAATTGTGTCAGATGTTGATGATAATTATTACAAAGTAACACAAATAGCCGTAGCCAAAAAAAATGCTCTGCAGAATGTGCTCTGGAAAGAGAATGTATAACAGTCAAGCAAACCTCATAAAACCCAGCACTGCTACTAAAGGCAACTCGGTTGAAAAATCACGCAACTTTTCCCAGGGGCAGCTATTTGTGGGATATATATAGAACTAAAGATTGGGTTGATGTGTGCATGCACAATGGCAGGTTAACGACGGGCAAAACCACTTGTAACTGACCCTTAGTAGGATAAGTGAATAAGTGTAGAAAACCTTGCACCTTCGAGCATTGGGCGCGTATTCGGAAGGACATTGCAATGGCCATAAATGTTGGGTTAGCACAAACAGTGCGCTGTGGTGAGACTTTTTATATGCAGGCATGAACGAGTTATTGTTTAACACAGAGGGATATGCTTAAAGGTCACTGAAATCCCACGTGCTGCAAGAGGGACGGGGCCACATACCATTACATAATTTGCATAAATGCAACCGATCATTGGGTGTCTACGCTTGCACCTAGAAGCCTCTAAAAGCGTTTCTTGGTTCTGTGAGGTCTCTTGGTGCAGCCTGCTTGCGTTCTGTGCTGCTTATGGTGTCAGCGCCAAGCATTTCTACACAGATGAAACTTGTATCTGTAGAAAGGTATTAGGATTTTTCCAAACATTTTTATTTCAAAAACATCTCGCGCCTTTTATGCATGTGTGTTGCGCTAACCGTCTTCACGAATGTATGGTGAGCATATGCATGAATTTCTTTTAAAGCGTAAATTTATCAGAATAAAGGGAGGATAATTATGGCATACAATATACAAAAAGAAGATTCACAAAAAAAACACAGCAATTAAATGTTGACAGGAAGGCATGATTTCAACTCGCTCAATCAATCCTCGCATGCCACTTCCTCATAAACCAACAACACTGGGGTGCAATCGTGGCCGTGTCTTTGGCACAGCCTGCTTAATTAAAAGAGAGGACTATAAGGACTATGAGTTTTATTCAAGACGAGAGCTTTATTCGTACACTGATTCAATATTTGCGTTCGAAAGTGCCCCTTTGTTACGAATGTGTAACTCATGATACCTGACATTCACACCCGAGCAGCCAATGCCCGCCCAACATCCTATATTGATGAGATGCCTGAAAAACTGATCGAAAAGCACAATTCCGATGCTTGTTAATATCCGCCATGCAAAAATGTTGCCGCTGCACGTACTAAGCATCATTTCATTGAACAAATATCAATGCTAGAGAAAGTAATGTTTTCAAAATCGACGTTGCTTGACCTCGCATACAGCAGTCGGTCTTTATCAAAAATGGTACAAGTTGGCATAAATGACCAGCTGCTTATTAAGTAGTTGGGTTGTTTTATGGATATGATTACTATTAATCACAATCAATCCTTAACCGCTTGTTTGAATAACTAACTTATAACGAAAAATAATAGAGATGAGAATTGCAAACAGATGGATGATAGGTTGCTATAGATACAGCGTATCACCAATAAAATTTGACTACGAAAATATTACTTGAAATATACACAGGTTATACATGGAAGCTCTTGATGGATTCACTGATGGTGATCTGTGCTACGAATTTACAATCTTCCAATTTTTATAGTTATTCAAATATAATGTTGTTGTTTGCATTACATAATAATAGCATCACACACTAAAATATACTTGACCGTTGTGTATGCGCGAGTACATCCAAGAACTCGAGAGAGGTCGAAATCGTGACCACAAACCAAACTAATTGGCTTTAATAATAGTATACCACGGCGTTTGCAAAATTATGTTACGGAACTAACATGTTTTTGCTCTGTCATGTGCCCATTTACTGTGCGAAGTTACATAGCGTGCCATTAGATTTTGTGACTTATATGCCTGTGGATGATGGCGAGTATCTCATAATACTAGTAACCTATGCTACATACGTCGCGGGGATGTTCTCTCACAAATAGTGTCACGTTTCGCAATGGCAGAACTCTGACATCGGGGCCAAGGAATCTGTAGATGGCATTGCCATCATGAGAAACTTAATTCTAACATGGGTGTCACATGAAACAGTGATGGAGGCTGGTGAGGTTCACTGAAGGTGCTTTAATCACGTGAGATATGCCCTATGCAACAATTTATATGACCCTAGGTAGCCCAATGGACATAATACATGATGACAAACCATCGCTACAAGACAATTTCAATAGCATTTCCGTCTAGTTTGCAGGTAATTTGCAAACATTGCTTTCCCCAATGTTTCGGATTTGCACCTGAATGCAACGTGCTTCAATTGGGAATGTTTCCAATTATCCCCTGGGAGGCCTGCCAGGGTCAGCAGACATATTACCTACTTAAGTGCATCGAGGAATTAACTCAATGTAACAAGCAATGGTATGATATCATCCATCTCGATTTCATTACGTTCACATGCCATAGTCTTGATTTGTGTTGCAAACAAACGTCTGTTAGAATGTATTCTTCTTCCTACCGATGCAAGGGGATGACATACAAATTTAACCACGCTTAAACGCCAAATGTACAGTTATAACTCAATAAAAAACGAATTAAGAGGCTAGATACCAAGATAGTATCCACGTAGTGTTAGGGATTAAATCTGTTCGGTGATGCAATTTACCATATCTGGGCAGGGATGCGGGTACGTTCTGTTTGATTAATGCTGATATTTTATATGGCTATAGTGTAAAATGTTGTTCTTTGTCTATCTGTTCTTCCTTCAGACCAGCACATGAGAAATGTACATGCGTATTATAAATGATAGTGACTCGCATTTTATTGTCCATTTAATCCAACTTACAATAGGGTCATCCTTCACGCTTCTCGTAGATCCAACACCAGTTTTATGCGTTGGTTAACCAGGCAAGGAAATGGTACATATGTTTTCAATAGTGTATGTTATAATTTGTCAATGAAACAAGCTGACACTAACTGTTACTATCGCCCATTGGATTTATAGTATATGCTTGTTTTATCAAGCCTAAGATTATTATAACAGTCGTCCTTATGTTACAAGCCATTACTTTTATTGCGTTGTTCGAACAAATAAGCCTGGACATAGATAATTGGTATATTTTTACAAGCACAGCAGTGAAAGCAACAACAGGTATAGCTGATTGTAGGTACACAAGGAGCGACTACGGTTTGCCCCTTTTTGCTTGACGGCTGCATCGTAAAACAAATCATGTGCATGTTTAGCCCAAAATGTCGTCACGGCAGGCTCTCGAGGAAATCTATGAAGGAAAGATAGCCATGCAATGAGCTGCATTATCTTCGCACATTAACGGATATTATCCAGCATGGTTTCCAAAATATTCCTTAATATGAGGCATTCACAATGATCGTTCTGCCAGGCATAAATGGATATAGGCATGATAAAAATGATTCTCTACCTGTCAGTCGCAGACCGACTCAACAGACCCTACATATTGTGCGTAATGATTGCGCTGCGTCTGTGAGACGACGTCCAACCAACCCGACAGACACTATGAGCATGTGTATGTAGCTATGTACCATCCTAGGCAAATGACTCATGCAATTTGCCATATTGTATTTGTGAACCATGTGATAACTTGCCACAAGTGAAAAATATGAACATTTAGCAAGGTTTGTAAAACCAGGGGCACGGTGTGAATGATGGATCACATTTTGATTAATTCAACATACATTAATACTTCAGCTTACTTTTGAAGCTTCGATCTTACATGTTGACTTGCGTCAGTTTCATATTTGTATAGGAAAGCAGCACACACTACTTAATATTAACCTTGGGTCTATGTTAAACACTAATGATGAGTAATTATTAAAATGAAAAAAATAATTCTTTTGAGATTTATGCGGCTAAAATGCATTTTTGTTGGTTTGGTCACGTCAATTACATCAAATCAGATATGTCTTGAAGGTGTGAAATAGTACAACAATACTGGATCACAACAATGGAGTTACAAATTCATTATACACTGTCTTTTGGAAGTGTTAATAAAGTTATGTTACATCTGAGGCCTTTGACACCAGCAATTTTCAACAAGGTATTCTAGAAACTTGTAGTGATGGGTTACCACTGGCTTCGTGAAAATATTGCTTCGCTGGTTTTGTAGACTCTTCTATTTCAGTTTACATATCAAGCTCCAATGCTACATGTTTATTCAAGCAAATTGCATGTTGACAACATAAGACACAGCGTAATCTTCAGTGTACCCTCTATTGACGAATTGTAAATGTTAATTGGTATATTTTTAAATTCACAGCAGTGGAAGCAGGAGAAGGTGAAGCTGATTTTAGGTGCGCAAGGGGCGACTACGGTTGGCCCCTTGTTGCGTGGCAGCTGCATCGTTGAACATCGTCACGCAGACTCTCAAGAAAACCAATGAAGAAAAAAATAAGAAGGCAAAGAACTGCTCTGTCCTCGCACATCAACAGATTTTATCCAGCATTGTTTCCGAAATATTCCTTAATTAGTCTTGGAGCATTCTCACGGATCTTTTTACCAGAACGCAATTACTAGAATCCGACACGACTGAATATCTGCTGCATAATAACTGTATCTAGGCATGATAAAACTATGCTCATTTTGTCAGATGCAGACATACTCAACATACTCGTGCTTAATGATTGCGCTGTGATGTTAAAGAATTGTCCGTGAGACGACATCCAACCAGCCTGACTGACACTATGATGAGCATCTGTATGTAGCTATGTACCATTTTAGGCAAATGACTCATGCAATTTGCCATGTTGTATTTGAGAACCATGTGATAACTTGCCACAAGTGAAAAATATGAACATTTAGCAAGGTTTGTAAAACCAGGGGCACGGTGTGAATGATGGATCACATTTTGATTAATTCAACATACATTAATACTTCAGCTTACTTTTGAAGCTTCGATCTTACATGTTGACTTGCGTCAGTTTCATATTTGTATAGGAAAGCAGCACACACTACTTAATATTAACCTTGGGTCTATGTTAAACACTAATGATGAGTAATTATTAAAATGAAAAAATAATTCTTTTGAGATTTATGCGGCTAAAATGCATTTTTGTTGGTTTGGTCACGTCAATTACATCAAATCAGATATGTCTTGAAGGTGTGAAATAGTACAACAATACTGGATCACAACAATGGAGTTACAAATTCATTATACACTGTCTTTTGGAAGTGTTAATAAAGTTATGTTACATCTGAGGCCTTTGACACCAGCAATTTTCAACAAGGTATTCTAGAAACTTGTAGTGATGGGTTACCACTGGCTTCGTGAAAATATTGCTTCGCTGGTTTTGTAGACTCTTCTATTTCAGTTTACATATCAAGCTCCAATGCTACATGTTTATTCAAGCAAATTGCATGTTGACAACATAAGACACAGCGTAATCTTCAGTGTACCCTCTATTGACGAATTGTAAATGTTAATTGGTATATTTTTAAATTCACAGCAGTGGAAGCAGGAGAAGGTGAAGCTGATTTTAGGTGCGCAAGGGGCGACTACGGTTGGCCCCTTGTTGCGTGGCAGCTGCATCGTTGAACATCGTCACGCAGACTCTCAAGAAAACCAATGAAGAAAAAAATAAGAAGGCAAAGAACTGCTCTGTCCTCGCACATCAACAGATTTTATCCAGCATTGTTTCCGAAATATTCCTTAATTAGTCTTGGAGCATTTCTCACGGATCTTTTTACCAGAACGCAATTACTAGAATCCGACACGACTGAATATCTGCTGCATAATAACTGTATCTAGGCATGATAAAACTATGCTCATTTTGTCAGATGCAGACATACTCAACATACTCGTGCTTAATGATTGCGCTGTGATGTTAAAGAATTGTCCGTGAGACGACATCCAACCAGCCTGACTGACACTATGATGAGCATCTGTATGTAGCTATGTACCATTTTAGGCAAATGACTCATGCAATTGGCCATGTTGTATTTGAGAATCATATAGTGACTTGCCACAATTGAAAAACATGAACAACAAGCAAGGTTTGTAAAACCAGGGGCACGGTATGAATGGTGGATGATATCTTGGCTAATTCAACATGCACTTATACTAACGTTTGAAGCTTCGATGTTACGTGTTGACTTACGTTCGTTCCATATTCATATAGACAAACAGCACACACTACTTCATATTCTTTTTGACGTTAATTATGAACAATTGATAAAATTAAACACAAAATCGTCTGATATCCATATAGCTATATTGCATTTCTGTTGGTGAGATCACGTCAAAAACATCAAATAAGATATTTCTTGTGAGGACGTAATCTTTGTTGGTGTAAGTACAATAATGCAGTGTCACGACGAAACCGGGTCAGACAGCTACGCGATAGAATAACAAATATGAACATAAATGGAGGTGCGTCGTCCACAAGCCACGGTTATTGATTTTAACTAAATAACCATACATTAAAGAGGTATCGTTTTATATAGTCACAACTATACATCAATTTACGTCTCTTAAATATGCGATCCCGGACAATGTTTCTGTAGCGTATTAAATCCCCTCTATATACACCGCCCACCATATAACGAATCACGCAGCGCATTAGCTAATGCAGAAAGCTTTAAATGGTGCTATCCACACATTTGCATCTTATTGTGAAACTTTATTGAAAGGGGAAGTGAAGGCCGTACGAACATAGACAAATTTTTCGGTCTAATTGTGTTTGGCATAAAATCACTTATTTCAATGAGATTGGAACATAACTCGCCTCTGGATTTCTGAGTTAACAGCACGGTACAGTGTTGGCTTCACGCTAATGCTGTAGGGGTAACAGCGTAAATCACTTGAGATTCAATTTACATTAGATCCCAACGGTGGCCTCGGCTGCCTGTTATCGGTAAATTAAAGAGCTGCGTCAACAGAGATTGATAGTTAAGGATATCTAACAATGTAATGCTTGTGCATTAAAACAGCTGCGAATCAGGCGTCGATTAAAGAAAAAGATGTGCATTAGATTTAATCATGACATAGTATTTTGAATTGACCCTTTTGAAGCTGTTTTGTATGTATAAGGCTGTGTATAGTCACATTCCAAGTTCTTTCGTCCCAAAACGGACAGAAACGTCTAACGTGTAATCTAATATTTCCTTTATCTAACTTCATCAAGGATATCCCAATTACACGGGTGCAATAAGTTATCATCACAAGTAGGGAAAAGCGTCTTACAGTTGAAAGCTTATACAACTTGATTCAACAACAAATAGAACATCTAGGAACATTGATGTGCGTTACAATTGAAATTTGAACAAGTAGAATAATCCATATTTTATTTTTGACTGCATTTCTCCGATAGTAAGCCCTAGGTTAGGGAGTCATGAGTAAAAAGACAATATGAACGTTGTGTATTACCGCTATAATCGCTCGTCAGAGGTTCGTTTGAATCTAAGAGGACCGATCAGTTTGTCATTATCCCTTTAATCTTCCCGTGCTAGCATTTTCCAACTGACGCATAATAGTTTGAAGTAATGGTGTAACATAGAGCGCAATTTGGTTGCTTTTCATAAATATAAAACGCAGGATATGTAATCGCTAACTGTGAAGAAGCTTGCTCCAACAAACGTAATTCGAAGTGACAGACAGTCATAAAGTGTTAAGCGAATAGCTATGCTGCTTTGTACTAATCAGAGAAGCAATTTACTTTTTTCTCATAACTACTTCCCATGGGGGTAATAAAGGCGGTTACCATTCACCAGGGGTATCTTACTGTACACTGATGTACTGCAGGGGTGATAGCCTTATTAAAGACGTAACATCCCACATTGAGTGCTTTCTATGCAGCAGCGTTATGGTATCTACGTAATATGGACACATCATTACCTGCTTTCGTCGAGGCCAATCAATTCCGAAAATGATTAGATATCATCTTATTCTGTTGCGTAGAATGTGCTCACAAATACAGCAAACAATGAAAGGTCAACCTTTCGCTAGCAGGGCTTGATGACATCCACGTGTTTGCTGTTATGCCCTATCGATGCATGCCACTTTCCTGTGTACAGAATAGCTGTCCCCGTTGCAAAGTTGCTTTGCTGATTCGCCTTTCATGTTAAATGTCAGTCATATATCTGATAGGGAATAAGATCAGGGAGTGGGGGGGGGGGGGTGGATTTTGCAACCCGATCTTGGCAACGTGTTTGCACCAGATAGAATCTGGCGATTAAGGGTAGCTGGCTAGTTAACCTGATCGATCAGCGCAATATAACCGATATGTTACCGATACTATTACCCTATTAACCGACAAACCCGGTTTTCATGCTTTCACAACGTTACCATGCAATAGTAGCTTTGGGTAAGTACGCCATATGTAAGCGATAGTATAAAAAAAGCCGGATTACTGAGTGTCCATTATCAGATAAAATACTAAACGGTCAAAAGCGGTAAGAGTACAATACATCCACAATGTGACTATAACTTTATTCAGAATATCTCCATTGTTTCTTCGGGTATGCAAATGCAAAAGTCTATCTGGTGTCAATTTTATAATGATGCATCAATTTACTATTTAGATTTGCTTTGAACAAGTTCTTACTTATGTTTTCCATATGATTAATGATGCACAATTCGCGTAGTAAAAACAGAACCTCGACTGAACACTTGTTTTATGATTTGTTTTCCGATGAACGTGCAGCTTTTTGAATACATTCTCATTCAACGTTGGTGTTTGATAGCGCTTCTGTGATAGCGCTTCTGAACAAAGATCAACAGTGTAAGCGAATTGAATCTGACCTTTGGGTGTTAATCGGATAAGTTGAGGTTCGACATGGTTATTTTCATTCTTAAATCGGCCTTAGCGACTCGATTGCCATTCACGAGATGTGCTTTGGGATCGCTGATAGAATAAACATATTGGTATGATGCCATCTGTGTTGATTTCATAACGTTCACATGCTTATGGTAAATAACTGTGATGCGAACAACCCCCAGTTAGAAAGTATTCTTTAATATTCCGATACAACGGAATGACATTAGAGTTGAACGCCCGATAATACACCAAATGTATATTGGCATCTCACCCGAAAAAACCATTATGAACGCCGATGCCAGGTCCATATTCTTGTAGCGTATTAGAAATATGCCTTCAATATTGAATGCCCGAATCTTCAATAAATATTCGACCACCTGTAGGCAGTGATCTGTATTGATTAATTAGTAAACTTTACGTAATTACATATCTAATAAATGTGTTATAAGCCACTTTACTATAACAATACGCAGCTTTTACAGCCCATAATTAACAGCCATATATTCACTTACACAGCAGCAGGGCAGCAGCAAATTTATTAATCAGAGTATGCTTTGTTGTTGAATCAGATATAATTTGGATGTGATTATACGTCGATAATACTGTTATGCACCGTTAATTATTTTAATTAGATGACATTACGTTTATGAATTTTGCTTAGAAAAACATGTCCCAAATGTTACCCAACTGCTTTTACAACGCGCCCAATGCAATAAATCAGGCAATGCCGCACTCATTATTTCGTTAATGGAAAAAGTAATGCCGTACGAATAAGGCCGACGTCGAGGCATGATTGTGCTTGGCACGAATACTTATTCAAAATGGGATTGGAACATTACACGCCTATGGATGTCCAAGTTATATTACCCATACAGAGTATTAGTTTTATGTTGATGTATTAGAGGTCCCAAAGTCAATTACTAGAAATTCAAACAAGGGTTAGGGTGAGGTTTAGTACGTTTTGTTTCATTAATGGTGATTGTTTATGTGGCTATAGTGTAACAGGCTGCACGTTACCCATCTGATTTTTCTTCAGACCAGCACTTGAAAAATGTACATGCGTATTATAAATGATAGTAACTTGCCACTAGTACATAATATAAACTAGCAAGGTTTGTAAAACCAAGGGCGCGGTATGAATGATGGATAATATATTGGCAAATTTATCATACTCTCATACTTAAGCTTACTTTTGAAGCTTCGATGTTACACGTTGCGTTGCGTCCGCTCCATATTTATATAGGCAAAGAGCACATATTACTTAATATTCTCTTTTGATTTATGTTTAACGCTAATGGTGAACAATTCTTAAAATGAAAAACCAATTCTTCGGAGATTTTTGCGGCTAAAATGCATTGGTTTGCGTGTGCTGACACCAATTACATCAAATAAGATATGTCTTGTAGGGACTCTTTTGTTGCTGGTGTGAGTTAGTACAATAATGCAGGGTCACAACGATTGAATAACTAATTCATTATATACTGTCTTTTCGATGTGTTAATGAAGTGACGTAACATCGGACGCATTTGACACCGGCAATTTCCCACGAGGTACACTGGAAACTTATAGTGATGGGTCACCACTCATGGTATTGTTCGTTGATTTTATAGATTCTTCTATATCATCTTACATATCAAGCTCTAATGCTGCTTGTTTATTGGCAACATAAGACACACAGCGTAACCTTCTTTTTATCCTCTAATGACGAATTGTAAATGTTTGATATACGGTGAACAATTTATAGAAAGACAAATACAAGCTTAGGAGAATGTATCGCACAAACACACCTTACAGACCTCACACTAGAAAAAAGATTTCCGTTTATTTTCGAGGTTGTTCCGGCTTCATATAATCGGACACGAATGGCTGTGTCAGCAAAGGTTTGATTGTCAAGGATACGTTGTGATCTGTTGTTTGAGTTGTCTCTTGCAAAATACTACTCAAAGATGGGGTTTCTGGAAATTGGAAAACAATATCTGTTGTCGAAGGCGATTGCAGATACATGCATTACAATTTTCATTAGTTTCAATCTCGCAACAGTATTACACAGAGCTTAACCAATGACTCTAATTATCAATTATTGACATCACTGGCAAAAATGTAATGCGAATATTGTTTTATCTTATGCCATTAACGATGCAAGTGAGCCACTTTTTTCATGGCATTTGCTTTTCAGCCAGATGAATGGAAAGTGCGTCTTACAGTTCATTTCTTATGCATTTTGGTTCAAATGCAAAATTTGTCACCTTTAGAAAAATAAACATACATCATATTTTAAGTTTGAATAAGTAGAAAACTGAAAAGTGTGTAGTGTAGATACCCGTTGATAGCCGTTTCCGGGTTTTACGTACAACTTTCAGTGATTTCAGCCAAAGAGTTGTGTCTCCACACCCCTTATATTTGCATGTTAGTCCTGAAATTCGTTCTATAATCATAAATTAATTACCAGGCATTGATCATGCGCCATGATATAGCACAGATACTATGTGTTATGATCCAAACGCAAGAAGCATGACATTTTGATCTGAACATAACCAAACTCGTCTCAACAATTAGTGTTGCATAGATTAGTGAAAATAATCGGTGCGATATCTTTCATGTTCTCACATATACCGATCCGAAAACGCGATAAAAAAAACCCTATACTATACCTGGATATGGTCATTGTAGTACTGGTCATTTGACCTCTCATTTAAAATATTTCAAGACATCCTATGCACTTTATTCTTGTCACACACTTGCTCATTGTTACGACTTATCCAATGCAAGTCATATAGACAAACCAAATTCAAGGCCCAATTGTGTTACTTATGAATAAAAAGAAATGCATTGGATCACTAAGCACCATAACTTGTTCATGAATACTAAACCACAAGAAATCAAATTTACTTCTCAGGGTGCATTATAGTTCTAGATTTTATAGTTTGTCTGCACTGATTCAGGAGTTTAAGTTTGTATATAATATCAAGTGCATTCCGTGGCGCATATTGAGCCACACAATTATTTTACGACGCCCAGCGATATTCTTAGTTCGATTTATACTAACGTTAACGATGGCATTTGGAATTCTAATATAATGAAATGATCATTATGCATAAACTGTTCTTAATGTTGTTGTAGCTTTTAAACATTAACAACAATGACAATGTAGTGTTAATTACTTTTTGCTTGATAACTGTAATAAGGTCAGTTACGCGAAACTCATCTTATGTTTTTTACCACAGAAGACGATGTAATCACGCTAAGAAACTTGGAAAAAACCTCTCAAAGCGTAAACGATTAACAACTTAGCTAAGAGAGTCACTTGAAAAAAAGGAAAACCATTGAGTTTGCCGATGCTGTTTTTATCTTTATCAAGCATTACCAACACCCCAAATGACCCTTAGTTACAAACGATCTCATTGTTAGCGCAACAAGATAATGTTAATTACACTTAGTTGCCATGATTTGCATTCAAGTGATGCAATTTGCAGCTAATTAAGAAACATTGCTTAGTTCAACTTTACGGATCACCATCTGAATGCAACGTGCCTTGTTTTAAATGTTGCCTATATCCGCGTTGGATTTGTTCACGATTAGCAGATGTATTAGCCAGCTATATGCATTGATTTGGCAACTTGTAATGTGGGATTAGTATGATACTATCAATCTTAATTTCATTGCGTCTTTTTGCAGTGGTCGAATCCGGCGACGACGGGGGTCGCAGATATATAGAATGAGTTTTGCATAACATTTAACCTTGGTATAGCTTTACATATTGTAAAATTATGGCTTTGAATGCGCAAGCCTGTGTGTAACTGCACATGTTCAGGTTAAGATTACCTTAACAGACCAATTCTTCTAATGATCAATGATTGACTTCACTGACGAAGACTTAAAGCGACGATTGCTTCATCTAATGTCGTTAGAAATATCACAATTCTCGGAACACACCTTCTACTCTTTTCGCTAACAATTAGTTGTCCATGGCACACGAGATGTGCATTCAACGACGAGATCTACATTATAAGACAATTTGTCTCTAGAGCACTTATACAGCAGTTTGTTAAGGCAACCATTCATTTAGTGCGGGAGGAAAATAAATATACTTACTTATACGCAATTGTAGTTTTTGCTCATTACTACCTTACATTTTAAATAACAGGTCTACGATATGTAGGTACATAAGGAGCGTTTACAGTTAACATATGCAACGGTTTTTGATAGAGTTTAATAAAATTGATTACATGAATCCGCGTGGCTATTATCGAAGTCTCCAAAGTACATGTGGCGTTGTTATGCGATTTGACCTTCAACAGGCAGGTTATGTTTAATATATTTCATCGACCACGGACTATATCAAAATATATAAGGAGGCATTTGTCTAGCCTTCGTTTTTAGGAGGGAACACATACAAATATGTGAAGTAGCATTTGAGCTATGCAAGACGAGAGCTTGATTGGATTGCTTATGGTGTCAGCGCCAAGCTTTTCTAAACAAATGAACCTTGTATCTGTAAAAAGGCACTAGGATGATTCCAAACATTTTGCTTTCAAAATGTTCTCGCGCCTTGCATGTAAGTGTGATGCGCTAACTGCCTTCTCGAATGTATGGTAAGCACATGCATGAATTTCTTTTAAAGCGTAAATATATCAGAATAAAGGAAAGATAATTGTGGCATGCAATATACAAAAAGAAGATTCACAAAAAAACAAAGCAATGTTCATAGAAAGGCATGACTTCCACTTGCTCAATCGATCCTCGCATGCCACTTCCTCATAAACCAACAACACTGGGGTGCAATCGTGACAGTCTCTTTGGCACAGCCTGATTCATTAAAAGAGAGGACTATAGGGACTAGGAGTTCATTAAAGACGAGAGCCTTATTTGTACACTGATTCAATATTTGCGTTCGGAAGTGCCCCTGTGTAATGGGTCCAGCAAATCAGATGATGCAGATGGGCGTCTGGTAATAATATCGGCCTATGCTTTTAATGTATTGGGGCACATACCGTTAAAATATGGCGCTATGTTTCCGAGCGTCAAAGTCTAACATTGAGGTCTATGCATCGTGATGATAAAGATGTTACATTACCGAAAGTTACGAATGTGTAACTCATGATACCTGACAATCACGCCCAAGCAACCAATGTCCGCCCAACATCCTATATTGATGAGATGCCTGAAATCAATACTGATCGAAAAGCATAATTCCGATGCTCGTTAATATCCGGCATGCAAAAATGTTGACGCTGCATCAACATGTCACGTACTAAGTATCATTTCTTTGAACAAACATCAATGCTAGAGAAAGTAATGTTTTCAAAATCGATGTTGCTTGACCTCGCATACAGCAGTCGGTCTTTATCAAAAATGGTACAATTTGGCATAAAATAACCGGCTGTTTTTTAAGTAGTTTGGTTGTTCTATGGATATGATTACTATTAATCACAATCAATCCTTAACCGAAGGTTTGAATAGCTAACTAGTAACGAAAAATAATAGAGATGAGAATTGCCAACAGATGGATGATAGGTGGCTATAGATACAGCGTATCACCAATAAAATTTAACTGCGAAAATATTAGTTGAAATATACACAGGTTATACATGGAAGCTCTTGATGGATTCACTGATGGTGATCTGTGCTACGAATTTACAATCTTCCGATTTTTATAGTTATTCAAATATAATGTTGTTGTAGTTTGCTTAACATAATAATAGCATGACACACTAAAATATACTTGACCGTGGTGCATGCACGAGTGCATCCGAGAACTCGAGAGAGGTCGAAATCGTGACCACCCCCACAAACCAAACTAATTGGCTTTAATAATAATATACCACGGCGTTTGTCGGATTATGTTACGGAACTTACATGTTTTTGCTCTGTCATGTGCCCATTTACTGAGCGATGTTACATAGCATGCCATTAGATTTTGTGACTTTTATATGCCTGTGGATGATGGTGAGCATATAATACTAGCAACCTATGCAACAAACTTCGCGGGGATGTTTTCTCAGAAATAGTGTCACGTTTCTCAGTAGCGGAACTCTGACATCGGGGCCAAGGAATCTCTAGATGGCATTGCCATCATGATCAACTTCATTCTAACATGGGTGTCTCATGAAACAGTGATGGAGGCTGGCGAGGTCCACCGAAGGTGCTCTAATCACGTGAAATATACCCCAGCAGCAATTTATAAGACCCCATGTAGCCCAATGGACATTATACATGATGACAAACCATCGCTACAAGACAAATTCAATAGCGTTTCCGTCTAGTTTGCAGGTAATTTGCAAACATTGCTTACCTCAATTGTTCGGATTTGCACCTGAATGCAACGTGCTTCAATTGGGAATGTTTCCATTTATCCCCTGTGAGGTCTGCCAGGGTCAGCAGACATATTACCTACTTAAGTGCATCGAGGAATTAACTCAATGTAACAAGCAATGGTATGATACCATCCATCTCGATTTCATTACGTTCACATACCATAGTCTTGATTTGTGATGCAAACAAACGTCTGTTAGATTGTATCCTTCTTCCCATCGATGCAAGGGGATGACATACAAATTTATCTACCGCTTTATCGCCAAATGTATATTTATCTCTCAATAACAAACAAATTAAGAAGCTAGATACCAAGTTGGTATCCCCGTAGTTTTATGAATTAAAGCTGTTCGGTAGTGCAATCAACCATATCTGGGCAGGGATGCATGTAACTTCCGTTACATTTATGCTGATTTGTTATGTGGCTATAGTGTAAAAGGTGGTTTTCTATCCATCTGGTCTTCCCTTAATCCAGCACATGAGAAATGTACATGTGTATTATAAATAATAATGACTCGTCTTTTATTGTTCATTCAATCAAACTTACCATAAGGTCTTCTATGACGCTTTTCGTGGATCCAACACTGCTAATCAGGCAAGGAAAATATACATATGCTTTCAATGGTGTATGTTTTAATTGTCAATACAACAAGCTGACACAAAATGTTACTATCGCACAGTAGATATTTGAGAACTATTTAGTGTCTTGCCACAAGCAAAAATATGAACAACTCGCAAGGTTTGTAAAACCAGGGGCACGGTATGAATGGTGGATAATATTTTGGCTAATTTAACATGCACTTATACTTCAGCTTACATTAGAAGCTTCGATGTTACATTTTGACTTGCGTCCGTTCCATATCTATATAGGCTAACAGCACACACTACTTTTTATTATCATTTTAACCAATGTTAAACGTTAATGAAGAACAATTCATACAATCAAACACCGAATCTTCTGAGATCCATGTTGCTATAATGCATTTCTGTTGGTGTGGTCACGTCAATTACATCAAATAAGATATTTCGTGTGAGGACGTAATCTTTGTTGTTGTGAGTTAGTACAATAATGCAGTGTCACTACGAAACAGGGTCAGACAGCTATGCGATGGTATAACGAATTTGAACATAAATGGAGGTGAGTCGCCCATAGGTCACCGTTATTAATTTTAACTAAATAACATTACATGAAAGAGGTTTCTTTTTGGAAAACATATCCATTATATAGTCACAACTATACATTAATTTAAGTGTCTTAAATATGCGATCCCGCACAATGTTGCTGTTGCTTATTAGATCCCCTCTAAAATACAGGGCCCATCTTATATCGAATCATGCAGCGGATCATCTTATACAGAAGGCTTTATATGGTGCAATCCACACATTTACATCTTATTGTGAAACGTTATTGAAAGGGGAAGTGAAGGCCGTACGAAATTTTTTAGGCCTAATTGTGTATGGCACAAAATCACTTATTTCAATGAGATTGGAACGTAACTCGCCTCTGGATTTCTGAGTTAACATCACGGTACAGTGTTGGTTTCACGCTAATGCTTTAGGAGTCACAGCGTAAATCACTAGGGATTCAATTTGCAGTAGATCCCAACGGTGGCCGGCCGTAGCTGCCTGTTGTCGGTATATTAAATAGTGGCGTCAACAAAGATTGATGGTCAAGGAAACATAACGATTTAATGCTCGGGCATTAAAAGAAGCTCTGAATAAGGCGTCGTTTATACAAAGAGATATGTATTAGATTTGATCAAGACAAAGTATTTTGAATGAACCCTTTAGATGCAGTTTGGAATGTTTAAGGCTGTGAAGTACGTCAGATTCGGAGTTCTTAGGTCCCAAAACCGACCGATCAATGATTGAAATCACTCTCTTAAGTGTATTGCAATATTTCCTTCATCCAACTTCATCAAAGATATCACAATGACACGGACGCAATTAGTTATTATCGCAAGAATGGATAAAGCGACTTCTAGATGAAAGCTTATACAAGTTGATTCGACACCAAATAGCGCATCTAGGAAAATCGAAGTGAAATTGGAATAAATTGAATAACCCATATTATATTTTTGTCTGCATTTCTCCAATAGTAAGCCCTAGGTACAAAGTCATAAAGAAAAAAGACTAGCAATTGCAATATATAAGTTGTGTATTACCGCTGCAATTGCTCGTCAGAGGCTGTTCTGAATCTAACAGGCTCGATCAGCTTGTCATTATCCGTTTTATTGTGCCCTGCTAGCATATTCCCACTGACGCATAATATTTTCAATTGCTTTGGAAGCAATAGGGTAACATATAGCGCAATTTGGCGGCATGTTCATAATTATAAAGCATAGGATATGTAGTGGCTTGACTAGCGGCGAAGAAGCTTGCTCCAACAAACGCTTGAACAACGACATGTTAGCTACTTAAGTGGTAATGCAGGACACAGATAACGTATTTCGAATTCACAGCCAGTCATAACGTATTTGGGGAAAAGCTTTGTCGCTTTATACTAAGCAAGAGAAGCAATTTAGTTTTTCTCATAACTACTTCCTGAAGGGGCCATAAAGGCGGTTACCATTCACCAGGGGTATCTTATGGTACATTGATGAACTGCGGGGGTGATAGCCTTATTAAGGACGCAACATCCCACATTGAGTGCTTTCTATGCTGCAGCGTTATGGTATCTACGTAATATGGACACATCATTGCCTGCATTCGTCGAGGCCAATCAATTCCGAAAATGATTAGGTATCATCTTATTCTTTTGCGTAGAATGTGCCCACAAATACAGCAAACAATGAAAGGTTAACCTTTCGCTAGCAGGGCTTGATGACATTCACGTGTTTGCTGTCAAGCTATATCGTTGCATTCCACTTTCCTGTGTACAGAATAGCTGTCCCCGTTGCAAAGTTGCTTTGATGATTCGCCCTTCATGTTAAATGGCAGTCCTATCTCTGATAGGGAATAAGCCCGGGGGGGGGGGGGGGGGGGGGGGAGGGGGGAGGGTGGACTTTGCAACACGATCTTGGCAACGTGTTTGCACCAAATGGAATCTGGCGATTAAGGGTAGCTGGCTAGTCAACCTGATCGATCAGCGCAATATAACCGATATGTTACCGATACTTTTACCCTATTAACCGACGAACCCGGTTTTCATGCTGTCACAACGTTACCATGCAATAGTAGCTTTGGGTAAGTACGCCATATATAAGCGAGAGTATAAAAAAGCCGGATTACTGAGAGTCCATTATCAGATAAAATACTAAGCGGTTAAAGGTGGTAAGAGTACATTATCCACAGTGTGACTAGAACTTTATTCCGTATATCCCCATTGTTTCTTCGGGTATGCAAATGCAAAAGTCAATCTGGTGTCAATTTTACAATGATACATCAATTTACAATTCAGATTTGCTTTGAACAAGTTCTTACTTATGTTTTCCATATGATTGATCATGCGAACTTCGACTGAACACTTGGTTTAAATGTATTCTGCCTGCTACTTATACATTTAATAGCTCCTTCTTGCGCTTATAATGTTTTATGATTTGTTTTGCGATAAACGTGCAGCTTTTAGAATACTTTCTCATTCAACGTTGGTGTTTGATAGCGCTTCTGTGATAGCGCTTCTGAACAAAGATCAACAGTGTAAGCGAATTGAATCTGATCTTCGGGTGTTGATCGGAATAGTTGAGGTTCGACAAGGTTATTTTTATTCTTAAAACGGCACTTTTTGCCTTAACGACTCGATTGCCATTCATGAGATGTGCTTTGGGATCGCTGATAGAATAAACATATTGGTATGATGCCATCTGTGTTGATTTCATAACGTTCACATGCTTATGGTAAATAACTGTGATGCGAACATCCACCAGTTAGAAAGTTTTCGTTAACATTCCGATACAACGGAATGACATCAGAGTTGAACGCCCGATAATACACCAAATGTATATTGGCACCTCACCCGAAAAACAATTATGAACGCCGATACCAGGTCCAAATTCTTGTAGCGCATTAGAAATGTGCCTTCAATATTGAATGCCTGAATCTTCAATAAATATTCGACCACCAGTAGGCAGTGATCTGTACTGATTAATTAGCAAACTTTCCGTAATTACATATCTAATAAATGTGTTATAAGCCTATTTACTATAACAATACGCAGCTTTTACAGCCCATAATTAACAGCTCTATATTCACTTACACAGCAGAAGGGCAACAGCCGATTCATTAATCAGTGTATGCTTTGTTGTTGAGTCAGATATAATTTGGATGTGATTATACGTCGATAATACTGTTATGCACCGTTAATTATTTTAATTAGATGACATTACGTTTATGAATTTTGCTTAGACAAACATGTCCCAAATGTTACCCAACAATTTTTACAACGCGCCCAATGCAATAAATCAGGCAATGCCGCGCTCATTATTTCGTTAATGGAAAAAGTAATGCCGTACGAATAAGGCCGACGTCAAGCCATGATTGTGTTTGGCACGAATACTTATTCAAAATTTGATTGGAACATTACCCGCCTATGGTAAGTTATATTACCCATACAGAGTATTAGTTTTATGTTGATGTATTAGAGGTCACAAAGTCAATTACTAGAAATTCAAAACCAGGGTTAGGGTTAGGGCTACGTTTTGTTTCATTAATGGTGATTGTTTATGTGACTATAGTGTAAAAGGTTGCACTTTGCCCATCTAATCCTCCTTCAGACCAGCACGTGGGAAATGTACATGCGTATTATAAATGATAGTGACTTGCCACAAATACAAAATATAAACTAGCAAGGGTTGTAAAACCAAGGGCGCGGCATGAATGATGGATAATATTTTGGCAAATTTATCATACTCTCATACTTAAGCCTACTTTTGAAGCTTCGATGTTACACGTTGCGTTGCGTCCGCTCCATATTTATATAGGCAAAGAGCGCATATAACTTAATATTCTCTTTTGATTTATGTTTAACGCTAATGGTGAACAATTCTTAAAATGAAAAACCAATTCTTCGGAGATTTTTGCGGCTAAAATGCATTGGTTTGCGTGTGGTGACACCAATTACATCAAATAAGATATGTCTTGTAGGGACTCTTTTGTTGCTGGTGTGAGTTAGTACAATAATGCAGGGTCACAACGATTGAATAACTAATTCATTATATACTGTCTTTTCGATGTGTTAATGAAGTGACGTAATATCGGACGAATTTGACACCGGCAATTTCCCACGAGGTACACTGGAAACTTATAGTGATAGGTCACCACTCATGGTATTGTTCTTCTATATCATCTTACATATCAAGCTCTAATGCTGCTTGTTTGTTGGCGCAAGTTCCATATTGACAACATAAGACACACGGCGTAACCTTCTTTTTATCCTCTGTTGACGAATTGTAAATGTTTGATATACGGTGAACAATTTATAGAAAGACAAATACAATCTTAAGAGAATGTATCGCACAAACACACCTTACAGGCCTCACACTAGAAAAAAGATTTCCGTTTATTTTCGAGGTTGTTCCGGCTACATATAATCGGACACAAATGGCTGTGTCAGCAAAGGTTTGATTGTCAAGGATACGTTGTGATCTGTTGTTTGAGTTGTCTCTTGCAAAATACTACTCAAAGATGGGGTTTCTGGAAATTGGAAAACAATATCTGTTGTCGAAGGCGATTGCAGATACATGCATTACAATTTTCATTAGTTTCAATCTCGCAACAGTATTACACAGAGCTTAACCAATGACTCTAATTATCAATTATTGACATCACTGGCAAAAATGTAATGCAAATATTGTTTTATCTTATGCCATTAACAATGCAAGTGAGCCACTTTTTTCAAGGCATTTGCTTTTCAGCCAGATGAATGGAAAGTGCGTCTTACAGTTCATTTCTAATGCATTCTGGTTCAAATGCAAAATTTGTCACCTTTAGAAAAATAAACATACATCATATTTTAAGTTTGAATAAGTAAAAAAACTGAAAAGTGTGGAGTGTAGATACCCGTTGATAGCCGTTTCCGGATTTTACGTACAACTTTCAGTGATTTCAGCCAAAGAGTTGTGTCTCAACACCCCTTTTATTTGCATGTTAGTCCTGAAATTCGTCCTATAATCATAAATTAATTACCAGGCTTTGATCATGCGCCATGATATAGCACAGATACTATGTGTTATGATCCAAACGCAAGAAGCATGACATTTTGATCTGAACATAACCAAACTCGTCTCAACAATCAGTGTTGCATAGATTAGTGAAAATAAGTGGTGCGGTATCTTCCATGTTCTCACATATACCGATCCGAAAACGCGATAAAAAAACCCCGATACTATACCTGGATATGGTCATTGTAGTACTGGTCATTTGACCTCTCATTTAAAATATTTCAAGACATACTTTATTCTTGTCACACACTTGCTCATTGTTACGACTTATCTAATGCAAGTCATATAGACAAACCAAGTTCAAGGCCAAATTGTGTTACTCATGAATAAAAAGAAATGGATTGGATCACTCAGCACCATAACTTGTTCATGAATACTAAACCACAAGAAATCAAATTTACTTCTCAGGGTGCATTATAGTTCTAGATTTTATAGTTTGTCTGCACTGATTCAGGAGTTTAAGTTTGTATATAATATCAAGTGCATTCCGTGGCGCATATAGAGCCACACAATTATTTTACGACGCCCAGCGATATTCATAGTACGATTAATACTAACGTTAACGATGGCATTTGGAATTCTTATATAATGAAATGATCATTATGCATAAACCGTTCTTAATGTTGTTGTAGCTTTTAAACAGTTATCAACAATGACAATGTAGTGTTAAGTACTTTTGGCTTGATAACTGTAATAAAGTCAGTTACGTGAAACTCATCTTATGTTTTTTACCACAGAAGACGTTGTAATCGCGCTAAGAAACTTGGAAAAAACCACTCAAAGCGTAAACGATTAACAACATAGCCATTGAGTTTGCCGAGGCTGTTTTTTCTTTATCACGCATGACCAAATGGCATCCCAAATGACCCTTAGTTACAAACGATCTCATTGTTGGCGCAACAAGATAATGTCAATAACACTTAGTTGCCATGATTTGCATTCAAGTGATGCAATTTGCAGCTAATTTGGAAACATTGCTTAGTTCAACTTTACGGATCACCATCTGAATGCAACGTGCCTCGTTTTTAAATGTTGTCTATATCCGCGTTGGATTTGTTCACGATTAGCAGATATATTAGCCAGCTATGTGTATTGATTTGGCAACTTGTAATGTGGGATTAGTATGATACTATCAATCATAATTTCATTGCGTCTTTTTGCAGTGGTCGAATCGAGCGACGACGGGGGTCGCAGATATATAGAATGAGTTTTGCATAACATTCAACCTCGGTATAGCTTTACATATTGTAAAATTATGGCTTTGAATGCGCAAGTCTGTGTATAACTGCACATGTTCAGTTTAAGATCACCTTAACGGACCAATTCTTCTAATTATCAATGATTGACTTCACTGACGAAGACTTAAAGCGACGATTGTTTCATCCAAAGTCATTAGAAATATCACAATTCTTGGGACACACCTTCTACTCTTTTCGCTAACAATTAGTTGTCCATGGTACACGAGGAAAATTGATATGCATTCACCGACGAGATCTACATTATAAGACAATTTGTCTGTAGAGCACTTATACAGCAATTTGTTAATGCAACCATTCATTTAGTGCGCGAGGAAAATAAATATACTTACTTATACGCAATTGTAGTTTTTGCTCATTACTACCTTACATTTTAAATAACAGGTCTGCGATATGTAGGTACATAAATGGCGCTGAGAGTTAATTTATGCAACGGTTTTTGATAGAGTTTAATCAAATTGATTAAATGAATCCGCCTGGCTATTATCGAAGTCTTCCAAAGAGCATGTGGCGTTGTTATGCGATATGACCTTCAACAGGCAGGTTATGTTTAATATATTTCATCAACCACGGACTATATTAAATTAAATAAGGAAACATTTGTCAAGCCCTCGTTTTTAGGAGGGAACACATACAACTATGTAAAGTAGCATTGGAGCTATGCAAGACGAGAGCTTGATTGGATTGCTTATGGTGTTAGCGCCGAGCATTTCTAAACAAATGAACCTTGTATCTGTAAAAAGGCACTAGGATGATTCCAAACATTTTGCTTTCAAAACGATCTCGCGCCTTGCATGTAAGTGTGATGCGCTAACCGCCTTCTCGAATGTATGGTAAGCACATGCATGAATTTCTTTTAAAGCGTAAATATATCAGAATAAAGGAAAGATAATTGTGGCATGCAATATACAAAAAGAAGATTCACAAAAAAACAAAGCAATGTTCATAGGAAGGCATGACTTCCACTTGCTCAATCGATCCTCGCATGCCACTTCCTCATAAACCAACAACACTGGGGTGCAATCGTGACAGTCTCTTTGGCACAGCCTGATTAATTAAAAGAGAGGACGATAGGGACTAGGAGTTCATTAAAGACGAGAGCCTTATTTGTACACTGATTCAATATTTGCATTCAGAAGTGCCCCGGTGTAATGGGCCCAGCAAATCAGATGATGCAGATGGGCGTCTGGTAATATTAGCGGCCTATGCTTTAAATGTATAGGGGCACATACCGTTAAAATATGGCGCTATGTTTCCGAGCGTCAAAAGTCTAACATTGAGGTCTATGCATCGTGATGATAAAGATGTTACATTACCGAAAGTTACGAATGTGTAACTCATGATACCTGACAATCACGCCCAAGCAACCAATGTGCGCCCAACATCCTATATTGATGAGATGCCTGAAATCAATACTGATCGAAAAGCATAATTCCGATGCTCGTTAATATCCGGCATGCAAAAATGTTGACGCTGCATCAACATGTCACGTACTAAGTATCATTTCATTGAACAAACATCAATGCTTGAGAAAGTAATGTTTTCAAAATCGATGTTGCTTGACCTCGCATACAGCAGTCGGTCTTTATCAAAAATGGTACAATTTGGCATAAATTACCGGCTGTTTTTTAAGTAGTTTGGTTGTTCTATGGATATGATTACTATTAATCACAATCAATCCTTAACCGAAGGTTTGAATAGCTAACTAATAACGAAAAATAATAGAGATGAGAATTGCCAACAGATGGATGATAGGTTGCTATAGATACAGCGTATCACCAATAAAATTTGACTGCGAAAATATTAGTTGAAATATACACAGGTTATACATGGAAGCTCTTGATGGATTCACTGATGGTGATCTGTGCTACGAATTTACAATCTTCCAATTTTTACAGTTATTTAAATTTAATGTTGTTGTAGTTTGCATAACATAATAATAGCACCACACACTCAAATATACTTGACCACGGTGCATGCACGAGTACATCCAAGAACTCGAGAGAGGTCGAAATCGTGACCACCCCCACAAACGAAACTAATTGGCTTTAATAATAATATACCACGGCGTTTGTCGGATAATGTTACGGAACTTACATGTTTTTGCTCTGTCATGTGCCCATTTACTGTGCGAAGTTACATACCGTGCCATTAGATTTTGTGACTTTTATATGCCTGTGGATGATGGCGAGCATCTCATAATATTAGCAACCTATGCTACATACGTCGCGGGGATGTTTTCTCACAAATAGTGTCACGTTTCTCAGTGGCAGAACTCTGACATCGGGGCCAAGGAATCTGTAAATGGCATTGCCATCATGAGCAACTTCATTCTAACATGGGTGTCTGGTGAGGTTCACCGAAAGTGCTTTAATCACCCGAGATATGCCCTATGCAGCAATTTATATGACCCTAGGTAGCCAAATGGACATAATACATGATGACAAACCATCGCTACAAGACAATTTCAATAGCGTTTCCGTCTAATTTGCAGGTAATTTGCAAACATTGCTTTCCTCAATGTTTCGGATCTGCACCTGAATGCAACGTGCTTCAATTGGAAATGTTTCCAATTATCCCCTGTGAGTCAGCGGACATATTACCTACTCAAGTGCATCGAGGAATTAACTCAATGTAACAAGCAATGGTATGATATCATCCGTCTAGACTGCATTACGTTCACATGCCATAGTCTTGATTTGTGTTGCAAACAAACGTCTGTTAGATTGTATCCTTCTTCCTACCGATGCAAGGGGATGACATACAAATTTATCAACCGCTTAAACGCCAAATGTACAGTTTTAACTCAATAAAAAACGAATTAAGAGGCTGGATACCAAGGTAGTATCCGCGTAGTTTTATGGATTAAAGCTATTCGGTGATGCAATTTACCATATCTGGGCAGGGATGCGAGTACGTTCTGTTTGATTAATGATGATATTTTATGTGGCTATAGTGTAAAAGGTTGTTCTTTGTCTATCCGTTTTTCCTTCAGACCAGCACATGAGAAATGTACATGCGTATTATAAATGATAGTGACTCGCTTCGATGTTACATGTTGACTTGCGTCAGTTTCATATTTGTATAGGAAAGCAGCACACACTACTTAATATTAACCTTGGGTCTATGTTAAACACTAATGATGAATGATTATTAAAATGAAAAAAACAATTCTTCTGAGATTTATGCGGCTAAAAGTCATTTTTGTTGGTTTGGTCACGTCAGTTACATCAAATCAGATATGTATTGAAGGTGTGAAATAGTACAACAATACAGGATCACAACAATGGAGTTACAAATTCATTATACACTGTCTTTTGGAAGTGTTAATAAAGTTATGTTACATCCGAGGCCTTTGACACCAGCAATTTCCAACAAGGTATTCTAGAAACTTGTAGTGATGGGTTACCACTGGCTTCGTGAAAATATTGCTTCGCTGGTTTTGTAGACTCTTCTATTTCAGTTTACATATCAAGCTCCAATGCTACATGTTTATGCAAGCAAATTCCATGTTGACAACATAAGACATACAGCGGAATCTTCTCTGTACCCTCTATTGACGAATTGTAAATGTTAATTGGAATATTTTTAAATTCACAGAAGTGGAAGCAGGAGAAGGTGAAGCTGATTATAGGTGCGCAAGGGGCGACTACGGTTGGCCCCTTGTTGCGTGGCAGCTGCGTCGTTGAACAAGTTATGTGCATATTTAACTCAAATTGTCGTCACCGCAGACTCTCAAGAAAACCAATGAAGAAAAAATAAGAAGGCAAAGAACTGCTCTGTCCTCGCACATTAACAGATTTTATCCAGCATTGTTTCCAAAATATTCCTTAATTAGTCTTCTCAAGGATCTTTTTACCAGAACGCAATTACTAGAATCCGAAACGACTGAATATCTGCTGCATAATAACTGTATCTAGGCATGATAAAACTATGCTCATTTTGTCAGATGCAGACATACTCAACATACTCGTGTTTAATGATTGCGCTGTGATGGTTAGGAATTGTCCGTGAGACGACATCCAACCAGCCTAACTGACACTATGATGAGCATCTGTATGTAGCTATGTACCATTTTAGGCAAATGACTCATGCAATTTGCCATGTTGTATTTGAGAATCATATAGTGACTTGCCACAAGTGAAAAACATGAACAACAAGCAAGGTTTGTAAAACCAGGGGCACGGTATGAATGGTGGATGATATCTTAGCTAATTCAACATGCACTTATACTAACTTTTGAAGCTTCGATGTTACGTGTTGACTTACGTTCGTTCCATATTCGTATCGACAAACAGCACACACTACTTCATATTCTTTTTGACGTTAATTATGAACAATTGATAAAATTAAACACCAAATCGTCTGATATCCATATAGCTATATTGCATTTCTGTCGGTGAGGTCACGTCAAACATCAAACAAGATATTTCTTGTGAGGACGTAATCCTTGTTGGTGTGAGTGAGTACAATAAAGCAGTGTCACGACAAAACCGGGTCAGACAGCTACGCGATAGAATAACAAATATGAACATAAATGGAGGTGCGTCGTCCACAAGTCACGGTTATTGATTTTAACTAAATAACCATACATTAAAAAGGTTTCGTTTTATATAGTCACAACTATACATCAATTTACGTCTCTTAAATGTGCGATCCCGGACAATGTTTCTGTAGCTTATGAAATCCCCTCTAATATACACCGCCCACCATATACCGAATCACGCAGAGCATTAGCTAATGCAGAAGGCTTTATATGGTGCTATCCACACATTTGCATCTTATTGTGAAACTTTATTGAAAGGGGAAGTGAAGGCCGTACGAACATAGACAAATTTTTCGGCCTTATTTCAATGAGATTGGAACATAACTCGCCTCTGGATTTCTGAGTTAACAGCACGGTACAGTGTTGGTTTCACGCTAATGCTGTAGGGGTAACAGCGTAAATCACTTGAGATTCAATTTACATGAGATCTTAACGGTGGCCTCAGCTGCCTGTTATCGGTAAATTAAAGAGCTGCGTCAACAGAGATTGATGGTCAAGGATATCTAACGATGTAATGCTTGTGCATTAAAACAGCTGCGAATCAGGCGTCGTTTATAAAAAAAGATGTGCATTAGATTTAATCATGACATAGTATTTTGAATTGACCCTTTTGAAGCTGTTTTGTATGTATAAGGCTGTGTATAGTCACATTCCGAGTTCTTTCGTCCCAAAACGGACAGAAACGTCTAACGTGTAATTTATTATTTCCTTTATCTAACTTCATCAAGGATATCCCAATTACTTGGGTGCAATAAGTTATCATCACAAGTAAGGGAAAGCGTCTTGCAGTTGAAAGCTTATGCAACTTGATTCAACAACAAATATCACATCTAGGAAAATTGATGTGCGTTACAATTGAAATTTGAACAAGTGGAATAATCCATATTTTATTGTTGACTGCATTTCTCCGATAGTAAGCCCTAGGTTAGGTAGTCATGAGTAAAAAGACAATATGAACGTCGTGTTTTACCGCTATAATCGCTCGTCAGAGGTTCGTTTGAATCTAAGAGGACCGATCAGTTTGTCATTATCCCTTTTATCTTCCCTTGCTAACATTTTCCAACTGACGCATAATAATTTGAAGTAATGGTGTAACATAGAGCGCAATTTGCTTTTTCATAAATATAAAACGCAGGATATGTAGTCGCTAACTGTGAAGAAGCTTGCTCCAACAAACGTAATTCGAAGTGACGGACAGTCATAAAGTGTTTAGCGAATAGCTATGCTGCTTTATACTAAGCAGAGAAGCAATTTATTTTTTTCTCATAACTACTTCCCATAGGGGCAATAAAGGCGGTTACCATTCACCAGGGGTATCTTACTGTACACTGATGTACTGCAGGGGTGATAGCCTTATTAAAGACGTAACATCCCACATTGAGTGCTTTCTATGCAGCAGCGTTATGGTATCTACGTTATATGGACACATCATTACCTGCTTTCGTCGAGGCCAATCAATTCCGAAAATGATTAGATATCATCTTATTCTGTTGCGTAGAATGTGCTCACAAATACAGCAAACAATGAAAGGTTAACCTTTCGCTAGCAGGGCTTGATGACATCATGGTGTTTTCTGTTATGCTCTATCGATGCATGCCACTTTCCTGTGTACAGAATAGCTGTCCCCGTTGCAAAGTTGCTTTGCTGATTCGCCTTTCATGTTAAATGTCAGTCATATATCTGATAGGGAATAAGCCCAGGGGGGGGGGGGGGGGGGGGGGGGGGGGGGGGTGGGGGGGGGGGTGGGGGGGGTGGGATGGACTTTGCAACCCGATCTTCGCAACGTGTTTTCACCGAATATAATCTGGCGATTAAGGGTAGCTGGCTCGTCAACCTGATCGATCAGCGCAATATAACCGATATGTTACCGATACTATTACCCTATTAACCGACAAACCCGGTTTTCATGCTGTCACAACGTTACCATGCAATAGTAGCTTTGGGTAAGTACGCCATATGTAAGCGAGAGTATAAAAAAGCCGGATTACTGAGTGTCTATTATCAGATAAAATACTAAACGGTTAAAAGCGGTAAGAGTACAATTCATCCACAATGTGACTATAACTTTATTCAGAATATCTCCATTGTTTCTTCGGGTATGCAAATGCAAAAGTCTATCTGGTGTCAATTTTATAATGATGCATCAATTTACTATTTAGATTTGCTTTGAACAAGTTCTTACTTATGTTTTCCATATGATTGATGATGCGAAATTCGACTGAACACTTGGTTTAAATGTATTCTGTCGGCTACTTATACATTTAATAGCTCCTTCTTGCGCTTATAATGTTTCATGATTTGTTTTCCGATAAACGTGCAGCTTTTTGAATACATTCTCATTCAACGTTGGTGTTTGATAGCGCGTCTGTGATAGCGCTTCTGAACAAAGATCAACAGTGTAAGCGAATTGAATCTGATCTTTGGGTGTTAATCGGATAAGTTGAGGTTCGACAAGGTTATTTTCATTCTGAAAACGGCACTTTTTGCCTTAACGACTCGATTGCCATTCACGAGATGTGCTTTGGGATCGCTGATAGAATAAACATATTGGTATGATGCCATCTGTGTTAATTTCATAACGTTCACATGCTTATGGTAAATAACTGTGATGTGAACAATCGCCAGTTAAAATGTACTCTTCAACATTCCGATACAACGGAATGTCATTAGAGTTGAACGCCCGATAATACACCAAATGTATATTGGCACCTCACCCGAAAAAATATTATGATGCCTGATGCCAAGTCCAAATTCTTGTAGCGCATTAGAAATGTGCCTTCACTATTGAATACCCGAATCTTCAATAAATATTCGACCACCAGTAGCCAGTGATCTGTATTGATTAATTAGTAAACTTTACGTAATTACATATCTAATTTATGTGTTATAAGCCTATTTACTATAACAATACGCAGCTTTTACAGCCCATAATTGACAGCTCTGTATTCACTTACACAGCAGAAGGGCAACAGCCGATTCATTAATCAGACTATGCTTTGTTGTTGAATCAGATATAATTAGGATGTGATTATACGTCGATAATACTGTTATGCACCGTTAATTATTTTAATTAGATGACATTACGTTTATGAATTTTGCTTAGACAAACATGTCCCAAATGTTACCCAACAATTTTTACAACGCGCCTAATGCAATAAATCAGGCAATGCCGCGCTCATTATTTCGTTAATGGAAAAAGTAATGCTGTACGAATAAGGCCGACGTCGAGCCATGATTGTGCTTGGCACGAATACTTATTCAAAATTGGATTGGAACATTACCCGCCTATGGTAAGTTATATTACCCATACAGAGTATTGGTTTTATGTTGATGTATTAGAGGTCACAAAGTCAATTACTAGAAATTCAAAACCAGGGTTAGGGTTATGTTTTGTTTCATTAATGGTGATTGTTTATGTGACTATAGTGTAAAAGGTTGTACTTTGCCCATCTAATCCTCCTTCAGACCAGCACGTGGGAAATGTACATGCGTATTATAAATGATAGTGACTTGCCACAAATACAAAATATAAACTAGCAAGGGTTGTAAAACCAAGGGCGCGGCATGAATGATGGATAATATTTTGGCAAATTTATCATACTCTCATACTTAAGCCTACTTTTGAAGCTTCGATGTTACACGTTGCGTTGCGTCCGCTCCATATTTATATAGGCAAAGAGCACATATTACTTAATATTCTCTTTTGATTTATGTTTAACGCTAATGGTGAACAATTCTTAAAATGAAAAACCAATTCTTCGGAGATTTTTGCGGCTAAAATGCATTGGTTTGCGTGTGGTGACACCAATTACATCCAAGAAGATATGCCTTGTAGGGACTCTTTCGTTGCTGGTGTGAGTTAGTACAATAATGCAGTATCACAACGATTGAATAACTAATTCATTATATACTGTCTTTTCGATGTGTTAATGAAGTGACGTAACATCGGACGCATTTGACACCGGCAATTTCCCACGAGGTACACTGGAAACTTATAGTGATGGGTCACCACTCATGGTATTGTTCGTTGATTTTATAGATTCTTCTATATCATCTTACATATCAAGCTCTAATGCTGCTTGTTTATTGGCGCAAGTTCCATATTGACAACATAAGACACACAGCGTAACCTTCTTTTTATCCTCTATTGACGAATTGTAAATGTTTGATATACGGTGAACAATTTATAGAAAGACAAATACAATCTTAGGAGAATGTATCGCACAAACACACCTTACAGGCCTCACACTAGAAAAAAGATTTCCGTTTATTTTCGAGGTTGTTCCGGCTACATATAATCGGACACGAATGGCTGTGTCAGCAAAGGTTTGATTGTCAAGGATACGTTGTGATCTGTTGTTTGAGTTGTCGCTTGCAAAATACTACTCAACGATGGGGTTTTGGAAATTGGAAAACAATATCTGTTGTCGAAGGCGATTGCAGATACATGCATTACAATTTTCATTAGTTTCAATCTCGCAACAGTATTACACAGAGCTCAACCAATGACTCTAATTATCAATTATTGACATCACTGGCAAAAATGTAATGCGAATATTGTTTTATCTTGGCCCAATTGTGTTACTCATGAATAAAAAGAAATGGATTGGATCACTAAGCACCATAACTTGTTCATGAATACTAAACCACAAGAAATCAAATTTACTTCTCAGGGTGCATTATAGTTCTAGATTTTATAGTTTGTCTGCACTGATTCAGGAGTTCAAGTTTGTATATAATATCAAGTGCATTCCGTGGCGCATATAGAGCCACACAATTATTTTACGACGCCCAGCGATATTCTTAGTACGATTAATACTAACGTTAACGATGGCATTTGGAATTCTTATATAATGAAATGATCATTATGCATAAACCGTTCTTAATGTTGTTGTAGCTTTTAAACAGTTATCAACAATGACAATGTAGTGTTAAGTACTTTTGGCTTGATAACTGTAATAAAGTCAGTTACGCGAAACTCATCTTATGTTTTTTACCACAGAAGACGTTGTAATCGCGCTAAGAAAATTGGAAAAAACCACTCAAAGCGTAAACGATTAACAACTTAGCCATTGAGTTTGCCGAGGCTGTTTTTTCTTTATCACGCATGACCAAATGGCAACCCAAATGACCCTCAGTTACAAACGATCTCATTGTTAGCGCAACAAGATAATGTCAATAACACTTATTTGCCATGATTTGCATTCAAGTGATGCAATTTGCAGCTAATTTGGAAACATTGCTTAGTACTTTACGGATCACCATCTGAATGCAACGTGCCTCGTTTTTAAATGTTGTCTATATCCGCGTTGGATTTGTTCACGATTAGCAGATGTATTAACCAGCTACATGCATTGATTTGGCAACTTCTAATGTGGGATTAGTATGATACTATCAATCTTAATTTCATTGCGTCTTTTTGCAGTGGTCGAATCGGGTGACGACGGGGGTCGCAGATATATAGAATGAGTTTTGCATAACATTCAACCTCGGTATAGCTTTACATATTGTAAAATTATGGCTTTGAATGCGCAAGTCTGTGTGTAACTGCACATGTTCAGTTTAAGATCTTCTTAACAGACCAATTCTTCTAATGATCAATGATTAACTTCACTGACGAAGACTTAAAGCGACGATTGCTTCATCTAATGTCATTAGAAATATCACAATTCTCGGGACACACCTTCTACTCTTTTCGCTTACAATTAGTTGTCCATGGCACACGAGGAAAATTGATGTGCATTCAACGACGAGATCTACATTATAAGACAATTTGTCTGTAGAGCACTTATACAGCAGTTTGTTAAGGCAACCATTCATTTAGTGCGCGAGGAAAATAAATATACTTACTTATACGCAATTGTAGTTTTTGCTCATTACTACCTTACATTTTAAATAACAGGTCTGCGATATGTAGGCACATAAATGGCGCTGAGAGTTAATTTATGCAACGGTTTTTGATAGAGTTTAATCAAATTGATTAAATGAATCCGCCTGGCTATTATCGAAGTCTTCCAAAGAGCATGTGGCGTTGTTACGCGATATGACCTTCAACAGGCAGGTTATGTTTAATATATTTCATCAACCACGGACTATATTAAATTAAATAAGGAAACATTTGTCAAGCCCTGACGTTTTTAGGAGGGAACACATACAAATATGTAAAGTACATTGGAGCTATGCAAGACGAGAGCTTGATTGGATTGCTTATGGTGTCAGCGCCGAACATTTCTAAACAAATGAACCTGTATCTGTAAAAAGGCACTAGGATGATTCCAAACATTTTGATTTCAAAACGATCTCGCGCCTTGCATGTAAGTGTGATGCGCTAACCGCCTTCTCGAATGTATGGTAAGCACATGCATGAATTTCTTTTAAAGCGTAAATATATCAGAATAAAGGAAAGATAATTGTGGCATGCAATATACAAAAAGAAGATTCACAAAAAAACAAAGCAATGTTCATAGGAAGGCATGACTTCCACTTGCTCAATCAATCCTCGCATGCCACTTCCTCATAAACCAACAACACTGGAGTGCAATCGTGACAGTCTCCTTGGCATAGCCTGATTAATTAAAAGAGAGGACTATAGGGACTAGGAGTTCATTAAAGACGAGAGCCTTATTCGTGCACTGATTCAATATTTGCGTTTGAAAGTGCCCCTGTGTAATGGGCCCAGCAAATCAGATGATGCAGATGGGCGTCTGGTAACATTAGCGGCCTATGCTTTAAATGTATAGGGGCACATACCGTGAAAATATGGAGCTAAGTTTCCGAGCGGCATAAGTCTAACATTGAGGTCTGTGCATCTTGATGATGAAGATGTTACATTACCGAAAGTTAAGAATGTGTAACGCATTCATTCATTGAACAAACATCAATGCCAGAGAAAGTAATCGATGTTGCTTGACCCGCCAAACAGCAGTCGGTCTGTATCAAAAATGGTACAATTTGGCATAAATGACCAGCTGCTTATTAAGTAGTTTGGTTGATCTATGAATATGATTACTATTAATCACAATCAATCCTCAACCGAAGGTTTAAATCACTAACTAATAACGAAAAATAATAGAGATGAGAATTGCAAACAGATGGATGATAGGTTGCTATAGATGCAGCGTATCACCAATAAAATGTAACTGCAAAAATATTAGTTGAAATATACACAGGTTATACATGGAAGCTCTTGATGGATTCACTGATGGTGATCTGTGCTACAAATTCACAATCTTCCAATGTTTATAGTTATTCAAATTAAATGTTGTTGTACCATGCATAACATAATAATAGCATCACACACTAAAATATACTTCACCGTTGTGTATGCGCGAGTACATCCAAGAACTCGAGAGAGGTCAAAATCGTGACCACAAACCAAACTAATTGGCTTTAATAATAATATACTACGGCGTTTGTCAGATTATGTTACGGAACTTACATGTTTTTGCTCTGTCATGTGCCCATTTACTGTGCGAAGTTACATAGCGTGCCATTAGATTTTGTGACTGTTATATGCCTGTGGATGATGGCGAGCATCTCATAATACTAGCAACCTATGCTACATACGCCGCGGGGATGTTCTCTCACAAATAGTGTCACGTTTCTCAGTGGCAGAACTCTGACATCGGGGCCAAGGATACTGTAGATGGCATTGTCATCATGATCAACTTCATTCTAACACGGGTGTCACATGAAACAGTGATGGAGGTTGGTGAGGTTCACCGAAGGTGCTTTAATCACGTGAGATATGCCCTATGCAACAATTTATATGACCCTAGGTAGCCCAAAGGACATAATACATGATGACAAACCATCGCTACAAGACAATTGCAATAGCGTTTCCGTCTAGTTTGCATGTAATTTGCAAACATTGCTTTCCTCAATGTTTCGGTTTTGCACCTGAATGCAACGTGCTTCAATTGGGAATGTTTCCATTTATGCCTTGTGAGATCTGCCAGGGTCAGCAGACATATTACCAACTTAAGTGCATCGAGGAACTAACTCAATGTAACAAGCAATGGTATGATACCATCCATTACGATTTCATTCCGTTCACATGCCATAGTCAAGATATGTGATGCAAACAAACGTCTGTTAGATTTTATCCTTCTTCCTTCCGATGCAAGGGGATGACATACGAATTTATCTACCGCTTAAACGCCAATTGTATATTTATCTCAGAAAAAAACGAATTAAGCGGCTCGATACCAAGGTAGTATCGTCGTAGTTTTATGGATGAGAGCTCTTCTGTTATGCAATTTACCATATCTGGGCAGGAATGCATGTAAGTTCTGTTTCATTAATGCTGATTTTGTTATGTGGCTATAGTGTAAAAGGTTGTTTTTTGTTCATCTGCTTTTCCCTCAAACCAGCACATGAGAAATGTACATGAGTATTATAAATGATAGTGACTCGCATTCAAATCCTACTTACCATAGGGTCATCCAGGACGCTTTTCGTGGGTCCAACACCACTCTTAGCCGTTTTCAAATCAGGCAAGGAAAAGATATATGTGCTATCAATAGTGTATGTTGTAATTGTCAATACAACAGGCTGACACTAAATGTTACTATTGCACAGTAGATTTTTTGTTTATAAAGCCTACGATTATTCTAACAAACCACTTTTAGTGAGTTGTTTGAATAAATAAGCCTGGACATAAATAATTGGTATATATTCACATGCATAGCAGTGGAAGCTGATTGTAGGTACACAAGAAGCGACTACGGTTGGCCCCTTGTTGCGTGACAGATGCATCATTAAACAAGTCATGTGCATATTCAGCCCAATATGTCGTCACGTCAGTTGCTCGAGGAAACCAATGAAGAAAAGATAAGTATGCGAAGAACAGCTCTGTCCCCGCACATCAACGGTTATCATCCTGCATTGTTTCCAAAATATTCCTTAATAAGCGTCGGAGCATTCTCAAGGATTTTGCTACCAGAAGGCAATTATTAGAATCCGACATGACTGAATATCCACCGCTTAATAAATGGATCCAGGCATGGAAACTATGCTCTATCTGTCTGATGCAGACATACTCAACTGACCGGGCATATCGTGCGTAATGATTGCGCTGTGATGGTTAAAAATTGCCTGACTGACACTGCGGTGAGCATATGAATGTAGCTTTGTACCATCCTAGGCAAATGAATCATCCAAATTGCCATTTGTAAAACATGTCCATTTTATAGCCACAGCTAAACATCAATTTAAGTGTCTTATATAAGCGATTCCGCACAATATTATTGTTGCTTTTTAGATCCCCTCTAAAATACACCGCCATTCTTATATCGAATCATGCAGTGGATCAGCTAATACAGAAGGCTTTATATGGTGCAATCCACACATTTACATCTTATTGTGAAACTTTATTGAAAAGGGGAAATGAAGGCCGTACGAACACAAGGTTTAGGCCTAATTGTGTTTGGCACAAAATGACTTATTTGAAAGAGATTGGAAGGTAACGCGCCTCTGGTTTTCTTAGTTAACAGCACGGTACAGTGTTGGTTTAACGCTAATGCTTTAGGGGTCACAGCCTAAATCACTAGAGATTCAATTTACATTAGATCGCAAAGGTGGTCTCAGCTGCCTGTTATCGTTAAATTAAAGAGAAGTGTCAACAAAGATTAATGGTCAAGGATACCTAACGATTTAATGCTTGCGCATTAAAATAAGCTCTGAATCAGGCCGTCGTTTATAAAAAAATATATGCATTAGATTTGATTAAGACAAAGTATTTTGAAACGGCCCTTTAGAAGCGGTTTTCATGCTGTCACAACGTTACCATGCAATAGTAGCTTTTGGTAAGTACGCCACATGTAAACGAGAGTGTAAAAAAGCCGGATTTGCTGAGTGTCCATGATGAGATGAAATACTAAACGGTTAAGTCGGTAAGAGTACAGCACATCCACAGTGTGACTATAACTTTATTCAGTATATCCTCATTGTTTCTTCGGGTATGCAAATGCAAAAGTGTATCCGGTCTCAATGTTATAATGATGCATCAAATAACAATTCAGATTTGCTTTGAGCAAGTTCTTACTTATGTTTTACATATGATCAATGATGCACAATTTACATAGTTAAAAACAGAACCTCGACTTAACGCTTGGCTCAAATGTATCATGACGGCTACTTATACATTTAATAGGTTCTTCTTGCGCTTATAACGTTTTTCATGAACTGTGTTCCGATAAACGCGCAGCTTTTTAAATACATTCTTGTTCAACGTTTGCGTTTGATAGCGCTTCTGTGAAAGCGCTTCTGAACAAAGATCAACAGTGTTAAGCGAATTGAATCTGACCTTTGGGTGTTAATCGGAATAGTTGAAGTACGACAAGAATATTTTCATTCTTAACACGGCATCCCATATAACCCCTAGTTTCCAACGAAATGGTGCAAAACGATCTCCTTGTTAGCAGAACAAGACAGTGGTAGTATCACTTTTTGCCTTAACGACTCTATTGCCATTCATGAGATGCGCTTTGGGATCGCTGATAGAATAAACATATTGGTATGATGCCATCTGTGTTGATTTCATAACGTTCAAATGCTTATGGTATATAACTGTGATGCGAACAACCACCAGTTAGAAAGTATCCTTGTACATTCCGATACAACGGCATGACATTAGAATTGAACGCCCGATAATACATCAAATGTATATTGGCATCTCACCCGAGGAGCAATTATGATGTCAGATGCCAGGTCCAAATTCTTGTAGCGTATTAGAAATGTGTCTGCAATATTGAATACCGGAATCTTCAATTAAAAAAAAACAACCATGTGTTTGACCACTAGTAGGCAGTGAATGTTATCTATATTCAGCAAATATAATGAAGACTTGTTGATCTATATTGATTCATTGGTAATCTTTCCGTAACTACATATGTGATGTGTTATAAGCCACTTTACTATAACAATACGCAGCTTTTACAGCCCATAATTAACAGGTGTATGTTCATTTACACCGCAGCAGGGCAAACGCAGATTCATTAATCAGAGTATGCTTTGTTGTTCAATCAGATATAATCGGGAAGTTATTATACGTTCGATAATACTGCTATGCACCGTTATTGATTTAAATAAGACGACATTACGGTAAAGAGTTTTGCTTAGACAGACATGTCCCGAATTTTATCCAATTACTTATACAAAGCGCCCAATGCAATAAATCAGGCAATGCCGCACACATTAGGCCATACGAATGAGGCCGACGTCGAGGCAGAATTGTGCTTTACACGAACACTCATTCAAAATGGGATTGGAACATTACCCGCCTATGGATGTCTAAGTTATATTACCCTTACAGAGAATTGGTTTTATGTTGATGTATTAGAGGTCACAAAGTCGATTACTAGAAATTCGAAACCAGTATATTCTCACCCATCGGTAAGTGATGCTGCGTAAGCACACGATGGATTGTCAAGAATATCTTACGATATTATGCTTGAGCTAGTGCCTAATCACCTTTATATATTTCGCAAGGAAGGGTGTATGGATTATCATAATGGAACAACTCCATTGGAAATGTCTATGGACGCATATGTTTCAACTATTACACTCGAGAAAGCTCATAGGGACTTCGTAATCCACGCTTATGCAGAACTTCTTTGTTGTCCATTCACAGAGGGTTTATGAGTACACCCCCGCGCACTGATTTGTACATATCATCACACATCTCTACGGAATCACAAAAATGAAAGTCGTGCAGACCTAGCTGCATGGTTATGTTTGACAATATGTCTTTGCAAATGTACCGGCAGACTTCCTTTAAAATGTGCCTAGAGCAGAATTATGCATCTCTGCCGGTAGTAGAAGACCTTAGGTTCTTTTTAATGCTTCTTAGTGGAGTCATAATGAGCAGTACCCATTCTCTCTAAGTAGCATGCCGTGATTAACGCTATTAGTGGTAGCGCATTGAAGGCGTTTTTGGCCAAGATTTACCACTTACCGACAAGCAAGTGTTTGCATTTAGGAAACTAGAGGCAACCACGCTTATTCATTGAAGAGCGCTGTCAGATGCAGATAGCGCGACACTTATATAGCCAATGTCTTTTGTTTATCATATAAAATGATTGCTATGTAATTTTAGCAGATTATATGCTTTTCATGTTCAGCCGTCTACTTTCGTGTGCTTGAAGTGGCGTTGCATTGTTCCGATTAATTGCGTGTGGTTTATCCACATTAATCCTCAGCTACCAATAAGAATATAGTATAATTTATACAAGTGCTGTTTGAGTTATGCGTACACGGTGAATGCCAGTGTATAACAACATGTATTCAAACAGTTCTTGCATTAAAGTGCCTTTTTACAGTAGTAAACAGCCCAACAACATGATCCCCGTCGTCGTGTAATTGTGATTAGCCCAAGCATGCTTTTATGCATTCCACAGATGGTGTTAATGCTGCAATTGATTCATGAAGTGAACGTTCCCCTATTTAGGTTATTCAAACAAGAAGTTAATTAAGTTTAGATAATGCATTGATAGTCCCACGCGCAACAAAATAAACTGAGCTGCTTATGGACGCACGGTTTTACGTCTTCATCGAGCTCACTCTAATGTTCCATCCTTCTTAACATGACACACGTGAACTCTGTGGACGTGACCACCCCTACGACCCACAACAATGTGCTTTGATAAAGATCTACCGGGACTTCTGTCTTAATAAGATTGAGAGCTTTTATTGTAATATTAATTAGTGTTTTTCTAAGTTTCGTTGTTGGTGGAGCTTGCAGAATATCGGCAGTTGATTGTGGGACTTTTTAAGACTTGAAAGTAATTACAATTTTCACATACAACAAGCACTCCGTGCTGCAGATGTCTTGCGAATATGCTCTGGCAAAATAACCCTTAGCCAGAATGACCCTTAGTTGCCATTCGCGAAACAATTCATGATGACAAACAACAACATTTCTGTGTTTCTACTTGATTTCCATTCACTCAATTTTATATGCAGCTTATTTGCACATATTGAATTGTTCAATATTTAAGATGGTTTTGTTAACCCCGCATGATTTTTGAAGGTGAATGGATATATTAAGCAATGTTCCTTATCTGTTTGAATAACCCGAATGAAGAAGGTGAAACCGTTCAAGTGTCAACTTTTTATACAGCTAATCGCTTGTTAGATTATATTACATCCCATAATCTAGCTTCCGTTGGATGCGTAGGTTTTTAATGTCATGAAATCGTGGTGAATAAGAATATATGTTTCTACTTTATTTCGTATGAATGCGCAATTATACGTATACTCATGATGCTTAACATAGCTAATTGCGCAATCGGTTGATAAGGCAGAACTGCTGTAGACATTGGCAATTTCAAAATATTGCGTAAACGCCGACAGGCTGTAGAAGATTAATGCCTGTATCGGCGTACTACGTTGCGTTCAAAAGAATTCCTGAATAAAAAAAATCAGTCAACAGAATATATGTCCAAAGTTTGATCATATGCATATTTTTGGTGCACTATTCACATTAGTATTTTTGTGAGGGTGCTTATCCTATTCAGGCATTTTCCCCAGTAATCGAATATTCTGGTTGCCGTTACGTTTTGTGATGCGTGACTCATGTACAGAAATTGCAATGAACGATGGTAAAGCTTAAATAGGATCTCTATTACAAAGCAGTCTGGCATAGATTTGATCAGTTAGCTGAGTGCTTCTTGTGTAAATGGGTTTTTTCTCTCGAAAACTTCAGCATAATCCAGGTCATCAACATTCAGTGGTTATAATATAATTTGCAAATTATATTCTATGCCATGGAATGTAATGTAGTTTTTCACGTGTGGGTAAAATTACTCAACAGATGTGACTTTGTGACCTTTGCCTTTGTGAATGCGAATTGCATAGGTTAATACAATGTATTGATGTTCCTATTTTTTTGCTACAACTTGCGCTGCTTGCGGGTGAAGTAATCAATTATATATTTCGTGTTACTCACCTTAGTGCTCATGAGTTTGTCTGTACAGTAAGTGTTCATGATATGTGTACTATCACATGTCTCCGAATATGTACGCTGTCGATCTACACACTTGCTAACGATTGGCATGCCAGCATCGTTTTTTCATAGCTCCTGTGATATACATTACCAATGAAATGACAGTAACATCCAGGGTCTTAACCGGAGACCCGTCCTTCCGTCCTTTGGACGGGGGAGTCTTAAATTTGGACTGGAATTTACCCCTATAGCCAGTCGGCCCATCCACGCGCCAGCCCGTCCAACCGCAAGCCCGTCCAAGCGTCTCCCAGGCCGGATACAAGGAATTTGCCAAGCCAGTTTAAAACAGCTCACTTAAAGACAAACAGCGACGAGCGCGCTGGTCGCTCATCAACGATCAAAAGAAATACTGTTCTGTTTGATAACGCTTCCTATGATGAATTGAGTTACGACCAGCACAAATGATTGCAGATTCTGTTGTACGTTGTGGTGTTAATGGCATATTGTTCGATTAGTTTGTTTATATAATAAAAGCCAGCTGTGTATTATAAATGATTCCCAATTGACGTCACTGCTACTAAACGAAATCATTGACTAGCAGGGGCGTAGCCAGCGATACGCACTTACGCACGTGCGTAACATCAATTTGAAAAGTGAATAAATAAATATGGCAAAAAATAGCATCAAAGTCTAAAGCTAAGTGGGGTTACACTTCACTGTCTAGAACTGTAGATTTCTTCCCCATCTGTGCGTAACATTCCTTCAAGCCTGGCTACGCCCCTGACTAGCATATCAATTTAAATGTGCAAGTTTTGGTGACAGATGTGCCCCAGAATATGTAAGATTAAGGAAGCCATAAGAAGAGTTGCAAACACATAACGAATAAGGTAAAGCACAGACAGAAATTACAATCTCTGGTTCCAATTCATCTTCATGTTGACAGCAGTAAAGCGTTTCAGCTGCATTGCGAAATACATATCGAATAAGGGTATGAACGCGTCTTAATACCGAAACAACGCGCTACTGTGACAGCATATATCTTGAATGCGTAAACTGTATCTCCAACAAAAGCAATAATCAGCGATAACAAACAGCAACGACTGAATGGGAGTTAAGCTCTAGTCCATTGCTAAATGTATGCTTCATAATGTTTATGACACGCGGTGAAATAATGCTAGTATCTATTTCGGAGGACGAAAAAACATACTGGGTGGGAAATGTGCCAGATGTGTAAAAGGGGCTGTCGCTCACACTATCGCTACTTCCGGAATAAATAATGAAGTATTCAATCTTATCGGATGCATTACTAACGAGCGTATTAATCGCAAATGAACCACGCCATGCAAATTAGGGGCAGCCTATGACAGGAGTGCAGTTGAATCGTCCCAAGGTGAAGTCATTTGAAATATATGAGAATGTCTCAAGAGATGGTAATCAATTGCGTTTCCGATTTAAGATAAGGGCGCGGGTTTGTTAAGGGGTTAGGCTGATTTTAACACGGAGTAGGTTTCCCCTCATAATACGTATCGTTTTGCAGTAATGCATAAGATTTTGTAACATTGCAAATTATATCGTCCGTAACCAACTCGAATCAGCATGCAAACCATTTCTTTTTAACATTCCAGATTTACGTTGCTGATAGGATGCCATTTATTGTAGCAACGCAGTGTTGATTATCAGTCAACACACAAAAGTCGTAGGGGGATTACCTTATCATTCACTGCAGCAGAAATTATATGTAGGACGCATTCTCGTAAATTGATTATTACTCACATGTTAAACATAATATAATAAGCATACAGCTGACCGTTTGGGTCATTGTAATTTAAAGACAAGCAACGTGTAATATGGTCAAAGAATAATATAGCCATGCTTGCTTAGTATCTCACATCTGTTGTCAAAGAGTCATAGATGAATTCCGTAGGTTCGTAATACAATATATTAATGTCAACAGATGATAAAATTATTAATAAAGCCGCTAGCTTTGTCGTTGTAGCGTCGTTCAATAACCCAATAACCATCAGTAACCTAACCCAACATTGTGCCGGGAGGATGTAGATTTAGTCAATCGAAGGTAATTTTGTGTCGAACGCATTGAAAAAGGCAATCGCGGTGCTCATATGCAAAGCCCATGGATGTCATTCTCAGAATAAATGTAAGCCATTGTGTGGCATACAGGGGTGTTACGTACGATATGGCAATATTCGTCTGTGTTTTACGCCATGGAAGTGCAATACACAGGGGCTGACTGACAAATACGATGTGCAGTTTGGGTATCCAACAGCTGAGCACTGGAATGGTTATCACAATTTAAAACTGTAGCGACATTCATGATTTATTCACACGATATATGCTCTCCAATACTGCAGATGACCTTGTTATGTTTGATT
>CM067353.1:49059032-49115971 GCA_034190875.2 Urechis unicinctus
TATATGTCACATTTTTTCTCGTTTTGGCTATCATATAATTTTGGCCAACCATATCGGCGTCCAAAACGTTCTGATTGTGATCTGAACCTCCTTATTGTAATAACCCGGGGTGTGCTACTTCTATTTCTAAATTACACGTATTTTGCACTGATTAAACTTTATGCAAAAGATTAATCTTTCTGCCTCTTACTGACTCTCTACCTCTTGTACGGGAATTTGCTAAGTAAAGCATTTAACGATTTGGGTGGCTGATTTCGGCTCATGCTTAAGGCCGAAATTTCAATAAACGACACCACAGGGCACAATTATCTTTGAGTTGCATTAAAGGTTGCTAGTTACTCTTTGTTTCAGCTGCTGCATACTAATTTTGAATAGTCATTATGCTGTAATGAGCAGCAATAAATACCAAAAGCATGGTAATACATGACACAATGGCAGTGTATTGCAAGTAAGTACTATCGGGCTGCGTCTTTACATAAAGTGTATGTTGGATGTACATTCCAGGTTAATGCCTAATACGCTCATTTACAAAATACATTGAAGTTGATCCATCGATTCCTAGAAAGTGTATTTGGTCGCCGAGTATAATCATTTCGTGTGCGATGAGAGACATCAGCAATTAAAAGGTAATACCGTGTACGTAGCGGACAATAAAAATGGGAATTCCATAGAATTATCCCTCATCCTCGTTAATTACGAACACATTTCCGCTGCCGGTACTAGATCACGTAGATTTGTTATCTAAGTCAGTCGCTAAGCCTCGGTGCCTGTTACCTAAGGCATCTAAATGCACTTTGATGCTGATGTTCAAGTTAATGGCAGGAAGTAAAAACCTCGTTCTTGCCATGCTTTCTGTGAACCTGCCTCGTGTCAGAGGTTCTTTTCCCAAATAGATCTTGTCATCAATTTTTTTTTCTTTTTAAAACTATGCACATGTACTACTACAGTTAGTCACGTACAATAACTTTGTACTATCATTTTATAGGAGGAGGCATGTTTTCTGTGAACCTGCCTCGTGTCAGAGGTTCTTTTCCCAAATAGATCTTGTCATCAATTTTTTTTCTTTTTAAAACTATGCACATGTACTACTACAGTTAGTCACGTACAATAACTTTGTACTATCATTTTACAGGAGGAGGCATGTTATGCTGATATCAATTGTGGGAGGAAGTCCACTTAAAGACATATAAAGACGACGTATCACAACCGTCGTCGCCAATCACCAGTTCGCAATTTTAGTAGACACAAACACATAATGAATGATGGTCATTTTCTTGGCAGTTAGTGGCCACGTTCAGTGCATCTTATATCCACTTTTGTAACTGGATCACAGAGACTTGTGATGTTTGTCAGTTCTTGTACCACTATCTTTAACATTATAATGGCACAGTGCGGATGTCGTAGCTGAAATCTGCGTCGTCGAATCCGAATGATACCCACCATTGTAAGGTAACATGTCACAAGCAACATAATGCTAAGCGCCACTTGCTTTTGCGTTCAAATTTTTATGACAAACGCGATAAGAGGTGTCGAGGGGATTCGTTTGTCCGAGGAAATTCCGAATAATCACTGAATATCGATGTTCTGGAAAGGTCATGTAGATGCGTTTTATCCAGCCGGATTTTATTTCGATGAAGTATACTAAAATCATGCGCAAGAAATTGGAATAGTTTAAATATCGTGTTACTTTATTATATTCTCTGAATCGTAGTACCCCAGGAAAATGTAAACAACGCAAATGGATACGCAAAAATTAACCCTGTGAATTTTTGCAATCAAAACCTAGCACCCATTAGCTATCATACACGCAGTCACACAGACACGCATTGGAATGAGTAAGGAACATTGCTGCTATGAACAAATGGTGCCAGCCGCAATGCATCATATAGAGACCATGTGAAAAGATAAAAATCCGTTGGCACGACATTACTATCATCAAAAAACATATCCATGCTCATTTTGAGCACAGTTCAGCGCACGGCGGTTTTTCAAAACTAAGCGACACGCTATCTCTTCGTGTTTCAGCACGTTTCAAGGGATGACAATGACAATGCAAAATTGATGTTCATATTAATTAATTATAGCGTACTCTCCGATGATTGGATTGATAAATCGCGATATTTCATCTGCAAGTCACGTGGCTATCTGTTGAAGCTGGTCTTGGACATTCATACAGCAATCGTTATTACGGCTATGGAACTTATGAAGTAAGGTCTGTTTCTGGTTTGTTAATCACAGTGGCAGCAGTAAAGGCGAAGGCACAGATTATGCTTCACAGAAATGTAGGAACGATACGCTGCCTATTAGAGTCACCAATATCCCGACCAGTTTGCGCATTATATACCTAATAGATGGCGTGAACTACTCAGTTTTTACCATTGCGAATTTGACGGTGTCTAGCTTTGTTAGATTTCGGGACTTCATTGAAGGGAGATAGTTCAACAGACATTGTTGCGTGAATCGAATAAAAACGGCCAGCTCCGTGGTTGTAGCAAAACGGCGCATAACAAAACCGCCATGTTTAATTTAACACATTTCTCCTTGGTCGATAATGTGCTGTTATTTGTTAGAGATATTTTCAGACGCGCTACAAAACAAACTGGGGCGCTCGTATACCGAGCCTTGTGCGTCGGTTTTGTGGTCGCCGCTTGCCATTCACATAGCAAAACCAATACGAGCTACGCCATTGCGAATCATGTCATCACGCTACATTCGCAATTTGCAAAAATGTTCATCTGGGAGTGCTAGTAAATAAGTGAAAACGGCCTAATCTGTCCATTGATTACATTTACTGGTTAAATTATAGGAAGCTGTAGAGTCCCAAAGAACCATTTTGTGAGGAAGACTTCTGTTGCCATATTATCTCCGCGCTAACAGAAGCATTTAAACCGAATATTTCCTCATTCATCTTATGCTTTTATGGGATATCCTTGACCTCTCGGTCTTGCGATGCTCGTATTTGGGGCGTAGTAAGAGTTAGCAATGTATTACTCACGGTATGTCAAATTGAATGCATAGTGTAATCATTAGCAGCATGTGCTTGTAAACAACCTATAATGGAGAAAACATGAGTATTTTGCAGCAGTTATAAATGTTTGCCTATCAAGAGTTACCATCATCGCGATGGAATATGACATGATTCGGACAAGCATTTCATATTGAACTGGCGATACTTTGAAATTCAAATGCACTGTTGATCGACATTTCGTAATATACGATATTCACCCAACCTCTTTCTGTATTGGTTGATTTCGATACTACAGTAATAAGTTAAGTGCAAAACCATCGTAACTGATTGACCCATAAGAATTCCTAAATAGTTTGCTTTCCACTGAAATGTCGCAGGCCCGTGCAAAGTAACTGGTTTACATAATCGCCTTACCAGGACAATGGTTAAAGGTTGCTGTTGTTACACCGCTTATGTCAGGTCATAAGGGGCTAAGACAGCCACCCAGTACTTGCATATCTTCTTGCATTAGTGTATACGATAGTGCCGTCAATGACAATGACATCACCTAACAGTAATTATTACATATATTGATATATTATAATATACTGGACGCTCAGTTGAATAAGTATGATTGTAAAAAAAATCTTTAGAATACTGGAACATTTGATATCGAGACGATATAATTCCCCGGATGCAAACATTTACGAGGAAATTAACCAATGTCTTCTGTGCAATTTATTCGCAGTAGCTACATTTGCTACTGATTTAATGCAAGAACGCTGCCTGTAACCTAGTATGGAGATAACCTTTTACTTCCCAAATGACCGTGATATCTTAGAAGATTCTGCTTTATGAATTTCAATCTGGCCGCTTAACTACCCAATTCTTACTTTAATAAACAGTTGAGTTGAACAAACGAAGCAAGAGTTTTGTATATCGCTGGGAACAAAGGACACGGTCTTACTTCTATCGCAGCTACCAACAAGTAAAATGTCTGTGTACTATCTTTGCTGACTGTGCCCTTGACCTTGTTGGCTACAGATGCGGTTGTCTGATCAAATTCCAGACCTTCTACTCTCGTCTTTAGTGGAGATCAGGCATTCGTCTTAAGTGCTATTTACCTTTAATTGATATTTTACATTTACCGGATTTCTTGACAGCGATCAAGTCTTAATCAATATCTCAGTAAACAATCACCCTGGAACACTGATTTGAAAGATACATTAATTCCTCGTCGTTTGGTGCCGATGACCATTAATGCTCTTTAGTTATAAGCATGGCTATGTGTCATTACATGCGGTTAATGTGGATACCTATATTCCAGTCGTGTCATTTGATTGAATAAACATGCTAAGATGTTAACTCAATGTCTCAAGCTACAGCGCAGTCTTAGTCGACATTGAATGACATGAATAATCCGGTCATAGTTAGAACACGATTGACTAGAGGCTTACCTTCACACATTAAAATTATTCCGTTACAAAACGGATGCTCAGACGGCATGCCATTTCCACGTTGCCGCACCTAACTACAGAAGCAACACAAGTTGTATATGCCTTGCTTAATGCTTTTGTCGGGTAGCATTCACAGTTAATCAACACCGAGCCGTTTAGCGTTATTGAGAGCGCTGCTACGGCAACGGATGATTTTTAGGTGCCTTTAACCTTTATGTTGTCTGTATTAGCAATCGCAGTGTGTAATCGGCAAAGACCAACGCCTAACCTTCCGTATATTGTACAACTATAGTGATTGGTAACCGAATGGTAAAGCATACTTAAAGCAAATCGTCTTTGGAGAGTAGATACATCATTGAAGGCAATAAACCGACTTTAACATACGATCATGAGAAAGTATACCCAAGACTATTCCTAACCTAACTGCCCTTATTGGAGCATACTGCAGCACACTGAAAACCTTTCTGGCTTCAGCAGCGCACATGATGGAAAATGGTATAGCAAACGATCTTTGAAGAAGACTTTTGTGTAGTAATACCTTATTTAGGTCAAGAGCGTTATACTTAATTGCCTTTTATTGGAACATACAGCAGCATACTGGAAAGCTTTCTGGTTCAGCAGCGCATAAAATAGAACGTGGTATAGTAAACGATCTTAAAGAAGACTATTAAGTAGTAATACCTTATCTATGTCAAAAAGCGTTATACTGGGTTTCTAAGGTAAAAGTGCGGTGGGCAAGGTAAAAATATAACATTAACAATTAGGACACAGAAATGTAGCCGATACTTCTTGAAGTGATCAAAATAGTAAATAACATCACTGTAAAGCGAAGGCCTAGTGTCCTTGCCTGTGTGATCGCTATCATTAAAATTGATTGATGGTGGGTTATGGTCTTCAAGCGCTTTATTAACGACACAGGTCTCATTAACGTCAGGTTCTGCAATTATTTGGATTATCATTATCAATGTGCAGGCTCATGGCTTTCATCAATCTGCCATCATTTAATGCGTAAGAAGAACAATCATCAACATCCATTCGAAATATTCAAACACCCTGCTCTATTTCATGTTAGAGACCGAGCAATAAAGGTAGTGATTGGATACTGAAGGGTCGGTATTAGTTTTGAATCATATAAGTTTTTATAGAAATATTTACTTCAGTGGCAGTGTAATTAAATGAGTCAAAGTGTTAAAATCCATGCTCCTGTGGTACTATTTTACCAAACAAATGTAATCTGTATTGATATATGTGTGAACCATAAATAGGATCGAAGCCACACAGAGTTGGAATTGATAGTCTCCAGCAAGCATCTCCTAAACGATATTGGCAGGCTCACCCCATCAGAGCAGACATCAAGCCAAGAATCATATCACAAAGTGGTCATATTCTTCGCACCAAAGAGTGTCCACTATCCCTATGCCACCATGGAGGCCAGGTAATACCAATCAAATAACATATTTTGAAATTTCGGAATGTGTATTCGGATGTGTATGGAAGTTAGCACAAGCAAGTAGTGGGGTTTTTGTATGGAAGTTTAGCACCTTTGAGTAGATCTATATATTATAATATAAGCCGTAATATTATAGATATATTATGTGCTCAAGTTTCCATTCTTACTTAAGCAATATGTTGTCAATCTGCTATATATATATATATAGATATATATATATATATATATATATAGAGATATATATATATATATATATATATATATATATATATATATCTATATATATATCTATCTATCTATATATAGAGATATATATATATATATATCTATATCTATATATATATCTATATATATCTATATATATATATATCTCTCTATATATCTCTATCTCTCTCTATATCTCTCTATATATATATCTATATATATATATATATATATATATATATATATATGTGTGTGTGTATATATATATCCCGATTTTCTCCTAGCAGTTATTCACTTCCATAAAAACTCGAACAGAGCTTAAGCCATCACTGAAGAAGTTCAGTCCCAATGGAGAGTGTTTTACCCCAAAGCCAGACAGGGAGACCCAGTTGTCAAGCCTGTCAAAGTACCAATTTCTTTTGGTGTGTACATGCATTAATCTAAAATGAAACACATGTTATTTTGACATTTATTACCGAAAGCTAAATAAGTTTCATATGCACAAATATTGTTACCCAATTTAATATGGGCATATAATATAAATAACTAATTATATGACCATCATAAAATATGAATAACATTTATTTGCTTCAGACTATGTACATCAGTTCATTGCTGAGGTGGTTGATCTCAGGCAAAAATACCCAAGCTACAAACTAACTAAGGTCCTTGCAGAGAACAGGACTGTCCCACCACGTATTGCCTCCCAGTACGAGAATCCTGAAAAGGATCTTCTCGTAGGTTCTCACAGGTGTCGATTCAACCTGACCAAGAAATCTTCCGCTCCATTGTAGATAACCTGTATATTGCCGCCTGGGTCAGGGAAGGATTGTCTAACAGCTGTTACCACACAGGCTGCCTGCACTTTCCTGTTTCTTTTGCCCAGTCTGTGCCATATCCAGAATGTAAACTGGCGGTAGGCTAGATACCTGAATATTTTGAAGCTATATGTCTATTAGTTGTCTATGGTTTTGAAATAAGTTGTATAGTTAAAAAAACAATTGTCATTTGTCAACCATTCCCTCACTTGGTTATTTTATTGTAAGCTCTGCCTCTGGATTTCATGTTACTTGTATTATTTATTCTTGGCTATGTGAAATATATTGTAGTTTATCAATATGAACACTGAATATTTTACTCAGCGGGATTGATGTTCCCTTAGCAATAAATATGATTGTTCAACCTCAAACCGTCTTTTTCGGTAGCTATAACAGCTAACTTACTCATTGTCGAGACCTCATCTCCAACACGTCCATCCATTTGAATAGAATATGGACGCTTCCAGTACATTTTTATTCAGGCAGTTTGCCAGGAATCTGGGATGCTTGGTGATGTATGTTCATGCCTCCGTTATAGCCATCACTCTCTCCAAACTTCTGCAGCACGCTGAGTCCATTGGGATGCAGTGATGACAGCTACACCTAAATTAGAGAAATGTTTAAAGAGTCATTGTAAATTTATATTTGTGGTACAATGAATAAATGTAAAAGGAAAATACTTAATATACTGCCTGAAAACGTCTGTCCACAATATTTAATGTGCTGAGGGTACAATGACAAAGCTACATTCACTAACCAAATACTATTTGTTGTAGTAGTTTGGTCTGTCAACATACTATCCTCAACTTACAGAATGTGTAAATATATATTGATGTAATAAACGCAAGGTATGTACTTCCTCAGTATGCATCGTTAATCTGACTTTCGTCTATCACAATTGTAGCATAAAATTATGCTCGAGATCTTTTTAAGAACTCACAAACTGCAGCACTTTCTTGTGCCATAGCACAACGACGCTATTTACACCTGACATTTGTATTGTGATGAGAAGACAAATGCATATAATTGCACCGCCGTTGTTGACAGTTCTTTCTTTTAACGACCTGATCATACCAATTAATAAACCGATAGGGTTATGCCTTTTTTTAAGAAGTACTTAACATACTGGTTCATTATAGGAAATTTAACGTGCAAATATAAGTGAAATCAATTCGTCCGTGCATTTTTAAAGAGAGGAAGATCAATAATATGATGCATAAATGTCAATGGTTGATTGCATGAAATAGATTCAACAGATCGAGCAATGATATTTTCCCAACAAACTAAATTGAAACCTTGTCCAATAAGTTGTATGGACGTCCAACTTTCCAACGTCTATGTTCCAACCAATGATAGCACATTAATTTACTGAGCATCATGTGGAAATTGTATTACTTCAATAGCTTGAGCAATTGCTCGCAAATGTTTTCTTATATGAGGTGTGAATTTGCGATAATTAAAGGCTGCTGACTCATTTATTCCTCTAGATATTCCACATAGCGTCCCTAGACGACGATTTAAACTTTAACGATCCCGTGCTGAAGGATTGACAATCACCTGTGCAGATATCTGGTTTGGCGTTAATGGCATGATAGAGACACGCTAAGTACGCGTTCCTTCACGGAATGACAATTATTGCTTACACATATGAATTTGATAGTATTTAAGGTTAGCAATGGACACGAATTCCAAATGTCTCGCCTCCAAAACAGCTGTTATGATTTCAGCTCCTCTAGGCGGCTGAACGCCCATAACCATGCCATTCTGCCCATTGGGAACACCTCTGCTATTCCGGCGACATCAGATAACAACGTTAGTTTATCAATTGCAGTGGAGGTGGGTTATCCCTGTAATGGGCAACTTCCAAAGCAGAATATATATTAAGGTAGAAACGGTAAAGATAATCCTAAAAGAATCCTGGACTAACAAGCATTGGAACGACAACCAAAATTGGTTTTGTAGTTTGCAAGTTTTGTGCCTTTAGCGAATTGGCATGGAGGTTTTTATTCGACCATTCAGGTATTTGATTAAGATTTTGAAAATCCTCTTAAGATTCTAGGTTAAGGATATTCGATGTTTGGGCGCGTAATCCTCTGTCGGTTATTTGAAATGTCATATTGTCCGAATATTATGGATGTTCTCCGCTTCTTGACGAGCCGTGGAAGGCATCTTTTCACAAATATACATTAGCCCTTAGCCTTGGCATTCACACCTGAAACTTAATAATACATAACCGCAGACGTAATGGGAATCCAAATTATATATTATATATATATATATATGTATATATATATATTATATATATATATATATATATATATATATATATATATATATATATATAAATATGTATATATATATATTTATAAACAAATATACACATATATGTATCTATATATATTTCTTGTTGCCTTCTTAACATAAATATATTGATATATTCATTTATACATATAATATGTATATATATATGTTTACATACATATGTATACATATATGTTTACATATATATATACATATATATGAATATATATATGTATATATATATATTTATATATAAATATTTATACAATTATTTATATATATATGTATTTTTACGTATAATTGTTTGAAGTTGCTGTCATCAGAGCCATTTTAAATGCTTGCTGTCATCGCTGGGAATGTATGACGCTTTATGCAGTTGTATGGCACCTGAAACTGGGTATAAACATCACTATAATGACCTCGCTAAGAACTTGTACTCACTAAAATGCACCCCCGAATTGAAAGGTAGGTTATACGATTTATTATATTAAAATCGGTTCATCAACAACAGCATACTATTCGGTTCAATGATGCCCGATATAAAGCCATAAATAGTATTGGGTCGTTTCTACACGGTGTCATTCGCGATTGCAAATGCATTTTATACAATGATCGGATTCTAAAGCTTGCTGAATTGGCAATACATCCCTGGTATGGAGAGTCATATCAACATTCTTCCTTACTAGCGTGATTTGTAAAGCGTCAACATTCTTTATCACAAAACGTGCTTTATAAAACGTCAGTGCTTAGCCAGAAATACACTGAAAACGTCCTTGGCCCAGCATTTGATATATTGATGTATCGCACTGAATGATTATCAATAGCTGCATTTTGCCTCATATCGCGCTGTGTATTTTTAGTGAATGCTAGGAGATACAGCTGATCCCTTATATAGCTTCACCCAATGCGATAATCAGTATGTATGGAAGCGTTCAAGGCTATATGTCCTTTTACATATAACACAGCACTACATATATGTCAGGGCTAGTTGGCAGCTAAACCAGGCAACTGATGCTGAGGTACCAGCCGGGTGGGAATCTAATTAGAGGCAATACTTCACTTTCTCCCCCGAATCGGGTTCAATGATGTTTAAGGGAATAATACCATTAAGGCTAAGTGGTAGATACATCACCAGTGACACCAGTGTCGCTATACCCAATATCAATTGCAAACAGCTGCTCCGCGTTGTATGGTGGATTAATGAGCACCTTTCGAATTGGTCGTGTGAATGTATTGCTATTTGCCTTGACTACCCTGCTTAGCCAATAACCAATCGCTGTAAGCAAAGATATCGCCACATTCACTCGCATCTAGCTTATTTTCTTTATACATTCAAGTTTTAAAGCCCAATGAAGACAACGATAACAATTTGCCATCAATATAAATAATATGCATAGAATACTGTAAAAGATAATTACGTGGACTGTCGCCTTGTCTTTGCACTGTCACATTATATGACCATGTTTATCCTGCTAAGAAATATACACATTACTGTAATTCACGAACGAGGCGCTTAATGGTCTGTATTATATCAACCATTTCAATGTTCAAGGCCTTGTCGAGGCCCTCACTGCTGATGCTCATCTGAATAGCATTTCCACATTTGGAGATAAGCCACATGGTAATGCCTCTTATATAAATGAATATTCCTTGCGGCCGATTCCCACTAGGAGAAACAGTATTGCAATTTATATAACAGGCCACTTACATAGCGACGTAGTCGGCTGATTAGCCCTGATGCTTATGGTTTGCTCATATGATAACCCCCTTCAGATTCAATGGTTTCATATTCAGCGGTCTTCCACAGACCAATTAAAGACATTCAAAGCTCACTCAGCAAAGTTTTAATCGTGTACTCTTGTATTACTCATGAATCTAAATCACCATGCCAATTCCAGTCATTCGGGCGTTAAACATTTCATACAAGATGCGAGTTGGTCCTTCGAAGCTCAATGCTGTCTCAGACTGGATCGGTGACAGATTATTCCAGCAAAGTAATCGTTTCGGCGCACTTGTGCAAGACCCAACAGGCATTGTACCTCGCAAAATGACATTCTACTAGTCCGATGTAATATCAGATAGCCGTTTAATTTCCATGGACAAACGAGACTCAACTCTTCTAGTAGGCATTATGATAAGATATATTTAGCCTCGTCCTAGTCAACCATACCTTGATATACACTCAGTTATAAACGTGTCAATGTCCACGAGATCCAGGCTCGACTAGGACATCACATCAGCAAGATAATATTTATGATTTGATGGATATTTTATGCGGCTTTGTATTCTTATCTTTATATCTCTTTTGTATAAATGTCCCAAATAGTGCTGTTGTACGTCACACACTCTTTTCCCCCGAATACAGTATATTCGACAGACCACAACGCTGCTTAATTCAATGAGATCCGCTGTCAGCACAGTAATTGCCTGTAGACTGTATTCTTATCTCGTACTTTGTTGTCCATATGTATAGATAAAGGCGAGGTTCAAAGGAAGTAACTGATATCAGAGCGACTGTATTGTCACTAGGTTTAGGGACACTAAGCAGTATGTATTTATATATTGGGTTTTTATGGTGCGCAAAATTATCCAAAGTGTCAACCGGATCTGCCATTGCTTCCATTGATCTACAGGCGTGTCAGTTGTTCCCCATAACCGGCAAATGGGTGCCAAGGTTTCAAGGACTGTTTCTAGGTTCCTTATCGGGATGAAGAATCACACCAATTGTTACGTCACCTTTCTAAATCGAATATGACGCTAAATGCCCATGTGTATGATATTGTAACACATTGATACTTGAATAGCATGCATGTCGCTTAATCCTCTCAGCTGATAATTTGTTAGCATAAAATGCAACCACATCGTGCTACTGTTTAAGGTCTTATCCTAATTGCCATCTCTCCCTGGCGAGGCGGGCCTTTAGACAGTTTCGTAATATTTTTGTGTATGTAAACTTAAGATATTCACATAAGAGCGCATTAACACGTCCGGGTTAATATTCATTGGTCAATTAAGTGCTTTTGGTAGTTTATGCCTATAACAACTGCGTGTTGTTGAACTATGTTTGATATTCAACGGCTCATGCGATTGAAAGACAATATAAGGCATCGCGCAATTGTAATGGGAAAAATTGTCGTTGCATTGTATCGAAAATGAGACGTACAGCCACACCCAGGAATATATTTGCGTACTTCTCTAGAGATTGCTGTACAAAGGGTGGCGTATTATAAGTTTATCCCCTGCTTGAGCTGATTTACTGAAATCATGCGCAAATAAGAGTATTTAAAAAATGATCCCCCAAGATTTTACAATATTGCAAGACTCTTAACATTGCTCCAACCTACATACATTCGTACCAGCCAGACAGGGTATCCCCTGCTTCTCCGATCATACACGTCATTTTGTTTCAATTATAATGGCTTAAAATATCAAGAAATTAATAACAAACCTGTGAGAACCCCAGACGAAGGTTATTTTGACTTTGTATCAATGGATCTGTTCCAATTGTGATCTACGACCCATATATATGTATGTATATAAATAAATATATATATAAGTATATATATAAATATATGTATATATATATATATATAGATAAATAAATATATATGTATACACAATATATATATATTTATAAATATGTTCATATATATAAACATATATATATATATATTTATATATACATATATACATAAATATATGTATTTATATATATTAATGTATATATATATATATATATTATATATACATATATAAATGTATTTCTTAATATGTATATATATTTATACATATATATATATATATATATATATATATATATATATATATATATATATATATATATATATATATAACCATCAAATGCCTTTCAGTCAATACTGTGCATAGTCTGAAATCCATAACAATGCACAACATGCACGTAAGATAGCAGATAGTAGCTTGAATTATGATAAACATTGCTCGTTGTTAACATCACTATCTACTACTAATTTGTGAGGAGGAAGTGTCATTATTTTGTTAACTTGGAGTCAGCATATCGGCGTAATATATTGTAGCTTATCCCATGAATCCTCATATACTCTTTTATGTACGACAGACAAAATCTTTTCGAGTGCTGGCAATGAGCTTTTAGATCCAAAGTGTTCTAGCGTGCTTCAAACTTTTCGTGTTACAGATACCAGATGAAATCGAATTGCTAGATATTTCAACTGATGAACCACTGCGCCAAGCATCCAAAAGTTTGTAAGAGTGAAACATGTGCCATCGGCTCTGACATTTGGACATGTGCTACCCAGTGCTATTACATTGAACCTACCGGACAAAACAGGAATAGGAGACTATAATGTGCCAAAGCCTGCATAAATATATGCATTGTTCAAAAGCTCAACGCAAAATTTGCCGCGTCACGTCCGACTTTTCTATATCGGTTCGATCGATCAAATCGATGTAGTTGTACGTGCAATTAAACCGATTTGCACGCAAGTACATCGACGAATGTCTGATGTATTGTCTTATGCTCTATGCTAATTAACATTTTGAAAACAATTATCCTATTTTTATCCCATGTAACATCAAACAGGATTCAACGACTTATTTTTTGCTTATATTGTCTTAATGGCTTGTTGTGACGTAAAGGAAATCGCATGTCTGTGGATTAGAATAACATTAAACCTATGGGCATTTTTTATGTAAACCTGGTCTAATTACAATGTCTGTGATGTCATCTTTAGTACATTAAAATTACTTACTGCGCCTTGGCACCTAGTATCATCCTAATTACCTTAGAAAATGAGGTCAGAAGTGGATTCCATGTATGATGTCGTGTGCTCTCTAGTCTTTCTCATCAGAAATAGAACACAGCACACAGGTTGTTTTAGTGCCGACAGGTATTTAAACGAATCAGACGTCATAGCCTGCTTCTAAAGGAGATATTTCATTCCATCCAGTCGCTGTTTGTATAAAGATTCTAAAATTGTATGGTAGCGTGTAATGGACAATAATATCTAGTCCGGTCCTTATATATTTTGGACAATAATAAGTCGAAATAAATCAACAGTATGATTCCTAGTAGTCACTTTAGTTACTCTAACTTAAAATGTCCATCTCCGTTATATTCCAAAGTGTATTCTTTTGTCTGCAAGCAGAAAATTGCTATTTATGCGAGTCTCTGAAGCACGGACTAAACAGCTGGGTGTTACAGCTAGCATCTACTTAACCTTTTTTGAATTATGTCTGAGTCGACCGTTTTGTATTAACCTGTCACACGCATGAGAATTATGTTCGCCACTTGCTTTGACATTTCGTATTTTAAAGATATCATTTATCATTCGGCAAAGGCGTAAGCTGTTAAATAAAATGAGTTTCAGAAACTGCTTTTAAATAAAGCACACATGATTAAGGACAGAGCTTGTTAATACACTCTTATGTGCAGTAACTACGATACGAATCCCATGCGATCAAGCTGGGCTATGGAATGAAATATTAACTGTGATTTGCTGCATAGGTCAGCTGTTCCTACTAAATCCTACATTGAAATTGGACCATTAACTATGGTCTTGTCAAGTGTGTCTCATGGGTTGCATGCGTCAGTATTTGCACCGTAAAGAAATGTCTATAATTAAATAAATGTATAAATAAATGCTGCCCGACGGCTGAATTGGATATATGGCTATACAAGTTATGAACAAGTCTTGTTGTTGGAGTTTCCAAATAATGGCGGATCGCGTTTTTGCTCCAGTGTCCGATTTACGCACCCACTCCCATGTAACCGGCAAACGTTCCGAAGGGGTCTTGAATTTGCTTAGCAAAGGCTGTTCTTTGATCAGCACTATTCCTTGGCTATTAAAAATGTTTCATTCCATAAATAATGTTTTAAGAATACATACAATTAATTAAGACGATAATGAGCAGCTACAGAGCCTTTTGCACCAAACATTCTACGGTTTTGCTCATAAACATGCATCGTCGATCTTTCCCCCCAAAATAGATAGTGTCGTTTAATGAATTGACAAGATCTCGGAACACGGCTGTCGTTAACATGACTATAACTTGTTTAAATCTATCGTGCTTTTACAAAGCCATGTACTGTACTGTCATAAATATAAGGCCTAAGAATCATGCAACCCCGAGTATTTGCAAATCAATGTGTGTTAATTTAGTGGGAAGGACATCGATGTTAATATCATGCTAAGCCAAATATAATTATACGGAGAATTATAGGACACGTTCCTCTTTTCGATGGGTCCATTTAGGATAATACATATTTATAACCTCAACGATAGAGACAAATGACTAGTTCGCGTTCAGAGCAAATAAGCGTCCAAAAACTCACAAACAAGACCATTTGCAGTAGGGAAGCTATTATCTGTTCGAGGTTATATTTACCTGGAACATTCATAATCAACTACTGTGAAGTACATCAACGTCAGCGTTTGCGGAGCAATAAAAGAAAAGAAGGGGAATTGGGCCAATATAAAAATACACATTTATGACGAGCAATGAAAACCACATATCATCAGGTATGGTATTTTATTGCCTCCGTATAGCATGCAGGCTTAAGGTGCGGACTAGGGTGCAATACCATGCCCTGTTTAATTACGACAATTGCTAAATAGAAATCGGAATTTGCCTTAAGTCGAGGGGAGCAACCACAGTAGAAGTCGCTTTCTGGTAATATCGTGGTGGACTGTTGGTGAATGTTGCTCACACATCCCTGCAAACGACATCAGGGGCCGCTTGCATAACACTTATAGTGGCTAAAGCTGCTAGCCCAAGCCGCTTCCCCACACAACTAGCCCGAGCCGCAAAGTCTAAGCCCGCAGCTCGAAAATGACTTAGTGGACTAAACTCCAAGTCTTATGCAAGGAGACTAGCAGTTTATAGCCGTAAACTATGATAAAAAATAAATCACAAAATTGAAGCAAATAATGACACAATCGACATTTCGTCGGCTGATATTTACAAAATATTTATTCTTTCATTCAATAAAGTATTAACCAACATATTGCGCTGAACCGATTTGTGTTATTAAATATCCCAATCTCCAAAGCGTACATTTCCGAAAACGATGTTTTCCCTTTATTAAGTGCTACTATCACTTCAGTACCTAAACATTTTATATGGTTCTTTGTATCTTATGATTACCGTATATTTTTTCAGGTAGTACCTTTGATAAGTTAATGATGCTATCTACCTCTGATGTAATATTACTTTTGATAAGGAGAGGGAAATATAGCAATGATTGATAATGTCATGGATTTCTTCAAATAGGTGCACAAGAGGAAATCCTTCTGGGCGACAGTGTTTATAACCCAATAAAGTACCTAATGACCCCATAACTTACGATAGGCAACTCAAAAAGGATTAATATCAACGGGGCTCCCAAAGAAACAAGAGTGGTTTTGGAACAAGTAAGCATATTTTCAACCCATGAATTTCCAATTTCACACAATACAGAATCAACACACCAATTCTACCTGCCGTAATAATAATATTGGATTATTTGTATTAAAAGGCCAATGGTATGCTTAACAGCAGATTTACATGCCTGCACACCGAACTTAGTTTGTCTAGCAACGAGCAGCCAACGTGGTTGTGGCTTGTTGCATATTGCACAAGAACATCAATGTGCTGCCGATTGAAATCTCAACAGTCTGATATATGATAGTGTATCTGCGTCCGAGGACATGCCAGAAGGAACGAGGAAGTGAGACTAGATTGCAGAAGTTTATTTCTCATGAAGTAGATGTAACAAATGAATTATTTCAATACAAATGGATAAGAATAGTCAAACATAACAATTGTAGAAATTTAGCAAATAAATTAACAACAACTCTTGCATCTAATTAAAAGAGTTCTACTTTTTTGAATTTTGATTTACATTCTTGCTCTCTCTAATTCAAGTTCTAACAGTTCGTATTATCTCTCTCATTTGCTTTTTTTTTGGTAACAGGTAGCAGGTATTTGTCATGTGCATATTTTTGTAGTATGGTTGGACTCTATGTTATGGGACAATTGTGTCATGTATCTTTTCCTAACCAAGATTATATTGTTAAATCTTGCATCAGTACAATATTCTTGTATAAATATTCGGTAATAAAAATTGGCAACGATAGGATCAATTTTATGCAACAAATACCTGTGATCAAAATGGCATCAGCAGGAACTGTAATTCAGAGTAATTCAGAGTTACATGACAAATTAGAATCACTTACATGTTAAATGTAGAAATTAAGCATTTAATAATCAGAATGGGTTTCAATACCCCCCTCGATGCCTTCAACGACATCGCTACCAACTTTGGCCAGATGATCCGCAAAATGTTGTTCTGCCACCGTGAAGGTTAGACAATTTCCCCTCGCCTGTTGGGGGATTACGTCGCGCAGCTTCTATCTGTCTGTAAATCATAAGGGTTTTGCATTTATAATTCACCCATTGTTTGCTTAGTAATCATAGAGGGTATTAACCATTGACCCTTGCTTTGTATGCTTAGTACCTTAATAGCCAACCGGTAAGAATATTTTGAAATAATGTAGGTGGTAATGAATTAAGTTATCACTTGTGCTTATTTTTCGGAACTTCTTCTTTATCTGTACAGTACCTTGTTTGAAATCAGTATTATGGCGGAAATAAAATGAAACTTTCTGATCTATATATCAGTAAACATTTAATATTTGTGTGTCTCATTGTTGAGCTGTTCATTATATACAAACAATACAATACGTTATGCAAGCGGTTCCAGGTGTAATTATTTATTATTGATTTGAATGAGCCTATTGGCAACACAGTTTTGGTTAAATAAAAGTATGCTTTGTCGGAATTTGTACTCAGTTTACACGTCTGCAAATGTTCTAGTTGGAACTTAAACAAGTATATGTCTACACTTAGACTACGCCCTCTGGCTGGTAATGCTGTGAGCGTTATTATGTACGCCTATCGTCGGTTGGCGCGACCATAAAATCAACCAAATCTCATGGGATTATTGAGCAAACGTCGCGTGTCATTAACGCTTCGCGATTAATGTTTCAGGACGATTCAAGAGATGGCCCTTAATGACAATGCAAAACTATAGCTTAATATTAATGAATAATAATGTACTCTCCGATGACTGGATTGATAAATGGCGATATTTCATCTGCAAGTCACGTGGCTATCTGTTGAAGCGTGTTGGACTTTCATACAGCAATGGTTATAACGTCTATCAAAAATATGAAATAAGGTCTGTTTCTGGTTTATTAATCACAGCTGGAGCGGTAAAAGCGCTGGCACAGATTATGCGTCACAGAAATGTACAAACGATACGCTGCCTATTAGAGTCATCAATATCCCCAACTGTTTGCGCATTATATACCTAATAGGTGGCGTGAACTACTCAGTTTTTACCATTCCGAATATGTCGGTGTCTAGCTTTTTTAAAGTTCTGGGACCTCATTGAAGAAGATAATTCAACAAGCATAATTGCGTGAGTCGAATATAAAACTGCCATGTTTAATTTAATGCATTTATCCTTGGTCGATAATGTGCTGTTATCCGTTAGAGATATTTTGTTTTGCAGACCCGCTACAAAACAAGCTAGGTCGCTCATATACCGAGCCTTGTACGTCGGTTTTGTGGTCTTCGCTTACCATTCACATAGCAGAATCAATCCAAACTACGCCATTGCGAAGTATTTCATCACGCTACATTTGCATCTGCAAAAATGTTCATTGGGGAGTGCTAGTAAATAAGTGGAAGCTGACTAATTTGTCCATTGATAACATTTACTAGTTAAATAATTGGAAGCTGTAGAATCCCAAAGAACCATTTTGTGACGGAGACTTCTGTTGCCATATTATCTCCGCGCTAACAGAAGCATTTAAACCGAATATTTCCTCATTCATCTTATGGGCTATCCTTGACCTCTCGTTCTTGCGCTGCTCGTATTTGGGGCGTTGTCAGAGTTAGCAATGCATTACTCATTGTATATCAAATTGAATACATAGTGCAACCATTAGCAGCATGCGCTTGTAAACAACCTATTATGGGGAAAACATGCAGCAGTTATAAATGTTTACCTATCAAGAGTTACCATTATCGCTCAGGGCATATGGCATGATTCGGACAACAAGCATTTCATATTAAACTGGTGAGTAACCAATATCTACTGTGCAATTTACTCGCACGAGCTACATTTGCTACTGATTTAATCCAAGAACGCTGCCTGTAACCTAGTACAGAGATAACCTTTTTCTTCCCAAATGACCGTGATATCTTAGAAGATTCTGCTTTATGAATTTTAATCGGGCCGCAAAAGATTTGGATATCGCATATATATATTCCAGTCGTGTCATTTGATTGAATAAACATGCTAAGATGTTAACTCAATGTCTCTAGCTACAGCACAGTCTTAGTCAACATTGAATGATATGAATAATCCAGTCATAGTTAAAACACGATTGACTACAGGCGTACCTTCATACATTCAATTTTTTCCGTTACGAAACGGATGCTCAGACACCATGCCATTTCCACTTTGCTGCTCCTAACTATAGAACCACCACTGTGACAAATTGTATATGCCTTGCCTACTGCTTTTGTCGGGTTGCATTCACAGTTAATGAACACCAAGACGTTCAGCGTTATTGAGAGTGATGCTACGGCAACGGATGATTTTGAGGTGCCTATAACCTTGATGTTGTCTGTATTAGCAATCGCAGTCGGAGAGTATTTAAATCATAAACAAAAGCAAGTTATTGATATCAACAATCGGTGCCAAAGATATAGCACTGAGTGTGAACAATTGATCCAAAAATGCTGAAGTTTATTTTGTATTGCCATGTTTAATTTTCAGTCGTTCCAAATGGGGGTAATATTCTTCCTACTTAATGTTCGTTGTATTTCGCTGAAGCCTACGTTTTAACTAACAATGCTTCGAACACATTGATCTAGCTGCATAGTATTATCACACGTAATCTTTAACCACTGCTATCAGCGCATTTCCTGTGTAATTAGCAAATAACAACGCATAGCCTGGTCTTTGGGTGCAAGGTACACCTTAACTATGTTCCGTTTACTGTACAACTATAGTGATTGGTAAACAAATGGTGTGTGCTAAAGCATACTTGAAGCGAATCGACTTTAACATACGATCATTAGAAAGTATACCCAAGAATATTCCTTACCTAACTGCCATTATTGGAACATACAGCCGCACACCGAAAATTTTTCTGGTTTCAGCAGCGCACATTATGGAAAATGGTATAGCAAACGATCTTTGAAGACGAATATTAAGTAGTAATACCTTATTTAAGTCAAGACCTTTATACTTAACTGCCCTTACTGGAACATACAACAGCACACTGAAAAGCTTTCTGGCTTCAGCAGCACACATGATGGAAAATGGTACAGTAAACGATCTTAAGTAGTAATAACTCATTTATGTCAAAAGCGTTACACTGTGTTCCTAAGATAGAAGTGCAGTGGGCAAGGTAAATGTAGCCAATACTTCTTGAAGTGATCAAAATAGTGAACAGTAAAGCGAAGTCCTAATGTCCTTGCCTGTGTCATCGCTCTCATTAGAATTGATTGGTGTTGGGTTATGGCCTTCAAGCGCTTTATTAACGACACATGTCTCATTAATGTTAGGTTCTGCAATTATTTGGATTATGACGTTCAATGTGCATGATTATGGCTACCATCAATCTGTCATTATCTACTGCCTAAGAAGAACAATCTGAAACATACATTCGAAATACTCAACCACCCTGCTTTGTTTCATTTACGAAACCGGCTGAGCAATATAGGTAGTGTCTCAGTTGTGTTAGCTGAGTTTACAATTAGTGCCACTCTCGATAGTTGAGCAGTTAATTTGACGTGCAAATGCTCTTCGAACTGTAACATGAGACATTCTCGAATATTACTGGCGGTTAAAAACATATGAAGTGGACAAAATACGCTGGTTTCATTGTGAAATGAATACGAATCAAAAGCAGCTAAAAAGCTATGGGTCATCTACATTTTATTTGACAAGCTTATTTTGGGATATTTCTACCTGATTTATGCTTCTCAGCACATCGTCGAAATGGCTATCACAGCGGGCAAATACTGAGGCCAGTTCTTAGCCAACCCGAAGATGTGCAGAACCTGACAATAGAAAATCAAATTCCACACAATAAATCAATTATTTTACGGTCGAATCCATCAATCAAAATTTCATGGTTTCGAAATCAATGCAACTTATTAAAAGCACATACCAATATCATTTTGTTCATTTTTAAGGATTCTGTTAAAGAACGCCAAATCATTATATAGATCAAGGTTGTGATTATGTCAGAGATCAGCAACATTGCGTCCCAAAGGTGTAGTGGCATTAGAGCAAGCATGTTTTATCACACACTGAACTACTGCATTTTCATTCAGATACATTTGAACGGTCATTTTCAATGTTTTTATGCATAAAGAAACACTAATATGCAGTTGTCCACTTAACTGCCCGAATACCCAAATATGTATTTATCATATAAACCGATATTTGCAAAGAGACAAATGTCTCTTTATCGTTTTGATAAGAGGCTTATATCAATTTGTCATCGTGGGCTACGCCACGGGCTGATATAAGAGTTTATTCAGTCACTACTTTACTAAGTTGCTATCATCTATTGTAATTAATTATAAAACAAAGGTCATTCAATTCATCATTATTAACACACCCATCCGGTTTCTCATTAACTTTCAAAGAACCCCGTTAAGCCCAACGCCTTTCCTTTTCTGTTATTGGATCACAAATACACCTGGGATTCATGTCCGCCTCTCTAACACTGTCATAAACATAGCGCGGTAGTCAAATCCTAGGTTGACGTCAACTTATCTTATATATACCTACCATTTTACGTTAACCTGTCAAAAGCAAGATAATATTATGCTCTAGCTACCCAGCCATACAATGTTTTATAGACGTCATTATTCTTTGGGCATAGCTGATGCCCTTTTATACATGCGATTTATAACACACTTTGTACTTTAGGGTACTACAAAATTGTTCTGTGCTCCTTTATATACGGATGAAATAGCATTTTTCAGCAAAGAGAGTTTGGCATGCAGAAGGTGGGGATAAAGGATACAAAGAGAGATAGATAAGCGAATAGGTAAGGATTTGGTGTTGAAATGCGCAATCACAATGCCCTAATATATTTTGTCTGGTTCAGATGGCTTCTCGCGATATATTCGGTTCAGTTATTCATCCAACGAGTTAAATATGTCTGCGGTCTATATAACATTGCTTGGCTTGTTGCCACAGAAGCACGAAACAGTGGATATAGATGATGCAGTGAATAATTTGCACATTGAGTAACCCTCTCATAAGTACTTTGCTTTCAACATGTTTAGTAGTGCGCATTAAGCACACGCGAAAGTAACCATTTATATTACAGCACACGTGAAAGTGACCATTTATATTACAGTAAAACACGTCGTTGAGCGATCTATGCTTCCACTCCATATATTGGTTGCTTTGGTAGGCCATAGCATCTCGCTCTGCCTTTCGTGAAGGAGATATTACCACGCTGCATACTGGATAATAACCGTTGGGAAATTGGTTGTGACTGTTCTTATGCTTTGTCTATTATTTGTACTGCATAAGCGACTTTGTAAAGGTGGGTGGAATAGATGTATGCCGGTCTTTTCTTTGATAAGTTTCCGGTTATATTCAAACAATGCTACAAGGCAGCAATGTCCAAGCTACTGTTTATTTTGATACATAACTAATTCGAAAATATGGACTATGTCTTCCATGTGGGCGTAAATACCAGTAAGCAGGCAATATATATAGCCTCTCAAATTGATATATTATAGTAATGTGCAAGCAATATATGCAGTTATTGATTGTCGTATTACGACCTATCATACATGATGAATTGTCACAACTACAAGTCGATACCGGGCAAATAATGGTGTGATTGCAATAAGCCTAGCAATATTGCATCCAATTTATATACACGATTTATTATCAAGATGCATCACTTAGGAAGCCTACGCGTGAATGTCTACTCGCTGCTTATTGCTGAACAAATAGTTATGCTGCTGGATATGCATGCCATCATTTTGAGTTGAAACGTTTAATTTAGACTTTCAGGCAAATAATATAGAATGAAACGGGCAATGTAAACTCGCAATTAATTTATCGTTGAACACAAAGAGAAGCAGCTGGCAAAGATGTAACACATTCAATTGTCTCGCAGTACTGTTTAGGCTCTTCTTAATTAATACAAAACATTATAGTGGAGATAATTTGCTGCTTTGGCCGCAACATTGTTCGCTTACATTTGTTAAAGGTCAACTGATATAATGCAAAGGCATCCCCTCTTCCAGTCGATGCAAAACATTCTTCAATGTAATGTCCCTGAAAGTGTTCTCTGCAGTTGCACATGCTTTGATTATTCAAAGGTGAAATAAACACAAGGTATGTTTTCTTCACATGTTACATATGCACAAAATTATGCTCGAGATCTTTTTAAGGATTTACAAACTAACGCACATTCTTTTGCCCGAGGAATTTGTATGCCATAACACCATGACGCTTATTTGCATAACGATACAACAGCAGCTATTCATACCTGACTAAATTACGCTGGATTTAACTGAAGACAAATTTGACATTTGTATTGTGATAAGAAACAATTATTACAATCAGCATGCAAAGCAAATACATAAAATTGTATTGCCGTTGTTGACAGTTCTCCCTTCAACGACCTGATCATACCAATTAATGAATCGATAGGGTTATCCCTTTTTTTGGAAGTACATAAAATACTGGTTCTCTATAGGTCATTTAAAGTACAAATATAGGTAAAATGCATTTGTCCATACTTTTTTAAAGAAAGTAAGATCCTTAATTTGATGCAGAAATGTCACTTTTGATTGCATGAAATAGATCCACCAGAACTAAATTGAAACCTTGTCCAATAAGTTGTATGGACGTCAAACTTTCCAGCATCTATGTTCCAAACAATGATAGCGCATTATTTTACTCTGCATCATGTGGAAATTGTACTCCTACAATAGCTTGAGAAATTGCTCGTAAATGTTTCTTTGATGAGGCGTTAAATTTCGATAATTGACGACTGCTGACTCATTAATTCCTCTAGATATTTTATCCTTTGATATTTCAGCAGTCTTATCGACAAGTAAAGTAACAAAGTTTTATTGTGTTCATATTAGCTACCATGACAAGGAGTACACCCAATAACACTGCTATCCTTCCCAAACAACAGTGGTATCTCCGTCAGTACTGCTTTATGTATTTTAATCAGTCCGTTGAACTACCCATTATCCACTGTAATGAAGCAATTGAACTTTAGCGATTGCCGAGATTGTGATATCACTAGACACAAAGGACATGGAGTGATTTATATTACCATAAAGAAACCATAATATGAAAACAAGTTCTATTGTTATTGCTGCATTAAGGGTACTACGGTAGTCCTCTGAGATATGAAGAAGTCTATTGACGCCATTCGTGTGGGATCCTATTCATTGAAATCATGAATCCTTCGAGATGAAAGTCGCGTTTTTACCGCATCCTGATGTTTGCTCTGCTCCAAATAGCGTCTCTAGACGATGATTTAAACTTTAACGATCCTGTTGTGAAGGATTTACCATCACCTGTGCAACAGTCCGGTTTGGTGTTCCTTCACGAAATGACATTTATTGCTTACACATATGAATTTGATAGTATTTAAGGCTCGCAAGTGACACACATTCCAAATGTCTCACCTTCTAAACAGTTGCTATGATTTCAGTTCCTCTAAGTGGCTGAACGCCCATAACAATGCCATTCTGCCCATTGGGAACACCTCTGTTATTCCGGCGACATCAGATAACAACGTTAGTTTATCAATTGCAGTAGAGGTGGGTTATCCCTGTAACGTACAACTTCCCAAGCAGAATATATATTAAGGTAGACACGGTAAAGATATTCCGTAAAGAATCCTGGACTAATAAGCATTGGAACGACAAACAAAATTGGTTCTGTAGTATGCACGTTTTTGCCGTCAGCGAATTGGCACGGAGGATATTATTTGACCATTTATGTATTTGATTAAGATTTTGAAAATCCTCTCCAAGTTGTAGGTTAAGGATATCCGCTGTTAGGATGCGGTATCCTCTGTCGGATATTAGAAATGTCACATTATCCGAACATTATGGATGTTCTCCGCTTCTTGACGAGCCTATTTAGCCATCTTTTCACGAGTATATCCATTAGCCCTTAGCCTTGGAATTGACACCTGAAACTTAATAGTCTATGACAGCAGATATAACATGAACCCTAATTAACCATATACATTGTGTATCTGACAGATATGGCTTCCTTTAGGATTTTATATATATATATATATATATGTATATATAGATATATATATATATATATATATATATATATTTATATATATATATACACATATATATACATATGTAGAATATATATATATATGTATATATATAAATATATTAATATATATATACATATATATATATACGTATATATATATATTTATATATATATTTATATTTATTTATATAAATATACATATATATGTGTATATATATATATTCCTTGTAGCGTTCTAAATATAAATATATATGTATATTCATTTATATATTAAATATGTATACATATATATACATACATATACATGTATGTATATATAAATATATATATATATATATGTATATATATATATTTATATATGTATATTTATTTATATATTTATATAGATATATACATATATGTATATATATATATTTATATATGTATATTTATTTATATATTTATATATATATACATATATATGTTTATGTATATAGATATATATATATATATACATAAATATAAATATATATATATATGAATATGTATATATATATATGTATATATATATATATGTGTATAAGTATATGTTTATATGTATATCTAAATATATATGTCAATATCGATATATATATATATGTATATATAAATATATATATATACATATATATATAACTATACTGACAGATATATATATATATCTATATATATATATATATATACATGTATATATACATATATATATATATGTATATATTTATATATATATAAATGTTTTTATATATAGAAATGCGTATGCTTATTGATATATATATATATATATATATTCCTGGCGTGGAGAGTCATATCACATTCTTCCTCACAAAACGTGTTTTATCAAACGTAACTCCTTAGCCTGAAATTCGCTGAACACGTCCTGGTTGCAGCATTTGATATATTAATGTATTGCGCTGAATTATTATCAATAACAGCATTTTGCCTCATGGCGCGCTATGTACTGTTAGGGACTACTAAGAGATGGAACTGATCGTTTCTATAGATACACTCAATGTGATAAGCCGTATGTATGGGAGCTTTCAAGGATATATGTCCTCCTAACACAGAACTACATATATGTCAGGGCGAGTTGGCACCTAAACTAGGCTGTTGTTGTGAAGGTACCAGCCGGAGGTGAACCCAATTAGAGGCAATACTGTACTTTCCACCTCCGAATCGGGCTACATGATGTTTAAGAGTATAATACCATTAAGGCTAAGTGGCAGATGCATCACCAGTGCCACTAGTGTCGCTATACCCAATTTCAAAGGCATACAGCTTTTCCGCAATTTACAGTGGATTAATGAACACCTTTCGAATGGGCCATGCGAATGTATTGCTGTTTGCAGATTGCCATCCCTTGACTATCCTTCTATGCCAATAACCAATCGCTTTTCGCAAAGAAATCGCCAGATTCACTCGCTAGCTTATTTAGTTTATAAATGCACGTTTTAGATACTAATGAAGACCACGATAACAATTTGCCATCAATATAAATAATATGCATCGCATACTCTCAAGATGTAGGAAGATAAAACAATTGTTTCTGTATATTTCTATGATCCTTTGGATAAGCTGTGATCAATAATTCAACATGGCGCTTTCTATGCAAGTAAACAAAACTAAATAGATAACCATCAAACGTATTTCAGTTAATACAGTGCACAAGCTTAAATCTATAACCATGCACAACATGCACGTCAGAGAGCAGATATGGTCTAGAATAATAATTTTTAAAATCACTATCTACTACTCATTTATGAGTCATTATTTAGTTTTTCTTTAAGTGAGCATATCGGCTTAACATTATTGTAGCTTAGCCCATGAATTCTCATTTACTGTTATTTGGACCCCAGATAAAATCTTTTCGATTGCTGGCAATGAAGCCTGCTGCAAACTTTTCGAGTTGCATGCACCAGATGAATATCAACTTTTGAATCACTGCGCAAAGTTATCTAAAGCATCAAAAAGTTCGAATATTTGGCCAGGAAAGAAAAACCTTGTTCTCTCAAAGATTATCGGTCACCTGCCGTGCGTAAATATATAGCATGAACCATCGGCTCTGACATTTGGACATATGTTACCCAGTGCTATTGCATTGACCCTATCGGACAAAACGGATGCAATAATGTGCCGCAATGTCTTTGATAAAGCCTGACATTGACAAATGAACTTTCGCTTCTTGGCATAAAGATGTGCTTTGTTTAAAAGCCCAGAGACATTTGCTGCGTCATGTCCGACCTTGTATTATATGTTCGATCGATCAAATCGATTTGGTTTTTCGCACATCCAAACCGATTTGCACGCAAGTAAATCGACGAATGTGTGATGTACTGTCTAATGTTTCTTGCTGATTGACATTTCGAAAACAATTATCCTAATTATAGTCCATTTAATATAACTTGTCATTGTTTATATTGTCGTAATGACTGGCTGTGACATTAAATAAGTCAAATATCTGTGGAGTAGAATTACGTTAAACCTAAAGGCAGCTCTTATGTAAACCTGGTATAATTGCAATGTCTGTGATGTTATTTTTAGTATATTAAAACTACTTACTGCTACTGGGCACCTCGTGCCATCCTAATTAACTTAGATAATGAGGTCAGAAGTGGATTCCATGTAAGATGTCGTAGGCTGGCTTGTATTGGCCATCAGGAATGGCGACAAAACACAGCACACAGCTTGTTTGGTGCTGATAAGGGACTTAAACGAATCAGACGTCTGAGTCTGCTTCGCAAGTCGATATTTCATTCAATTCAGTCACTGTGTGTTCTAAGATTCTAAAACTGTATAGTAGTGTTTATTGGACAATAATATTTAGTCCAGTCTTTCTATATTTTGGACAATATTAAGTGGAACTAAAACATTGCAGTATGATTCAAGTCACATTAGGTACCCTAGTTGAAAATATTCATCCCCGTTATGTGAAAAAAATATTTGCGGTCACGGATTCTCTAATCAGAGATCTGAATATACTAAGCTTGATATTGAATTCTATCGAGGGACAACATTCTATGTGATATATATGTGCATGCAATAAAAGAGCTAGTGCCACCAAATACAGGCAGCATATGTAATTAGGTAGTAGAATTGAAGTTACCATCCTTGTCATTTGTATGCGCTTTGCATGTTTTGCACATGGTTGTGTGCTGATCAATTTATCTTTCCTTCTTTTTACGATAACACTGTGCATCTGCAGCGTCAAATACTCGGCGTGTTGTCGTATGTGTGTTTTGGACGGGTGCAATATATAACGAGCAGCCAGTTATTTTAAGTTAAGGTTGTTTATCACATTTGATTTGCTTAGCAACGTTGGGAAAACACAATTTATTATCGGCAGTTAGAGGATGTATAAATAGAATTGTCCTCCTAAACGTTTCGTAGTAAAAGTTAGAATAACAATAAGTCGCTGACGTAACATATTTTGCGAATGTTTCGGGTGAGATTAAACATAATGTGGCAATATAAAGTGCACCTAAATGGGGCAATCGGAGGGACTGAAACGTGAGTACTGGATTATGCGTTAGAAATGGCGGCATTCAACATCATTCATTATTATCGTGGATACGATTCATTCTGCAACTCGCTTCCTAAATAAAGTGTTACTGTGGCATCAATTAAAGGAACCTTTTGTGAGTTTTTTGGAATACGCTATTTTCATGGAATATGATGTTGTCACATGCATTTCATGGTCACCACAAAACTCTTACAGCTCTTCGTTAACAATTATCCTAATTATAGTCCATTTAATATAACTTGTCATTGTTTATATTGTCGTAATGACTGGCTGTGACATTTAATAAGTCAAATATCTGTGGAGTAGAATTACGTTAAACCTATAGGCAGCTCTTATGTAAACCTGGTATAATTGCAATGTCTGTGATGTTATTTTTAGTACATTAAAACTACTTACTGCTACTGGGCACCTCGTGCCATCCTAATTAACTAAGATAATGAGGTCAGAAGTGGATTCCATGTAAGATGTCGTAGGCTGGCTTGTATTGGCCATCAGGAATGGCGACAAAACACAGCACACAGCTTGTTTGGTGCTGATAAGGGACTTAAACGAATCAGATGTCTGAGCCTGCTTCGCAAGTCGATATTTCATTCAATTCAGTCACTGTGTGTTCTAAGATTCTAAAACTGTATAGTAGTGTTTATTGGACAATAATATTTAGTCCAGTCTTTCAATATTTTGGACAATATTAAGTCGAACTAAAACATTGCAGTATGATTCAAGTCACATTAGGTACCCTAGTTGAAAATATTCATCCCCGTTATGTGAAAAAAATATTTGCGGTCACGGATTCTCTAATCAGAGATCTGAATATACTAAGCTTGATATTGAATTCTATCGAGGGACAACATTCTATGTGATATATATGTGCATGCAATAAAAGAGCTAGTGCCACCAAATACAGGCAGCATATGTAATTAGGTAGTATCATTGGAGTTACCATCCTTGTCATTTGTATGCGCTTTGCATGTTTTGCACATGGTTATGTGCTGATCAATTTATCTTTCCTTCTTTTTACGATAACACTGTGCATCTGCAGCGTCAAATACTCGGCGTGTTGTCGTATGTGTGTTTTGGACGGGTGCAATATATAACGAGCAGCCAGTTATTTTAAGTTAAGGTTGTTTATCACATTTGATTTGCTTAGCAACGTTGGGAAAACACAATTTATTATCGGCAGTTAGAGGATGTATAAATAGAATTGTCCTCCTAAACGTTTCGTAGTAAAAGTTAGAATAACAATAAGTCGCTGACGTAACATATTTTGCGAATGTTTCGGGTGAGATTAAACATAATGTGGCAATATAAAGTGCACCTAAATGGGGCAATCGGAGGGACTGAAACGTGAGTACTGGATTATGCGTTAGAAATGGCGGCATTCAACATCATTCATTATTATCGTGGATACGATTCATTCTGCAACTCGCTTCCTAAATAAAGTGTTACTGTGGCATCAATTAAAGGAACCTTTTGTGAGTATTTTGGAATACGCTATTTTCATGGAATATGATGTTGTCACATGCATTTCATGGGCACCACAAAACTCTTACAGCTCTTCGTTAACAATTATCCTAATTATAGTCCATTTAATATAACTTGTCATTGTTTATATTGTCGTAATGACTGGCTGTGACATTTAATAAGTCAAATATCTGTGGAGTAGAATTACGTTAAACCTATAGGCAGCTCTTATGTAAACCTGGTATAATTGCAATGTCTGTGATGTTATTTTTAGTACATTAAAACTACTTACTGCTACTGGGCACCTCGTGCCATCCTAATTAACTAAGATAATGAGGTCAGAAGTGGATTCCATGTAAGATGTCGTAGGCTGGCTTGTATTGGCCATAAGGAATGGCGACAAAACACAGCACACAGCTTGTTTGGTGCTGATAAGGGACTTAAACGAATCAGACGTCTGAGCCTGCTTCGCAAGTCGATATTTCATTCAATTCAGTCACTGTGTGTTCTAAGATTCTAAAACTGTATAGTAGTGTTTATTGGACAATAATATTTAGTCCAGTCTTTCAATATTTTGGACAATATTAAGTCGAACTAAAACATTGCAGTATGATTCAGGTCACATTAGGTACCCTAGTTGAAAATATTCATCCCCATTATGTCAAAAAAATATTTGGGGTCTCGGATTCTCTAATCAGAGATCTGAATATACTAAGCTTGATATTGAATTCTATCGAGGGACAACATTCTATGTGATATATATGTGCATGCAATAAAAGAGCAAGTGCCACCAAATACAGGCAGCATTTGTAATTAGGTAGTATCATTGAAGTTACCATCCTTGTCATTTGTATGCGCTTTGCATGTTTTGCACATGGTTGTGTGCTGATCAATTTATCTTTCCTTCTTTTTACGATAACGCTGTACATCTGAACTTTGAAGTTCTTCGAGGATGTATTATTGCAAATTCACCCTGTTTGCCAGACATATAGGTCAGATTGGTATGATCTTTTCGTCTTGACGATAAATCTTCTACATGCAAAACAGAAAGAACCACAGGTCATTAATCAGATATTATAGTATATATTTATTCAATAACATGCAAAAGAGAAACAACCACAGATCATTAATCAGATGTTATAGTCTCTATTTATTCAATAACATGCAAAAGAGAAACAACCACAGATCATTAATCAGATGTTATAGTCTCTATTAATTCAATAACAGAGATACACAAATACAAACCAGAGCAGCGTGATTCCCTTCAATGTTACATGATAACACTTGCTGTACCACCATGTGCGACATAGGTGGTATAAAATTGGAGGCTAATTGACTTAAGACGCTGATATGATAACATATAGCACAACAGTTCAAAATGTTACGCAAAAATTCATTAACTCAGTTTGCTCGTTATGTTGCAGCTACCATGTAGGTTACTAAAGGCCATACCAACCATGAAATAAATGTTGATTGGAAAAGAAGTCCCATTAGCATATTGTGCCATACATCTGGTGTGTTTGTTGTTTATTCGACATTATTACTACCGTTAATCATAAAAGAGTTACCAGAATTCTCAACACTTACCCGTATCTTCTCCATAGCATGGGTTCTTAGCTTCCAGTTAATGTCGGCACTCAAGCGCGCGGACTTCTTTGTTCTTCAAACTACACATTATGCGCTGTTAATACATCGCATCAACATACAGGCATCAATCTTGATCATTCCGCTGCGGTCATCCTACTTGTAAAGATATAGGAATGGCCTGACCCAAATGTATCACCATGCAAACCTACCATCACATGATGCATGCGACTTTTTATTCGGGTTAAGCAAACGAATTTTTCTTAACTTTTCTTAAAGATAATTAATTATATTCATTAGCAATACACACAGGCGTGTGTGGCAGGTTGCAATATTAGGGAAAACGTATAACCATTGATATCGTTTTCACGTTTTAGCGTGATCAAGAGTCTATGGCAACGAAAATGCGTTACCGTCTTGGCTATGGAGAATCATCTCATCAAACCTTAGGTCGGCATTAATTGCTCGTTTAATAGAAAAGAACATCTCGCGAAGCTCTTATTAATTACAAATTGTAATCGTATACGCCATTGTTTACAGCTAGAAATTATCAAGCGATGAAGATATGAGCCGTTGGACCACTATTTTACAGGATTGTAACGGCTTTGTTTGCATGAGATGTTTTAATCGATAGTCATGCATTTGATCACTTACCTGTTCACTGCATCTACTGTCTTCGTGGTGTTTAATGAATCTTAATCACCTTAACGTACCGACGCCACCATGCCCACATATGATACCTAAGCGTGTGTAATTTTCTATGCTGTCCGTCTGTGCGAAGGGTAGGGGGTGGGGTGGGTGGTTGGAGGTAAATTCAACGTGATCCAATCCGCTCGATGGTGATCATCTGTACGCTCCTATCTGGTTGTTAAGTATCCTTGCCATCAATGTTCTCTCTTAGTTCTACGGAGGTAGGCTTTATTGTTTTATCCTAATCGATTTTCTAATGAGTGAGAGAATTCTGCATTAAGCGTGAAGCCAATATTGGATTTTAGCTTCGAAACCGGCATCAATATAATTTGCGACTTGGGGTTGTGAATGTAATTTCGCGCGCTGGGAATCAACATGAACCCCGTTGTAGGAGTACATTAGGATAAGTGCACATCGTGCGCATCTGTTTTAATCCTGTCATAGAAGGACAACCTACTTTTACAAAGATATGATTAGCTGACGTCAATTATGCACATCAGTTAATTAAGTCCGATGCAGCGTCAAATACTCGGCGTGTCGTTGTATGTGTGTTTTGAGCGGGTGCAATATATTACGAGCAGCCGGTTTTTCTAAGTTAGGGTTGTTTATCACATTTGATTAGCTTAGCAACACAATTTATTATCGGCAGTTAGAGGATGTATGAGTAGCATTATCCTCCTAAATGTTTGGTAGTAAACGTTAGAATAACAATAGGTCGCTGACGTAACATATTTCGCGGATTGTTCGGGTGAGAATAAACATAATGTGGCAATATGAAGTGCACCTAAATAGGGAGATCGGAGGAACTGAAACGTGAGTACTGGATTGTGTTAGAAATGGCGGCATTCAACATCATTCATTATTATCGTGGATGCGATTCATTCTGCAACTCGCTTCCTAAATAAAGTGTTACTGTGGCATCAATTAAAGGAAACTTTTTTGAGTTTTTAGGAATACGCTATTTTCATGGAATATGATGTTGTCACATGCATTTCATGGGCACCACAAAACTCTTACAGCTCTTTGTTAACTCTGACCATACGCAGTGTAAAGGCCAGACAGAATCTAACTTCGTGCCAATATGTAACATACCTGATTTCAACCAATATTTACCAATTTTTGGCGCTACATATAATCCCTTATTGTGTTGCTGGCCGTATTAAACGCACTGATATTGGTTGTCAAATTATACGAAAACATAGACTTATATGAAGTTGTGGAAATATGTACTCTGCGAAATATTTCGATACCTGCGTTTTGTGGTCATAAAGCAATAATGTAACAAACACACGAACTTGATCAGCTACAACGAACGCCGACATAATAAATCAGCCCATTGGTTAAAGTGAAAAAAGACGACGATGCATCACGGATATGCACTGGGTTATAATGAATCTTAAATGTTTATTCCGACTAAAGTATACTCTACATAACCCAACGGGGCAATATTCTGTGGGATCTTGTTTATTTTTGTTGCGCGATTTGTTGGCGATATGCATAACTCCAAAGGGAACACAATGCTGTGTAACAAACCTCCATCACAAGGAGCGGGTTGTCGCGAGGTTTACAGACACCTTTGAATACAAAGGGTCAGCGGTCAGGCATATGGTCACTAAACTAGTGATGTGGTCTCAATGCACATCGAAACCTTCAAAGGAGTGTGTTTACTGGTTATGCAGAAAGATATATTCGCTTATGTTTTACCACTCATGGTCTTTCCAACGTCCTCATTGCATTAGCTACGCCATTACAAACACACATATTGTTTCTATTGGTATTAACACTCCCTGCCGCAAACACTGCTAGTACGAAACGATAAACGTATATTTATTGTTTGAAGTTGCTGTAATAATATATGTTTTTTGTAGCTCAATGAGGCACGATGAATAATGCACCACGGCTTTATTACGCTGTAGTGTCGACAGCCAGACCATGTATTAAGTATCAACAATGTCATCATTAGAAAATTGGTTAGATAAAAATTAAATTTAGCAACGCTGTAGATGTGTGACGTGCGCGAATATTAACAAAAGCATCTGCAAAGGATAGTCGGCGTGAACGCATTTAGACCCAACCCACAGTGATCTAGATACGTCATCTCTCAGGGAGGAACATTACTCATGCATGACTCATGTATGGTATAGATAGACCCTTTACTTCACGCAACACTTCCATGCCGCAACATTCGATGTATTGCTCTAAGATCAAGTATGATTATTATTTTCTGCGAACATTACGATTTTGTTCCCTGCTTTAACATCACATGTCGTTCAATTCCAGATGCAATTAACGTATCATATCATCGTAAACGTCTTTCATTAACTTAACATTGAATCGACAACGACAAGAGGCATCTAAAGGGTTGTCACTTTCTATCGGACCACCGAATATTGCGCTGTGTACGTATTGTAAGGGACTGAGAGAAGGTGGAGCTGATCACTTCTATTGCTGCACAGAATGCGATAAGCCGTATGTATGGAAGCTTTCAAGATTATATGTCTACCTACATATAATAGAGCATATATATATATATATATATATAGATATATGGTATATATAATAAAATATATATAATATATATATATAGATATATATATATATACATATATATATATATATATATATGAAAAATATATATATACAAATATATATATATATATATATAAATATATATATATATATATATATATGTATGTAAATTATATATATATATATCTATATATATATATATATATATATATATATATATATATATATATATATATATATATATATATATATATATATATATATATATATATATATATATATATATATATATATATGCCTTGTCTATGAACACTCACATAATGCAGACCGGACCATATTTGTGATACAGCAGTCTTATGTGATGTAAAAGTACAATGTCTCTCATAGGCACCGAGCATGTAAATGTAGCACACATATATCGATTGCGCCGTTGGGGTGTAGTAGCCACAAAAAGACCGTTTATCAAGCGTCAACACTACGCGCACTAGCGCATCAGTTAGGATAACTTTATGTCTGGCAACTGCAAATATGTGACTTGCGTACACACAAACTCATTGTCCGTAAAGATACTTGATATAGACGTTATGCTATACAGCCTACTAAGTCCACTGGTGCAGTCGCTGATAAAAACATCTACCATTGCTCCAATGTATCCATTCTTCCCAATTTTATGATTCTTCAATATCAGCGTTATATTAGAGGTAATATATCACGTGTATGCTCATATCTGCAGGTAATGACTTCCCGAACCGTATTCCTCTGGCACAATCATGCTGATGAAGTTTGTCACGCAGCAGTGTGCAGCCGAAAATGCAGACATACGCACACCAACGATGACTAATAGTAATGAACTGCCAGGATAAATACGATGGAGCGATTGAAAGATCCGATGGTTTAGAAAAAGCAATGTAGGATCAAGTACAGTTAACTAAGCTTCAACTACCGATGCATTATTACTTCACAGCTCTATTTGTGGCAATCATTTTGCAATGGGCTACAGGTGTTATTTCTACAACTCACATCAGCTGCCTTATCATATGAGGAGTCAAAAAACGAAATCATGTAAAACATTCAGGAATTGTAATCACTCAATATTCAATATGTCGCATCTAGAATTATGGTTCAGATGTATCAGCAGAACATCAGTTCGATGGGTTTTATTGTGACAGCTGTGACTTCCACCAAATCTTAAGAATCCAAGAGAAGCGGAGGATACCATTACGTGGGTCTTATTATCTCATTATGCTTAAGCGGTTAAATGAGGCTCAAAATTTGATACCTCGAGCTTGTGCTGATCAGTTATTGAATAAGAGTCGTGATTCTCAATGTATGTTGTATAAACGGTGCTTGATTATTTATATATAAGCTGGAAAATCGCGAGAAGAGCCTCCATGGTAGAATTTTAATCGCATTATATTTATGTTTGCAGTGCTCGAATGTATTTTCGTTTTTTTTTTGTCGATATAAATCGAATGTACCCTCTGGCATAAATTGTATTTCCATCAGCACACAGGGCAAATCAAAGCATGATATTTATCCGAAATGCATTCTTCTTAAATCTCTCAGAGGGCACCTGAAGGAAGAACAATAGCTTGTATATTATAACAAATAGCATCCATTGATACGTACATGAATCAACTAAAGGCATAGCAAGAGCACATAGCATAGACAAAAAATAGATTAAAGGAATCTGAACTAAAACTATTGACAGCTGCAGTCAACCTAAATATGTTAGACTCAAAATATCTATGATCCATGTCTGAGGCACATTATATGTCACATTTTCTCGTTCTTGCTATCTTCGTATAATGCCAAGAATATCGGCGTCCAAAACGTCTTGATTGTGATCTAAAACTTTTAATTGTAATTACCCGTTCACCGCTACTTTCTTTTTCTAATTTACACATTTTTGTATATGACGTTGATTAAACATTATGCACAAGATTAATAATCACCGTGGCATTCTGCCTCTTGAACGGGAATACGCCGAGTAAGACATCCAACAACTTCGCTGACTTCGGCTAATGCTTTAGGCCGCAAATTCAATAAACGACACCATTGTACATGGTACAATTATCTTTGAGTTGCGTTAAAAGTGGGTAGTTACTCTGTTTTAACTGCACATTATGTTGTAGTAAATATCAATTAATACCAAAAGCAAAGCAATAAATGAAACAATGGCAGTGTATTGCAAGTAAGTGCTATCGGGCTGCGTCTTTCCATAATTCTGTTTTAGAATATAAGCATTATGCACGATCGACCTAAAGGCGTTTCCATGACGACAAGCGTTGATAAACCCTGCCATAGAACTCCAAGCGCACTCGTCAGTAACATAATAAAGATCTGCTGCCTTATAGTTCAGATGTTTCAAGATGGTGTCATTAAAAACGAAGGGTATGTAGGATGTACATTTCAGGTTAATGCTTAGTATGCTCATCCAAAAAATACATTTAATCCATTGATTCCTTGAAAGCTTATTTGGTCGCTAAGTATAAAAATTTCGTGTGCGGCGAGAGACATCTGGAATTTAAAGGTACTAGCGTGTATGTAACGAACAAGCAAGATGGGAATTCCATAGAATTATCTCTCATCCTCGTTAATTACGAACACATTTCCGCTGCCGGTACTAGATCACGGAGATTTGTTATCTACGTCAGCGGCTTACCCAAAGCATATAAATGCCCTTAGATGCCGATGTTGAAGTTAACGGGAGGAAGTAAAAACCTCGTTATTGCCATGCTTTACGTGAACCTGCCTCGTGTCAGAGGTTCTTTTTTCCAAATAGATCTTGTCATCCAATTTATTGTGCTTTCAAAAGTATGTACATTTACTTTTATGATTAGTCACGTACAATAAACTGTGTACTATCTAACCATATTATCTTTGGAGGCATGTTATGCTGATTTCAATTACGGGAGGAAATTCGGGGGAAATGGCAATATTCAACGTCTTACGTGATAGCTATACAGATATACTTGACAATAGTTGAAGTATATGCATTGTGGTAAATGGTGTTTGAACAGCCGGAATTATATATGGAAATTAAAGAAACCAGTTACCTACCCACACCGTAATGAGTGAAAATTGCAGTCGTCTGCATAAGATAAGCAAGCGAAGCACTGTACAATTATACGATATTACACTACCGTCATTGCCAATCACCAGTTTGCAATTCTAGTAAACACAAACCCAAGATGAATGATGGTCATTTTCTTGGCAGTTAGTGGCCACGTTTAATTCATCTTACTTTTGTAACTGGATCATAGAGACTTTTGATGTGTGTCAGTTCCTGTAACACTATCTTAAACATAATAATGGCACAGCGCGGATGTCGCAACTGAAATGTGCGTCACCTCATCCGATTGATACCCACCATTTTACGCTAACAGTTCACACGAAAGATAATTTTAAGCGCCACTTGCATTTGCGTTCCAACCTTTATGACAAACGCCATAAGAGGTGATAATGACGTTATTTTGGACGAGGAATTCCTAATAATCACTTAATTCTTATGTTCCGGAAAGGTCATGTAGATGCGTTTTTTACAGTGGGATTTTATTTCGATGAAGTATGTTGAAGTCGTTCACAAAAGCACGGGGAGTTTTTTCCAAGAAATTGGAAGGGTTAAAATATCTAATAGTTTATTATAAACCGACTTTTCTGAATCATAGTACCCGAGGGAAATTTTAACAACGCTAATGGGTTCGCAAAAAGTAACCCTGTGAACCCTATTGCCCATTAGCTATCACACACGCAGTTCACAAAGACATGCATGTGGAAGAGTATGGAACATTGTTGCCATGAACAACTAGTGTCAGCCGCAATGCATGATACTGAGACCATGCGTAAAGATAAAAATCCGGTTGAAAGACATTACTATCATCAGAAAATATATCCATCCTTGTTTTGAGCACAGTTCAGCGCACGGAGGTTTTGTCAAAACTAAGCGACACGTGATCTCCTCGTGTTTCAGCATGATTCAAGGGATGACCCTTAATGACAATGCAAAACATGAAGTTTATATTAATGTTGGTCATATCAATATGTCCGACATTTGTTTGTCTCTATTTCTATCTAATTAATTAAAATATGCTTTCCGATGACTGGATTGATATATGACGATATTAAATCTGAAAGTCACGTGGCTATCTATTTAAGCGGGTTTTGGACAGTCATACAACATTCGTTTTTGCGGCTATGAAACTTATAAAATATCGTCTGTTTCTGGTAAATTAATCACAGCTGCAGCGGTAAAAGAGCTAACACAGATTATGCTTCACAGAAATGTAGAAACGATATGCTGCCTATAAGAGTCAGTAATTCCCCGAACAGTTTGCGCATTATATAACTAATAGATGGCGTGATCCACTAAGTTTATACCATACCATATTTGTCGGGGTCTAGCTTTATTAGATTCCGGGACCTCATTGAACGAGATAACTCAACAAGCATGATTGCGTGAGTCGAATATCAACAGCAAGCTTCGAACTCGTAGCATTACGGCGCGTAACAAAACCGCCATGTTTAATTCAACACATTTCTCCTTGGTTGGTAATGTCCTGTTATCCGTTAGAGATATTTTGATTTGCAGACTCGCGTGTCTGCAAAGCAAAATATCTGGGGCGCTACTATAGAGCCTTGTGCGTACGTTTTGTGTTCGCCGCTTGCATTCACATTGAAAAACCAATAACGAATCATTACGCTACAATTGCATTTTGCAAAAATGCTCGTTTGGGAGTGCCAGTAAATTAGTGGAACCTGTGTAATCTGTCCATTGATTTCTTTTATATCCAATAGTTCCGTAGCATGATGTTTGCAATAGCCTATTGCCCAAGGTTGAACAAATACGACAGAAACAAATCAATAAAATTCTAACAATGAAACAAAGACGTCACACTGGTTCCTCATTAAATAATTTAGTTGGTCCCGACTAGCCATTTTGTGAAAGAGAGTTCTGTGACGATGTCAACTCTGCGCTAACTGCAGAATTTAAACCCATACGTTTCAATATGCTTTTGTGCGATATCCTTGACCTCTCGGTCTTGCGCTGCTCGTATATGAGGCGTAGTAAGAGCAATGTGCTGCTCACGGTTTATTAAGTTGAATAAATGGTGCAATCATTAGCATCATAATTAATCTATACTGGAGAAAACATCAGTATTTTGTAACAGCTTTCTGAGATTCATTGTATAAATGTCTACCTATCAAGAGTTACCGTCATCGTAAAAAAGTATGACATTATTTGGATCACAAGCATTACATATAAAACCTCCTTGCCTTAGTGTATACGGTTGTGCCAGATATCATGCATTACAGCGACACCACCTAACAGTAATACATGCATATATTGCTATATTCTACTGGACGCTTAGTTGCATCAGTATGATTGTATAACGAATCTTTAGAATACTGGACCATTTTTTCAAAAGTTATAAAACCCCCGGATACAAACATTCACGTGGTAAGTAACCAATGTGTTCAGTGCAATTTACTCACAGTAGCTACATTTGCTGGTGATTTAATCCAAGAACGCTGCCTGTAACCCAGTACAGAGATAACCTTTTACTTCCCAAATGAAAGTGATATCTTAGAAGATTCTGCTTTATGACTTTCAATCTGGCCGCTTAACTAGCCAATTCCTACTTTAATAAACAGTTGAGTTGATTTAATGAAGCAAGAGATTTGGATATCACTAGAAACAAAGGACACGGTCTTTCTTCTAGCGCAGCTACCAACAAGTAATAGGTCTGCATGCTATCTTTTCTGTCTGTGCCCTTAACCTTGTTGGCTACAGATGCGGTTGTCGGATGAAATTTTAAACATTCTACTCTCGTCTTTAGAGGAGATAATGAGGAATAAGGCATTCGTCTTCAGTGCTGTTTATCCTTAATTGTTATTTTCCACTTCCCGGATTTCGTGACAGCGATCAAGTGTTAAACAACACCGTATTAAACAATTACCCTGGAACACTGATTTGAAGGATACATTAGTTTCCCGTCGCATGGTGCCGATGAGCATTAACGTTCTTTAGTTATAGGCATGGATAATCGATTGAAATGCGTCATTACATGCGGTTTATATGGATACCTACATTCCAGTCGAGTCATTTGATTCAATAGACATGCTATGATGTAACTCAATGTCTCAAGCCACAGCGCAGTCTTAGTCGACATTGAATGACATGAATAATCCGGTCATAGTTAGAACACGATTAACTAGAGGCGTACCTTCATACATTCAAATTTTTCGTTACAAATCGGATGCTCCGACGGCATGCCATTTCAACATTGCGGCTAATGAAGCAACATTGTGCCAAGTTGTATATGCCTTGCCTACTGCTTTTGTAGGTTCGCATTCACAGTTAATCCACACCAAGCCGTTTAGCGTTATTGAGAGTGCTGCTACGACAATGGATGATTTTAAGGTGCCTATAACCTTGATGTTGTCTGTATTAGCAATCGCAGTCGGAGAATACTTAAATTATAAACAAAAGCAAGTCATTGATATCAAGCATCCGTGTCAATGATATGGCACTGAGTATGAACAATTACTCCAAGATGTTATTTTGTATTGCCATGTTTAATTATCAGTCTTTCTTAATGGGGGTAATATTCTTCCTACTTAATGTTCGGTGTATTTCGGTGAAGCCGACGTTTGAACTAACAAATGCAGAGTAATTATTTGCAAGCAGATGTTTACTTTCACTCCCTATTCGCCGTTGACACAGAGGTTAAATTAATAGGTTCACTATTAATAGAGGGCAAAGAGTATCCTTGCCTGTGTAAATGCTTTCATAAGATTTGATTTGTGTTTGGTTGTGACATCGAGTTCTATATAATTAACACTAGTGTCATTAACGGTACATTGTGCAAATCGCTTAGCCGAAGACGCTCAAAGTGCAGGCCGATGCACTCCCTTATTGCTTTTTATAGCAATCAGGAACTTACCGTCGAAAAGATTTAAACGCACTATGTTTTTTCTTTAGAGCAATAGAGCTCGTGCTCAGCTTGTGTTATCTCGGAATCCAATGATCGTGACGTTTGATTGCCGAGCCGTTGCTTTTAATATATATGTATGGTGGACCATTCAACTACGAACAAAACGTACGTACGTACGAAAGCTGCCCATTGGGTAAGAAAAATGTGATCTTAGGAAGAGCAATATATACGAATAACATACATCTTTGCTTTGTAATACGGTATAATATATAGAATTGTTGTATTGTCCTGCGATAGAGTTATTGTTAACAATACTCCGACTAGCAACACTGAACAGACCTACAGCTGACGTGGAAACATGTCCTTCACCAAACATAACTCGTTTTCGCTTGTTAAGGTGAGTAAATTGACACTTGTTATATGTGGTATCTATCTTTATGTAGTAGTTATCATAATAAAGTACCAAACTACTTCGAAATCATAGAGAAGATTTGATGAGTAAACGTCGATGGTGAGTACCTGCAGATTGCACAGGAATAAACTTAACAATGATGGATACATTCATTGCCACAGTCAAACGATTTTCAATGGTTGTAAATAATACTTCAGCACGCTGTCAATAGCATTTAAAGGGTTTAATTTGCATAATTTAAGCATAGCAGATTTTGAGTCGCTTTTGCTTCCAACACATATGTCAAGCTACATAGTATTCTCACAATTCATCATTAACCGCAGCTATTGGCACATTGCCTGTGTAATCAGCATAGGCCAACGCCAAACCAGGTGCACTTTAGCTACGTTCCGTAAATTGTAAAAACATAGTGATTGATGTGCTAAAGCATACTTGAAGCGAATCGTCTTTGGGGCGTCGATACCTCATTGAAGGTAATAACCCGACCATAGCATACAATCATGAGAAAGTATAACCAGAAATATTACGTCCCTTTACCGTCCTGCTTTATTTTATTTACGAGACAGGCATAGCAAAAAAAGCTAGTGTTTCAGTTGTGTTAGCTGAGTTAACAATTAGTGTCACTCTCTATAGTGAGCATTTAATATCTTTATTATAGACCATTCATCTATGAATTCAACTACATCTGATGGTCTCATAAGTATGGAGTCAGAAAATCGAAGGTGTAGAAATAATAATTCAGAAAGTAATTCACTTTATGCGCTGTCAATGCAATTTATGGCGGAGGCTTTGTGGCTCCATGAGCATGGAATCGCCTTCATTGCGTTGTTTACGTCACACCGACAATTCTCCGCTAAGTAGTCATTTGACGTTTATATGTTCTTGAAACTGTGACATTCTCGAATATCACAGACAGCAAATAACATTTGATGTGGACAAAAGACGCTGGTATCATTTGGAAATTAACGCCAAAAGTGAAAACTGTATAACATCTAAATCTTATTCGACGGGCTTATTTTGGGGTATTTCAAGCGTCGTCGAGCTCATTTCCATCCGATTTATGCTTCTCAGCACATCGTCGAAATGGCTATGTGTTGAACCTGACAATGCAAAATCAAATTCCACGCAACACATATCAGCGTCCCTTGCAAACGGCTTGTGGCGCATCACCGACCACTTTAAAGTAACAGGTGAGCAATAAATGCGATAACAATGCGCCGGAAGCTGCGCAACGGATATGACGACCGGATGTGTGCTGATCTACTTTCGCTAAGATGGGGCAAGTTAAAAGTAGGCTTATTTACTCGTGTCTTTTGCGCAGTGGTCACGTGAACCGAGTGGTTTATCACATAATTTACGTTATATACGCATCATTTGCGATCAACGGAAAGAAGAGAATCGGGTAAGTATATATTTTGTATTTTTTTGCTGCCACTATTGGTTCAGATTTTTGTAAGGATTTGGTATGGTCCTTGTTTCCCTTTCCGTTTAGTTTCCAATTTTGTTAAGCATGGAGACGGGATATATTGGAGTATAGCATAATTCAAAAAAGCATCGGCAAGTGTTCTATTGCAGAGCTTACAGTTAGTACAAACATTTCCACCACATGTGTTTCACAGGCAGAATAACAACCAAATCTATCTCAGTACGTCGTAATCATGCATGATATTCAAATATCTCGTATTATTAAATCAATTATTATACGCCTCTCATGGGGGCTCTGTGATATCAATATGTTTAGCGATGCGTTATCTGTGCAGATAACATTTACACTGGTGAATCTCGACATCGTTTTGGTTTTTTTCAATGAAGTATATATCTAGCTTTCGAAGATATATTTGCAGTCTGTAGCCTTCTATTTGGCAAATTAAAGTGATGAAACATATGGCGCATGAGCTGCTTATATGGTCAGAATGCACATCGCAACCCTCGACGGTGCGTGATTACTGGACCACTAATGTTTTATTATCTTCACCAATCACAGTCTTGACATAATCTACTCACCGCTCCAACCCTTTTAGCTAACAAACACAAATGCGCGGTCATCAGAACATTCCGATATGCTCAATCCTGCGTTTTATGGCGCGATTACACTTTTCAACATGCACTCTTAGTACAAAACGATTTGCGTATAATTATTGCTTGAAGTTGCTGTCATCAGAGCCATTATAAATGTTTGCTGTTGCTCCATTGAGGCTCTGAGATTATTCGCCAAGTCATTAATGTGATGTTCGCAACAAGTTCATTGATTAGGTAAACATTAGGTCGTATCCTTAACAACACCACACTATTCTGTTTAATGATGTCATGTATACAGCTATATATAGTCGCATTTGATATATTAATGTATTGCGCTGAATGATTATCATTGGCAGCATTTTGCCACATTCTATTTATTGTTAGACACTGCTAGGAGATGGAGCTGATCACTTCTATAGCTACTCACAATTTGATAAGCCGTATGTATGGAAGCACTCAGTGCTAGATGTCCTCATACATATAACACAACACTACATATATGTTAGGGCTGGTTGGCACTTAAACCAGGCTATTGATGTGAAGGTATCCACAGGGTGTGAACACAATCAAGGGCAATACTGCACTTTGTCCCCCGAATCGGGATCAATGATGTTTAAGAGAATAATACCATTAAGGCTAAGTGGTAGATGCATCACCACTGACACCAATGTCGCTATACCCAATTTCAAATGCATACAGCCATTCCGCGATGTATGTTGGATTAATGGGCACCTTTCCAATGGGCTGTGTGAATGTATTGTTGTTTGCGGATAACCATCCCTTTACTTTCTTGCTTTGCCAATAACCAATCGCTGTAGGCAAAACACGTTTTAAAGCCTTATGAAGACCAATATAATAATTTGCCATCAATATAAATAATATGCATATCATACTGTAAAAGATAAGTACGCGGACTGTCATCTTGTCTTTGCACACTGACATTATATGACCATGTTTATGCTGCAAGGAATATACAAATTACTCTACTTGATAAACGAGGCGCTGATTTGGTCAGTATTATAACAACTATTGCAATGTGCAAGGCCTTGTCGATGCGGAGATTACAGTGAGATCGTACAAGGAACCGTCCATGATGGCCTTCATCAGTGTATATCGTCTTATACCCGGCGAAGGAGATAAAACTGATCCCGCGCCGAATACTTACCTAGCAGCGAAGTCTTTGATGAGCGAACCGTAAGATTATTAGGGAGAATTACCATCTCGAGCACAGTACCGCGATATTGATTCCGACGAACCGTCGCTCTGTAGATATCATACATGCAAACTAAAGGCCGTACAATGAAATATTTTATGCTGCAACATCTCAGCAATCATTTTGCTATTGATTCGGCTTCGTAAGTGAATTAACTCTTGGTTAGCTTGTCGCTTATTCCGTGCAAAATGTCGAATATGATGCATATATCAAATTGGATAAGGGTGTGTATTAGGCGGCAGAACAAAATGCGGTTTTTCAAATATACAATGTATAGCATTTCCCTGCGTCAGTAGGAGATGGAGTTGTTGACAATCTGGAACATTGGACAGATATTGGAGATGATAGGACTAAGGGCCGTTCGTGATCGTCGGGGAGTTACAAGCTGGCCAGTCGCGGCATAGCTTGGGCTGCATCTAAATATTGATATCTTCAGTGTATTGTATTTGTTCCATTATAACCATGTACGCTGTGTGATGTGGCATTGTGTATATTAACATGATTACTCGGAATGAAACAATTTATGTTGGATATATGCATAATAACTAGTGTATACGTTTCATTCTTGGTCCGTGCTGATAAACCAATTATAGACGACAACTTTTATCTGGCATATTTCCTGTTTGTATGTCTACCTTCCTTTCGCCTGAATATTCAGGTGCAAATGTATGTATGCAAGGATATTATATTGCAGTGTACGGTTTAGACACAGGTCGTATTGAAGCAGTGAACGCAAGTATACAGGGTAAACTTGTGATCCGTTCGTATTTTTAGCGCAATACACCAACATCACTCCACCGAACGGCAAGCATTATTTACATCATAAGTGACTGTTTCGCGGCGAAATGTGGCGAATTAAGCCATAACAGTACCGACAGTGCGGTCATATATAATGATAAATATACCACAATATTGACTTGTTCGGTGTACAATGCTATTTGAGTATAGTATTTAGAGTTATTGTAGCTACGTCTGTGGTTTATCCAAAAGGGCAAATTATGCATTATGTGCAAAACAAGTCTCGGGTCGTGTACTGACTGGCACAAAGAATAACAACGATATAAGCAAGGTAAGCTGCCAATATTTAAGCACCAGTTCATTTGTTATGAGACCTCACAATCACAGTAACATTTAATGACAACAATACAACGATATTACCTTATTTGGTGTGCAATGCTACATTAGTATTATATTAGGGGTAATATTGACTAAATACTGGAGAACTTGACAAGGGTGACATATAAGATAAACCATGGACTCATTTGGCACAGCGATGTATCGTTAACGTGCGACATTAGCGAGGAATTATACCATGGATCTTCGGACAATCTACATTGTGACGAAGCATGTTTACATTGTCAACCTATTGCCAGTGGTTCAGTTATTTTCAAGGTTCTAATGGCGTTTGTGCATGAAGTCCCTAAAGTATTAGTAGATATGATGATAAAACTCCAATGTATTTTCTGGTGGACTCGTACGTTCACCCATCCGTAGTGTCTACTGTGGCCAATAGGCATTGTGCGTCATAGTAATTACACCATCATAACGATACATGAAAGCCTAACACAACTTACTCCTCTTGCTATAACAAGTCTCATTTGGTCGGCAGCAACAATTGGTAGACTGCATTTCTCTTTTGTAAGTTTAATTGTCTGTTGAGTGAAAATTAACTCTTTTTTTGTTTCTGTTTCTTTATTGTATTTATTTGTTGAAAACAAACTTCAATAAATCTCATCCTAAAATAGTTAAAGTAATGTTGTTTTAGATATAACAATTTTGATTTATTGTTGCTAAGCAAGAACAATTTCAAGCATTAGAATGAGGCAATCCATAGTCTTAAGTTCAACTCAATTAACTGTTCCTTTATTATTCAACAAATTTAAACTAGCAGGATTGTCCAAGTTAAAAACACACTTACTATATAGAAATGCACCCGCTATGTATAAATGTATCAGATTCTGAACGGTGGTTTTACCTTTGCATGACTTACCACATGACCCTGTCACTACCTTCATTGGTCGCATTCGGGTATTTGCTGATGATCGGTCTCTGGTATATATTCCACTCCATACAACGCACACCCAATCGCCCATAGCTTTCTTTCAATCCTCTCATATAGCCATTTGCAGTTTATTACTAAACATCTATCAGACCGATTCCATTCTTTTGCAGCATTCTGCATTTTGCTCTGTAACGAAGTCATTGCTAGAGATTATTACCCATTCCGACATCCCGGAATATCATCAAATGCTGTTCGAATAAAGCTTGCCTCTGATGGATCTTAACAAAGGTATGCCAAACTTAAAGCACACTGATTTTCCTTCATTCTCAGTTTGAATTACAGTACAGCTGTCGGAGGAGTTCTTTACTTTACTTTTGACCTAACCAAACCGAAAGATTTGCTTTATTTTGGACGCCAGTCACTATAAATAGCGCACCTTTGACGCTTGCTGTGTCCGATATAGCTTCCGGAGGTCATATTTACCTACTTTTAGATTTATATGTCTCGTTAGGATTGCATGCATATATGATTCACAGTCAAGTGTTGTAGAGAGAAATGTCAGAGGGTTATAGGTACTATTTGCTATGCACAAGTGAGGATATATATTTATTTTTGAGCGCAAAACAACAACCGTGTATTTATAAATATATATGCTTCAGTACTGTCTACTCCATTTACCTAAACTCGGCTCTTTGTCTGGGATATGACATTACACTAAAACAGACACGTGTTTAATATCAAGCGACACGAAATAATTTCATCAGTCCCTAAAGTCACCCAGATAATTTTGTCTTCGCCCAAACAATGCGTTGACATAGTGGGTGTTTTTGCTTGTAGGTCAGCTACATTAAATAGAATGGAACTATTCAGGCGAGGTAACTATTACCAATGACTGACACATGCATCAGTAAAACATACAATTACATCATGGCATCAACGCAAATACCATTGGAACGGAACATTGTGAAACAAAGTTTTCAACTTCATCGGTCATGTTAACGGTATTTTGATCTAACAGCGTACTATGGCCAGTCGGATTTTGAAGCATTCATGCCTTATTTTTCTGCGTAGTTCAAGATGCCTCCGCGGTGTGAAAAGCCCTTATTGTGTGATGATAATACCAATCGTACCCGACTAACTTTGCTCATGGGAACACCAGCTAGTTCGTACAACTGCAAACATCGATGCGATTGGTCTCATATAAAGTGACCTTTCTTGCTGTCATAACATTGAAAGTATTCCCTGCCAGCAGTTTTCTGCGAACTTGTTTCCAATAATTTACGACCGAAGAAATTTTTCCACTTACATAAACATCCCTATTAATATCAAGGAAGGAACGTATTCACACGCTCTCGTTTTCAAATGATGCGATATAATATGAGACACCATGTGCTACAGGCACGTGATTATGCCATTCTGTGCATTCGTTTCCACTAGCAGTCTGCTCCCATTTATTATTCACTTAACGACTGTAGCAACAACATATTCCTGATTTGATATGAGACCGTTTGAGGTATTTTTGCCTCACACACCAAGAAACGCAACATGTTCACCACTGCACCATAACCCATCCCCATCAGCGATATATTGAGCTTCTGCTAGCAAATTACGTTGCACAAATGTGGCATTTATTGCTGCGCAGTAGGTGCATAATGCATTGCTTATAATAATCAACCAGCTTTACATAGAGATTAATACATTAACAGTGTTTTATCTGACGGAATTCGGAAACAGTCCGCCTATACGGTAGGGTCTAATTACTGCTCCTAGGCCAAACCAATTGGATTGTTCTATCATCTGGATAGATATATTATTTTGCTCATGAGCTCCTCGTAAACGCTTCTTTTGGGGCGAGGCTGTTTGGCACTAAATCTGCCATATACGTTTTGATATTGACGCTATCATATAAACAAGGCCCACAAGAAGACATAATGTACTATACAATTCTATACTTTAACCACCAGCAACATTTGCCAAATGGATGGAACGTATATAGAGCACAGTCTATGTTCATCGGTATGAGCTCCTCAAAAACACATTTGACCGCGGTAATTGACAGGCACATAGCGATATCACGATATTTACTTCATGGGGTCTATGTCTCTCTGGTACTAGATGCAATTATTACGTGATATGCAAGAGACAAGAAAATGTACGCGGAGTAAATTAAACGAATTGTAGGCTTGGAAACCCTCAAATGTGCATGAGCAGCCATATGGATTTGCATTGGCCTGCCGGCCGATATCTTCTATGTATACATTAAGTTAAGGGGTACAACGATTTCGCCACCAGCTCATCAAAAATCTCGACTACTTTTGTCCCGTTTACGAGCCCCATAGCCATTGAGAAATCCGTCCCCATATTATCTACCTAAATGGATACTTTTTTCGAGTTCAAATGCTATTTTGGCTGTTTAGACGGTTTACTATATCTGGAAATTCATCAATCGTCTGCCCATCACAAAATTCCATATCAACTTAAAATTAGCATTACAAGTAATCTCCGGTAGGTGATTTAACATGATTAAGGGTTGCTTAACTTTTCTTTGAGGATATCATGCCTCTTACTATTCTCTGAGCATCAACATCCATCGGTTTTCAACATCGTCTGTGTAACGTTTATCCACATCCCGAACGATAAAGAGAATCAATACTATCGACGATTAGTTGAGTGATTGATACTTCAAATATCTATTGCAAAACAATTCTAGGAGTGACTAATTTTATTAACAAAAGCCAGACCAAAGGTTGTTCTGAAACGAAAAGAGTATGTTAGCATTTTGTTGCGCAATAAATTTGGTGAATAAATTTCGACTGCAATAATTTGTATAATAATGGTAAATTACTGACAGTTGTTGCGCCAATGTGTGCGCAACTGGAGCTGCCGTATGCTTTATGTACCCACAGCGCGATGGCTTCGGCTCATGTTATTTTAAAGTGAAGACCGTCTTGTTTCTTTAGAGCACGCTGTGTGAATTTATCGGGATTCTCTGAGCCTTTTATTACAGCCAATCAATGGAGCTCTATCTGCCCAATAAGAATTTCCCGTTATCTGTCGTACTTTACGGGGTCGCACTGCTGCTGAAGCTGACTAACCCCCTAACTATGCTAGCTTTGAAGTTGGGTGGTGATACTAGCTCATGTGATGATTAGGTTTCTTGTGTTTGATCTAGCGTTGTTAGTGCTACTTGCGTTCATATACGTGACATAGGTGATATGATGTGTAAGCATTGAACTGTTTGTCGACAGAGCTTCACTGAAAACATAATATTGCACGTCATCGAATAGAACGATATGGAATAGGGGATCTGTTGCAAACTCCTGTTTTTGGCCCATTCATAGCATAACCTGGTCCCCAGTTTTAGTCCCAGCTTGAAGTAGCAATCACATTCCGTTTTTCTGTATTTCTGAGCGTGTCACATTTGATTTCGCATAGTAAAGTTGACGCAATCGCAGTCATCTTTTGTCTGTTTCTTAGGAATACATGATAAACGTAGCATAATAAGACGAATGTTCAACGATTACCTGCTTTGCTGGGCATGATACATTTTTAAATCGGCTGAAACGATCAAGTAAATAGAGGCGCTCCGTGTGAATTCTAATTCAGCAGTGAAGACGAACACGAATTCTCAAATCCGATATTGAAAGCACAAGACTTCACCGTACCGCGTTTTAGTTCCATTAAAACTCAAGAAATAACAATGGCAGCAGCCAAATGTACGGAAAATGGTTGCATCTATCAACTATTTAGTGATGCGGGGTTTTGTGCATAATTATGCAGCAAGTGTACATATCTGACATTCTGCTTATTGTCGTCCTCATAGAACGCTCGTGATATCAATAAACATTGTCTTACGCTCTCCTCGTTTCGGTTTCAAAGGGATCCCTGAATCTAATGAGATGCCATAACAATGAATTGCTCGCCTCCCAACTCGAGCTGGTGACCGAAGCCTTAACGAGAAGCATTTCATGAATTATGTGTGAGGCCCGGGAGCCTCCTGCCTACTCTAACAGCTAGGGCTGATTCAATCCATTACTCCAGCAATAACATACCAAAGCCTTCCTTATTCTAGAAACGATTTGCGCTCATGTGAATAGATAGCCCCTCTAGATTGGAATTGCGCGTTCAAGGACAATTATACACGCGCATGTAGTCATTTACATCCATCGCAGCACAAACTTGCATCGCTTTGCAAACTAGCATGCATGCCTAAAGGTAAACGACAGTATTTATATGTCGAGAGACATGCAGCATTGTTGCGATTGGAATGTTGTATGTGGCACAGGGAATGATGTATGTCTATTGTAGTATGTAGAGACTCTATCTTTTATCGACCAACTATTTGAAATAAGCATTGTAAATGAAAATATCGTAGTGATTAAACAGAATATTGCTTATTAATTTCGCTCAACGCCGGATATTTGTATATATTCTTGCTTGCTCTATAACATGGGGTCGTCAAACCTACCGTGACTTCTTCCGCAGCCGCTTTTTTGTGTCTAATGCCAGCTAGCGCTTATCGGTGCGAGTTATAGCACGACAAAAGCACGCTGCATGACAAGATGATCATTCAAATGCACCAAGAGGACGAATAAAATGTTGGATATATCAAGTCTTCATTGAGCATAAGCCCGAGTAAAGTACGTCGAATCAGTAAGCGGGTACAGCACACTCGACAAAATTACAATCGAAAAGTGTGGAACAATATGTAGAAAATTTATGAAGATTTGAACGTATGTGGATTGTTCATGATCACTTGATGAGCTACTCAATGCACCTTGTTACTCGATGAATCAATGTGTTTCGACGTAGTGAAATACTGGGAAGTTCCGTCATCTTCATTCATTGTTACCAGATTTTCTTTCCCAATATCATAATGATTAACTCATCGAGAATAGGCACAGCGCCATGTATATCACGCGCACCAAGGTAAATCAAAGGTATACTAGCTAGAGATTGATTGTTTACAAGCCACCTCAATCGTCATTAATTCTCACACCATCTGTTATGGGTGTCTGGCTAGGGGAGTTGAAGTAACCTCTTCGGTCCTCGTAATTGATTGCACATTAAGGCTATAATGGATATGTATTGATCAAGTAAAAATCGTTAGACAGTTAAATGAATATGAAACTATGCGTACGTTATTGAATTCAACATACCACATCAGTAATGCAGTCGTAGTTCGGCTCCTTGGTTTAAGGGAGATGTGTTATATGAAATAATGGCGGTACAAACGAGTACCATATATGGAAGCGACGAAAGTAGTGCGTGTTGTTGGTCGATAGTGATGACAAACAAGCTAGGCTATTATTAGAGAGGACCCATATTTAGGGTGATAGGTCAAGCAACATTCATCACATTCCGAGCAGTTGCATTGTGGGCGTTTTAAAGACGACGATATGAAGCCTAACAGGTTTGGATTATGGAGGCTGGTTGCAACAACAATTCATAATAATGGTGTCACTTGTCGCGTGAAACGACGTATTACCACACAGCTTAGCAAACGGAAATTCGAAAACGTTTGGCATCTACCGGAAAGATATTTTAAACCATTTCAATCAACGGTTGTTTTTAATTTAATGTATAACTCTGGTAATAATCAAGACCAAGAGTTGAGGTCTGAATGCCCATAAATGCTCGGCGATTACACCTAAAGCCGATTGCTCTATGGCTGACATTCGATTAGGATTGAACGAATCTGTTGTTGGCGTTGTAATTCGATTTTCGTTTGCTTTTGCTTGCAACGCATGTATGAGTTCCAGGGTAATTTTACAATGTGACCGACTTCCATCAGCTTGGAGATCTCGGGGAGTACCACTGTAAAAATTACTGATGCAGACGTAATCATTGAGATAAACAATAAAAGCTATTGCGGATTTATCTCGTCCCACTTGAAGCATAATGCGGTATTAGCAATAAATTGTGCAGTACTTAAACACTTAAGCAAAGTGTTTCGTAATCTACGCGCAGTTCCCATTTTATTGTTCAAAAACCAGTATACGCAAGACAAACTGTACCAATCAACCAATGTAATCTCGCGCAATTATATCATATCATTGGTTGGTCACCGTGCCTATGAGCTATTCAACATGGACACAAATTCACATTACCTCTAATTCACATTTCTCGAATTCGTACCAAATTAACACGGCTGCACACATCAATTTGCCAAAACGAGCCAGATAAGCACAAACCTATGACAAACATTTCCCGTGTTGGCTGCGAGTGTGATTGAAATCTCAATTTGCTATAAACATGGCTTCATTTCCAGCAGCAAGTTTCATTGTAGTTATATAAGTAAAAGAAGCGTAAGTTATCTAAGTTGGTTTTGATACAGCGGACTAACCGTGTTACAAACAAAATGATGGCATAACCTTAGTCGGCGAGAGAAATGTAACTTGCAGGAACGGTTCAGAAACATAAAAAGCCCGAATAACTAGATATAAAGGGGGAGGGGGTGGGACCTGGAACAGGAGTCTTACAACAGTGCAGTAATATCGCCACCAAGATGGTCAAGGTCGAGCCCAGAAAATTCCCCTTAATTTCACAATGATACTATTTTACCATACCAGGGCCATACACGAAAATAAGTAATGCTTCCAATGTGCTTGTGGTAAAATGTTTGCAACTGGCCATAAAAGTAGTGCTTTGCACGACGTACGCGTGGAATATGTAGTTGATCCCAAACGTACAGTATCACTTTTAATCCTGTCAACACAATACTGAAATATAGTAGTTATTCCCAGTGAACAAACATGATATAAAAGAACAAAACACCCCAGTTACACGGATAAAATAAGCATAAGTGCTGGAAACGTAACGGTGAAATCTATATGCCAAGATAACTTATCACTAATTGACGAACAAACCAAAACATACTAGTAAAGGTCATGCTTGCAAATATTCGCTAATACATCTGTCACGGATCACAAACGTTCCACTAAACGCATTCTTGGGGCTGATAATGGCTCATAATTGGACATCCTTAAACGGTATCCTTAACAATGCCATCTTTAAGGCTCAAATACCTACAACCTAATGAGTCAACCACTGTCAAAAACTGGTTAGCTAGATACATATACACATATGATATGCACTTGCTACCTCAGTGTACACTAACTGACGCAATAAAACAGCCTGCGCTATCTTTATGATTGTGCATGTACGCTTATGTGTGTGCATGATTCGAGTGGTGGGTTAATTACGGGTGTGGAGGATTTTAGGGAAGAATGTTTGGGCAAAAATGAAGTATGTAATTTAATGTCTTTCTTCTCTACCGATGCCTGAACAATATGCGCAAATAGTCAAGTATGTCAACAGGTGTAACTAGTTGACCTGGTGTAGCATGATGTGACGTGAACGCCCAACACTAACACATCTAGGGGAGTTAGCCGCGTCATAAACAAACGATCACTATAACTGCGAAATCCTCATGGAGAAAACCCAGATGTCGTGAACTAAATGTACAGTGGACAGCACGAAATATATTTATCTGCTCTTTCCATGGTAGGTAATAAAAATAGTCACTTATACACCGATGCGAGAACAGCGTGCAGCTCATAGACAAAATTGAAGCACAAAATACCTGTAAAGTCACATCAATCAAATCTCTGTAATTTGCAGGCGGTCGTTATGAGGGATTATGTATAACGCATTTGATTGAATACTTTGTTATCACAAGTTATAGTTATCAGGTACAGGGCACTTAGACCGATGATTCATTTCGTATCTCATGTTTTTGTCCATCATCATAATGATGATTGATGTAGCGGTGTATATGTGGCAAGGAGTGTAATGTCCATATTTAGAGCCCTAACAGATTCAATGCAAAGTCTACCGGACAGTGCGTTAACGCGATTTAATTGCGAACAGTTCAGTGAGCCGTTCTAACACAACTTGCTACACCATTGCATCAGCACCTCGCAGAAATGTCTGATACATCTCCATACATAATTACTGTGCCAAGGTATAGCAAGGAACACTTCAATAGTTCATAAATGCAGATGAAGCGAATGCAATCTCTGCTAACAGACAGTGAGTGCGCATCAGTCATCACAACAATGACTGAGGTGACACTGAAACTTGAAGTTGTGAGAGAGCATGACGTGGACGCCGATTCACTTGTGTAACGACAAATAACATCTTGCTTCTCGTTTAAGTGAAAAGTTGCAGTACAAACGCACCAGTAGCAGTAATACCACATCTCAGTGTTACCCATGCAGCAATTGTTATATCTATTTCGTGATTGATTGCCTTGAGATGAACGTACATTCTGCAATGTCTTCCCAAAAGAGGCATAAATGATACTTTATTATATATCAGACATTTGTGTGAACATCGTTAGGTATTTTGGCCTCCTTTTGCGCGATAAAACTTATATCAAAAACATGTCCCAGTTACTGAAATCCATCATGTCATCAATGTCGCAATGGATGGCCTCAATTGCAAGCTGAATGTTTCAAAACATGTCCCAGTAACTGCACTCCTCCATCGTGTTATCAATGTTACAATGGATGCCTTCAATTGCAAGCGAAGTGTTTAAATCAGGCTCAGATGCTCCTTGAAAAATGTTACAGTCACTGTCTTACTAACAAGCATTCTGTGGGGTTATTTTGCTAGTCTTGTTAGTATTTTGCCTTTTTGCAAAGTGGACCAGGTTTACTTTTTATCTGTTCCACTTAGCCCCCAAGACCCAATTAACGCCGGAATAACTTACTGATACTGATACTTCTGACACAAATGGGAATTTTCAAATAGCAGTCGCATATATATATTCTGCAAATCGCTAAGTTGAAGTGCAGCTACTTTCATTCCATCGAATTAAAATCCTAGTCAGTACCTGCTTCCGCGCAGATCTAATTTTGTAAAGTGGTATGCCTTATAGTTGCGTTACGGGCGTTTTAGACACCACACACGTTATTTCATATAAGTTCTCTATAACAAAAATAGTACAATTCATATGCTTGTCAAAGTAAACTGCTTAGCTGCCGTTAATTACAGCGCTGTTATGAAACAT
>CM067353.1:49116071-49161228 GCA_034190875.2 Urechis unicinctus
CTACTTAAGCGTCTTGACATGATTCACCTTTATACCGTAATGCGAGATCACCCGACAGAATTACATACAAAATAATGATTATTGTGCGGTATTGAGGTTCTATCAATCAAATATATCATGTTAATGGTAGGTTCCAATCGTTGTTAAACTATGCGATATGCAATAAATTACATTAAGTTACTCAAAAGGATAAACCTTATCAGGATTTTCCCCCTAATATGCCATTCTTGTGTAACACAGTTATATTCAAAAAAGACGTCTCACACAACTTATTTTGGCCATGTTTGCGATCTGATAACCGGACGTGCTTAATGAGGAAGCATACATTTCCATCGTTCATAATATTATCCACTAAACAACTGCAGCAAATTTCAAAGTAAGCCCATTATGCTCAGTCAATGACATTGAATACAACTCAGCTATCTCAGAGCACAAGATTGTTGTCGATAAGTAACTTCGTTAGTAAATGCATGTTAGCGTTGAGGCTCAATTAGTTTCACCTGCATTAGAAAGTAATTGCCGCCGAGGATTCAATGTGGCTTAGGCAGTCGTGCCATCAATAGCAGATTAGCATACAGTTGCTTAGTGTTACATTTGCGGCACGCGACTCACTAAATATATTGTCTGTTTTGTATGTCACTATAAAATAGATATGCAAAGCGTATATGAATCCTATTTGACCTCTGTAGGTCAATTTGGCGTGGCTCTCAAACCATCTCAAACTGTTGGTGCAACAGCATAAACCACGCCAAGACAAGTAGTAGTCACTAGTAGTCAGGTGAACTTAAATACGTTTTCTCTGTGATGGTAGTCTCAGCAGACTCATACATGTGTACCGTACCAACGTTGTTTAGAATAAATTTTACATTGTCAAATGAGAACATTTTATGCCACGGTCATAGATTTAAGTGGACTGGAAGACCCCAGGTTCCTTCATATTTGTGGTATGAGAATACTTTACCCACCTTCATTACTTTGATTCAATCTGCTTACTCGTGTAGCATTCGGTTATACATCAGTGGCTTTGCGTGTTTACGTGTAATGACCATTCGTGCAGTACGTTATGCCATCACTATAATCCACGACCCATTTATAACGTATGGGATTTTACAATGACTAAGTGACTTTAATGGCTTGGCTTGCCGTTAGCTTGTGTAAAGTAGGCGCTGGTGCGCATATTGGGTATTCAATGACCGACGCTATCCATGTTATTCAATGTCACGACATGAGGTTATTAGCTAAAAACAGTGTTGAAATCCGGCGTATCTGAGCAGCTCTTATCGATCTTCTGAAGTTTTCCTAAGCCAAATGATTCCCAAAGCTCTCGCGTAGCGCGTGTTGCCATTTCTTGCAAATTTGTCTAAGTTAACCAGAATGATGACTTTACAACTCTGGTTCTCTTTTCTAACACTGAGGTATTTAATGATTTACACAGCCTTTTACCATCACAATACGCAACCTGGCCACCTAAACAATAACAGACATCAGTGAAGGATGACTAACGTATTTCGCCCATGATAGTGGCTCCGTGACACGTCATAGATGGACATAAGAGAAGAATATAAGCGCCCTCTAGTTGCAACAACACGTCTACCAACTTCCGCTGAGATACAATGGCATAACTGGCTATATTTGCGTTCAAAGTATTAGTGTTATTCCCGATAACATCGCTTCCAGTTGCAAATTATCTGTCGTGCAGCACAATGGGTACCTTCTAACGCTGGCATCATGTCACCAGTTTTAAGATAACAATTTAAGCGAAATTTAGCCAGAACCTTAAGAGACAGTGTCTTGATGAATCTAACCGTTCCTCTCAAGCAATGCTAAGTCGATATTCAGTAGATGTTTCCCCCGTAACCCTACCTTACACGGAGCGCCCTCGTGTGACGACCAAACATTGCTGTCAACATTGGCAATGCGTGACGTTTCCTTCCATTTCCCCATGCAATAGAGCTACGCTACGTGAAACGTATCATTGGTGACCTCTTTTCTGCTCAAAGTCAGAACCGAGCTCCATGCAACATTTTGTGACTGATCTTGCACACCAAGCATTGTGAAAATCAACCATTGCTTCCTAGTTGATGCTTGTTCTATATATTGGGTTGTTGAACAAGCCCTGTGCGTTATGGTTTTTTTTGTATGACGTCAATGTCGCACAATAAGCGTCATATTGTTGGCCATTTGTTGCCAGATATCGCAGTTTCGTGCAACGTTCAATTATTCCAAGATTATTCGTATTATGTGCTTGCATTATGTGCGCCCATATATTAAGACATAATGCTTAAATTGGGCTTATTTGAATGTCTTACAAACGAGAACATTTGGTTGTCAAAATATACAAATGACATCCTCTTCTCTTTTTAACGAGGTAATCATGTTCGTAGATATCGTAGATATTATATTTCACAACAATGACGGTTGACGATACAGTTCGTAATGAGGTCAATGCTATTACTCTTATGATAATCGTGTAACCTGTTGGCCAGGGTTCCCCAACAGAGAGACATCTGTATAATAAGAACAATATTATCAGTGTACAACCATCTGCTAGCCTACGGATGGTTACCCAAAATACCTAGCAGACTGCAGAGATAAATTAATTATCCCGTGTTGGAATATGTTGTTCTAGCTGAGCAATTTGTGGATGGTGCTGATGCTTATCAATCCGGAACACAACCGACTTTACGAGAACATTGATGCCAGCGGTCCTCTTTCCTTACAATGTGGCATGAAACACCTGGTTGGTTAAGTTGATATCGGCCGGCGCTATCCCAGTGTGGTTGATTAATCGCGGCCTCGATAGTAAGCTCCCGAGACACATCGCAGATGGATATCCCACGAGAGGCAACAAAACATCTCCTGACACCCACAGAGACATACCCAAGTGGCAAGTGAGAATTGTTACGTAAAAATCGGGGCTATTCAGATCTACTCTGGTGCAAATAAGCGATTTAGCAACTGTAAGGCCTCACTCCATCGCTTGAATTATGGCTGGAATCATACGACTACAGTTTATACTATGATTAATCGGGACATCAAGGATATTGCTTCCTCTAGGTATCTGTAGTACTTGGTAGTCATACTACCATCCTGATAGCACATAATATGATGATCAACATATCGATTCCACAGCAATCAATATATTAGGTTTTATATCGCATTATGTAGGTTCGGTTTCCCCCGCCACATGCATGAATTCTTGCATATTGCTACTGCATTGCAACGCGACTATCATATTCTCACAAGTCCGTCGATTCAAACTGCTGTACTTACTTCAACACTTGCATCAAATCGGCATCACAGATGCCTGGTTGTCTTTATAAAATGACAGATTGTTCCCCTGTGATAGAGTGGGGGAATAAATTCGATCGATCACTTTCTAGTCTCTATGCGATTTATTATTCATCTTCTCACACATTCATATAACTGTCATTCGGCCCCTATGAAAGGTTGGTAAAATCTTGAAACAACATCTTTTATCATTACTCACCTACGTCAACACTTCAGTTACAGACATGTTTATGAGGCACCGAGAGAGCCCTTACTCCAGAATAATGACTCAACTCCTTTCAGGGCAGCCCACGCAAACGGCTGTACCCACTCAAATAATTGCAACAAATTGGCATCGCAGATAGCAATTGCCCATGGTTCAGCATCATTTCAAACATCTGACTTATAAAACATACCAAAGAGTCGTAGTCGGGCAACTGTGAGACAGCATATGATCTCACTGTGATTGTTTGGTTATGTTATTGTGTGTAAAAACAAGAGGTTTGCATTGAAAAAGTAACTGATTTATTGTGATTTTACTAATGAAAACAGGTGTTCGTCTATCTTCCGTTAAAAAACCGATTCACGCCTTCTTAGAACTCACTTGCGGGCATTTATCTGCTTGGCAAATATCGTGTAGTACCATGGCGCCTTAATAAAAAAAATTCGTGGAGCCCCCGGGCAACTGTGGCATAAGCGCGTGGTTTCCGATGCCAAGCTATATCTATAAATAACTACACTGTGCTCATACTTGAAATATTGCTTCCCCACCGCCCCGAAACTCATTTATTATGATGAATAATCCTGATGCTCAATAAAGTAGGTTTAATAAAGCAGCATACATCGTTCGACGATCGATATTCAAACAGCTAAATGTTAATCATCAATGCTAGAAACTAATGAAAAGAAAATGTGAACTGGCGCATGTCTAATAGCTCGGCGCATGTCGAATGTCAGCGAACGTTGGATGTCTATGCTCACCGCCATTAGACTCGCTGTGACATATACAGCTTCCAAACAGTCATTAAACAGTTAGTCAAACTGAATATACTTTTATCACATATAACCCCCTAATACATTATTGATATTGACTTCAAATGACAGACCATCTCAGTTATTTGGGCTGAGTATATAAAATTTGGGCCCATGAGAAGGCACTTACTGCAATTGAAATATGCCTTTATTGGATTCAACATGACACATATAGATTCACCAGAAAGCATTAAGCTTACTATTCCAGACAAAATATCGGTTTTTGACATCGTCTTGCTTATGGCTTGATATAAAGCGAGGAGGTCGGAATTTTCCTAATGCGGTTTCATACCACAAATATAGCCGTATCTATATATGTCACAAATGCCAGACTCGTCCCTAGCAGTGAATCAGAAATCCCAAACGTGATCGATTGCACGCGCAAGGGCTGATCAGTCGGCGACAGTCTCTGCACAAACACGCTGCTTTATGCCTTGATATAGGACAAATGGTGGCTGCTGTTATATATATATATTTCATATGTAATTATCCTGCTGCGGAATCTGCACAATATTCGTTATGTTGTACAAATATTGCTGTAGTATCCGTCTGCATTGAATTTCCCATATTAGTTGGCTTTGTCTTTTCGTGGTGTTGGCCGGAAATATAATTCCAATATTCCTCTGCTTTACCTTGTTGTAGTCATTTTCAATTTATACGATAGTCAAGGTACATCTAATTTAAATGACAATCCAATTAATGCAACGTGGACTCTGCTATATAGCACAAGGATTGCAAGATCCAACTTTTAAAGCCTACAGCCCGAACATTCAAACGAAACACTGACATGATTGACATGACACAACATTGCGCAGTTAATATAGTGCTGCTGGTTATTGGGATGACAGGGGTTGCATCGTTACAATGAATGCGTTATAAAGCATTCCAACAAAAGGGTTTATTTGAAAGGATGCAAGTATATTTATATGTTAACAAAACGAGGTTTCTCATCTTATTATGGCAGGAAAGAACGAAACGTATCAAAGGAGACGATTCATTTAGTTTCATTGGGTACACAAAAGCAAACTTATTGAGTTTACTAAGGGCGGGAGAACAATGCCGCACGCGTAAGAGCTTAATGAACGATGGGGATGGTTACCGTTATTGCTTGGGTTAAATCATCTCTATTCGCTTACAAGGCAATTTAATACAATACAATTTAATATTAAGTAGCTATTCGTTTTCGCTCTGGTTCTTCATGGTTGGTGTAGAGGGTCTGGTTTCTATGGAGCGCGAGGCTTGAAAGTATTATTAGTGTTTGTAAAACGGGTGCACATTTCGCACAGCTTTAAAAGAACACTCATCTGGGCATAAACCTTATGATATCAGTTGTTACGGCGTTGTGGCTTGTCAATATTTCACTTCCTGAGAACAAATATATATTATCGTATCAAATACATATGGTGGATCAACCTAATAAATACAACCACCAGCTCGCAGCGCCATTTTCAACAAACAAAGAGGACGGTCGAGGTCAGCGAATTCTCGTCTGTATAGATATATCTGTTAGTAATCGATCCGGGAAAGTCCTACCGATTAATGTCGGCTCTCTTGTGGATGTCTGATGTCTAAACGCGAGGCTCGAAATGATTTGCATCACAATGTGGTTCCGCAATTAATATAATGCCATCAGTTAGTATAACCAGCATTTGTCTAGTTAGTTATGTTATGATATCAGTCAAAGTGGTAATGCTTCCTCGATTAAAGCCAGGTAATATGATTAAACATCGTGTCTGAGCGATCGTATCGATATTCTGAAGAAGTTATTACTGGTTATTTGTGACATACCTCGTCCATTTCAGCACAAACGACCCTTCTGCGCTTAGCTTGTTTAATTTTCTTCTTACTTCTATACTCGTCCCTGGCGGTGAATCATTTATCCCAAATATGATATTTTCGACACTAAAGTTTTCATCAGTTGTCTAGTTTCTAAGCGCAAACCCGTCGTTTTATGCCTTGAAAAAGGACAAATAATGGTCGCTGTGGAGAATTGTAACCTTCTTGTTGTAGAATCGGCCCTCCATTCGTCATGTTGTGTACCTGCTAATGTGAGTTAAGTATTGTTATTTTTGAAACGCCCGACCAAGCTGGGCGAGTTATATGGTTATGTGTTTTACCTCTACAATCTTGAACAAGAAGTATTTGATTTGAATGATCACCCTATCTCCTCTCGCATACGATTGTAACGGTCATGGCTTCGGTTGATAAATGTCTATTTAAAGGGGTTCAGTTGGTGTATGTATATTTAGAGGTAACAGGTTGATATATGTATATGTAGAGCGTTTGGTTGATTTATGTGTATTAAGTGGTTATAGGTTGATATATGTCTATTTGGATATGATGACCGATTTTTCATTTAATTATAGATGAAAACCATTTTGTACAGATAGTAAATACACGAAAACAATCCCGAATCCCGAATGTCTTCCATCGTGCCACCATTGTTCTCAATCAGGTAGCTTATCAGACGAGTTAAAGTGCAACAGCAGTAATGAAAGATAACCTTCTGACACGTCTTACCTAAACGTGGAAACGGCAGACGCTTTATCGATAAAGTCGTGTCGTCTCACATCTATTTTTTTCAATATATATAAGCGTATGAATACAATGCTTCGATATGTATGACATCCTTAATTACTAGGATCTCACTACAGTACAACAATCATCCTGTTGATTGCCATATGCCACAGTTTGAGTTCACTCACTATTTTGCTGTTATAAAAATTTATATAGACACTACCCAGTAAGGCACTATTTGTAAAGGTGAGTTGGGTGCCTAGCTCTATTCGTAAAAGGCGAATCCAGTGGCGACAATATCATCTATGGCTTTTTGAAACGAGGATCGTATTGTTAATTGATCACAGGGCCAATCACCCGTCAATAGTCATCTAGTGACAATACCCATATCCCCCCAGTCATCATAACGGTTTAGTTGCTACTTTGATAGCCAAATTACACAGCACGCTTGTCAAGTACACGAAGGTGTGTGACCAGGTTTGTCTCACTGATCAACCGACGCGTTCCTCACTCATAACATAAATCTTTCAATAACTTTGTATGTTGTTAATTGCCAAGCGACATTGGTTCCTTTTTGCTCACAACATTGCATCTGAATAAATCGGGATAGTTATATGGACGAGAATTGTAAAATGCATAATAATGATAGAATCCCACGTATTACAATTAAGAGCGACTGAGCACAAATGATTCATACATAGTCATAAGAGTAAGCGGATCTCTGTCACTGCCTTGTTAAGGAACAGTGGCGATATATGATTTAATTATTGGTCCAATATTCATCACCATTACTAACCAAAGGAATTCAATATAGTCCGAATTTATCTCAGCCCAACAGTTGTTCTTCACAATTTGCAAAATGTAATTACATTCCTTTGGAGCATTTCCAAGGAAAACCATCCAATTACTTGCCCGCACATAAACCGATTGCTCCAATATCTTTAATCTGCTTTGCAATTACGATTGGCAGTTCATTAACTATAAATTGGAGACCGCTTGCAATTGAGCCGCTAATGTTTGCCTTCGGTCAGAATCACAACTGCCACTGATTTATCACATTTACATGCAATAAGCCAAATGCACTTCAACCAAGAACAATGCTTGATATTAGATTGTCTTTCCATTATAGTCTTATCAAAGTTATAAGCTTAGTCGGCCGCAAATTGATGGCCTTACAGATCATTGTGGTTTTCAAAAAGTTTGCACCGTACATTCAGTTAAGCAATGCAATTTTTATTTGTATGCGACTGAATATCCATAAAAGGCGACATTGGTTCCTGCTCTGTCATAAAAAAAGTCAGCGTCATCGCTATATCAAACTAACCAAAATATGCTCGAGATAGACCAGCCTATCATAAGTTTCTCGGAGTAACGAATGCTGGGTCATCGTGTGAGATTTATAAGGGCCACTGACACCTCGCTGTCACTGTATCAATGCAACCTTGTCTCCACTCGTTATTACAATTGGAAAAATATATGCCTAGCACTGAATTCATAGCCTAGCAACAGAGGTAGGTACGAGGCGTTGAATGGAGAGGTATACCTGGTAAATTCACATGACTTGAAGACGTCCCCAGTGCGTTCTACACCACCTGCATGCGATTATATGTTAACTATCTGAACGATGACAGTTAGTTAAGAAAGTCCTATATTTATCCGTACCTTATTGACTTCAAGATGATGACAGGACTGAACTTCCCCATCTTTGGTTCGATCATTAAAATAAGGCGGATACCGAATCTCGACACATAGGCTGGATCACATCCTGTTACGTCTATGCTTGACCACAGTATGTTTATTTCAGAGTTGTATAGCAGATGCCTATGAAAGGAACTCACAGCACCCGATCGGAGAATATTGCTTGTTTACTGTGACTGACCAAAATTGACTGCCCATGATCAATCGAAGCAGGTACGCCAATATACTTAATAATGATGAATAAGTGTATACGAGAAGAACGAAAGATGTAGTTGTAAGCACTGTTGTTAAACTGTTCCCTGAACGCGCCCACTTGCAAGGTCAAGAACGTAAAGAAGATAGTTTAATGGTGTCATATTGATGCTCCAGGGTGAAACTCATCGGATTCTTTGCGGTAGTAATTACTGCGATGTTTTATTTCTTGTTTCGTATACTGATATGGCCGATGATATATACTGGATAATGTAAGCTAGAGTTCAACCTGAGCAAGCAATTGTTATTCGTGAAACTAGCTATATCGTAGGTAGAGGTCACATTGTTACACCCTGTCTAATTACCAAACATTGGCTAAGCAAAAGGGCAATGAACATGAAATAGCTCGGATTCTTTGCTGAGTCAAAATAAGTTATTATGATTACTTTAGGGCTCGTAAAAGAAGTTTAATGAACAATTCCAGTCGTGACAAAACTAAAATATAATTGTTGATTCTTGTAATGGTTATGTTCTGGTCGTGACGTGCGTGATTGTTTTATATAATTGATATAACCATGGTTATCTAAAATGTACAATCATATAATTATTCATATCTGCTTATTACCCCCGTCAGGGAGGTTGCTTTTTATATATGTTTGTCAGATTCTCTGCTATTCGATTTGTCTCTGCTGTATGGAGAGGATATCATCTAGCGGCAATGCGATTACCTGTGAATCTGCCAGTAGTTTGCCCACGGTTGTGCAGGATGAGAAGCAGCTATAAGCGGTACAGAAGTGACGGCATATTCATCACAGTTAAATGGCGTGTTGTGCCGTTGCCTTCAACCAGTATATTCCATTCAAGGCATATAACTCTAATTCTGTGACTTCGTAGAACCAAAGACGGAAACCATTTGATTTTGGTCGTTCTATGTAAGGCTAATCTGTCAACGGTTATTACAAAAGTGCAACGGCATACGAGGAATCTCTGGTACATAAAACATACATCGCCATTCAAAGAACAGTGCCTGCTTATTGGATTCGCGAAATTAATATGATATTTTTGTAATCAACAATGAATGAATTCGTCGGAAGCAGTGTTGCAAGCAGCAGCAACCGTAGCAACGACATCACAATTTTTTGAAATGGGAGACTCATTTGCTTTGTCTTATTGTCAGGATATTATTTTGTTTTGTCCTCTTTCTGCGCAGCTACAACTGTATGGCCAAGACTTATTGATGACAAATCGTGCAGCCACAGTTGCGCTATCCGCAATGGTTTGCTGCACCCAGGGCCATTGCTACCAATAAGACGAAGCGTTTTGTTAACAAGCGTATATTGCGAATAATACATCGTCATAAATTCTGTGCCTTATCGACTTTTCCATCCTCATTATATTTGACGTAGAATAGAAGCTACGATCTGGTTGCAATACATTTCCATGTACCTGAAAAGCCATGCTACTTCCCCTCGATAAAAGGTCTCCATCCTCAAAGCGTTGTTCCAGATCCATTATAACTGATACACAGCAACAACAAGCTCTGTCCGGACGTCAAGTAATATCACAAGCTTCTGTGTCAATATAAGTCTGGCCACGAATGATAGGCTGTTCATTAATGTATGCACAAACGTAGACAAGGCAATATAACAGTATTCATTGCCTGGATAGGATCGTCATTACATACAGAATGTGAGGAAATATGTCAACTGCTGCACTAAGTTCAATTAAAGCGTCAGGGAGACTGGCTTCCATGATGTATTCTGTGGTATAGATTACCTTCCTCATGACACGCCGCATATGTAAAGGTAACCTATTTGTTAATTTAACTGTCTTTCGCAAAAAAAATAGATCAGAGTTAGGTTCAAATGCACGACAGTCATCACATATCGTCGTGGTGCTTAATATGACTGTAATCTGTTGCACTTTTATTTTGGCATAGTATCGGATTGAATCTAGCGGTTTCCATAGAATCACATGCAATAAAGATAGCCACAAACGAACAAGCGCAGTTTATACCGTGCCCTCAACCAGGCTCAGATTGTTTAAACCATACACAGTTGAAAAGACTAAGGCTGCATTTAATGTGATGACTGAGCTTACAAACTATGTATCAAGACCCCCAGTAGTATTTGATTTCAAATGCAGCAAGGGATACTCCGACGTTAAAGAAGTTTTCACCCTGGCCTCAATGCAAATCTGCAGACGGTGGTTGAGTTTTTTTCCTGTTCAGTATAATCAGCATATGCAAATCCTTATGAGGCCCATGCTTTGGCATCGTCGTTCTCTCACATACCAAGCAGAAGCACGAATCTTGTACTATATAACTGAACCTTTAGTGAGAGCTTCTCCCCCAATGTCTTCTGGACGATGCTTCCGATAAGACCCGTCCTTCCAAATAAAGTTATATTACAGCCGAAATCCGTTACGCATGGGTTTTAATTTCGCAAACTTTAGCTTCCACAACCAATATAACGCCACTCAGAAAACCCACTGACCCTTTTTTCTGTCGGCTTGGTTGGTAGATGTCCTGGCTTGTTGCATACTAACCTTTTGATATCAAATTAAGTGTCCTACGTTACTGCATAGCGCTCAATTAATGCTGCGAGACTTGCTTTACCATCGTGTGTGAGCCGCAGTATTCGATATCCAGAGGTTTTTTCAGGATACTTATGACCATATGCCGCGTGCATTTTGACGCGTCAGTTATGGATTAGAACTCGCCCTCGCGGTATCAGCGAGGGACATATTTCTATATTGCTAAATATTGTATCTGTACCACACTCAGTCCTGCAACCGTAACTTTATATGAGTTTGACTGGCCACAATTTGTCCCCCAAAAACTGTGACTTCAAATAGAAAGCCAGATATTTATGTGGAACTTTGATATGTTCTTTTTCAGCATTTTGTAGAAAGTATCTGAGGTACTTTGTTCTACCGTAAATTTAGATGCATTTGACTGGCCGCAGTGTGTCACCCACAAACCGGGACAAATAGCAGGCCAGATATTTATGTTGAAATTTGCTGTGTTCTTTTTCAGCATTTTGTAGGAAGTATTGGAGGCACTTGCGCGAACTTACCATTCGAGTACATTGGGACGATTTATAATATAGTATGCAATCAAGGTCTTCCAGAAGTCAACATGTAGTCAATATCAGCGCTTTCTAGACATGCATTTTGGTCAAGAGTGGTCTTTGCACCCAAATGTCTGTTCATTTCCAGACGGAGACCCTGCCGTAAATAAGTGGTTTAGGACTGTGGCTCCGTTAATGAGAAATCTGTCTCTTTATTAGGTACGATATGGTCCAAGGAAGCTAATAAATAGCGGTCTTTGTAGCGGCCTGAAGATATGCCAAAGATGGACAATATAGATAAAGGTTGTAACGAGATGCAACAGTGCGTGTATAGACCTCCACAGAGACACGACCACGAGCCTTGTGAGAATTCGACCAATTTATGTGAACTGATTCAGATGATATCACTATCTATGGCAAATAAGCGGTCGCACAACTCTGTGGGATCATTCCAAAATTGGCATTATAGCAGCAATCTGAAGATCACAAAATATGCAGAATTATCCAGAACGCCAGATACGTTAGCTTCCGTGTGGTGTGTGGAGTAGTTGCTGGTCAGACTACCTTGCTGATGACACGTATGGCACAATACTTTCAATGAATGCATTGTTGTCCTCGACCAAATATGTATTCAAATACCGGGGGGTCTTTGTATGTTTCTGCGGTGCGGTAATTATCACCGCTATGATCGATACATACCATTACCATGAACGATCATAAGGAAATGACTTATTTTAATGACGTCACAAATCGAGAGGTTTCCGTCAAACATACTTCGATCGTTTTTTAGTCTCCTTCGTGTCAAGAATCTCGCATCGATTGCAGTGTAATACTGTAGCAAACAACCAGATACCGTTCATAACATGGTTTATACATGAGGTGGTCCGTTGTCTGTATTCTTCCTTTTGTGTACCATAAGTCAAAACTTGAATGTATCAAACATTCACTAACTAAGCATTCAAACCATTCAATGCGAACAAAGTCTTAGGCTGAGAATGGCAGACACATGCTATCATTATGCTAATTCATGTTGGAGCTCAGCTGGGGTATGTCGATGGATATGACCATATATTCATCATGTGTGTCCTCAGTGTGACTAGAGTGCCGGGCGGGCTGGTACGTCGGGTGAATAACAAATTATGTCAGATCAGCGAGGAACGTGGCTCCATGTTAGCCGCATGCATCTATTTACCGCATGTATGATGACGCTCGACTGTACACGGATTATTGTATTATAACACATTCCCTGCAAGGCGGACGCTGAAAAACCATGGTACCAGCTGTACTCAATACTCTTTACCAATAGAGAGAACGGGTATGAAGAGATTTCACTATCTCATCTCTTTGAACGTAAATATCCCTAACAATAACGAGGGCGGTAGTCTGGCCACTCGAAGGAAGCATACTATTTTACTGTGGTTGTTTGCTATGATTATGAACTGGCATGACTTGTCGGGTAGAATATTAAGATCTTGCTTAACACGTGTAAGGTAAGGTGCCATCGATAATATTGAAATACACTTTCTTGTATTTGTCAATACGGCAAAAATTCAGCAGCATTGTACGCCCCGAGTGAATGAGATATGTATGCTGACCTCAGGAGCCAACTGTGTCCCGCTGGCCGATTACGGAGATCATCACGCGCATGCTATTTCTTAAAACATATCTGATCAATCGAATATTGTGAGGGGGTATGGAAGCAGTTGAATGGGATGTCTCTAAGGTTAAAGCATTATGTAACGGATGCTATCAATTTTGCTAAGTCGGAAATGCATTGTCAAAAGAAAAGACGGCTGCACTGAACTGTATCAAACATGATTCAAGCGCATTGTTAAGCTTGGTTGAATTTGAAATTGCTTCGCTAAGGTTATACAGATTGGTGAACAATTACGAGCAATACGAATCTTTCAATTAAAAAAAACACTTAAAGATTTTATGAGGTGTTAATTTGTAGCACAACTTCAACATAGAGTGATTGTGTTGACTCGAAAACCACTGATTCAACGTCATCGATCATTCGGCACAATCGGGCCGTGTACGATTTAGAAATCTGTACAGCTAATTTTGAAGTAACGTGATATTGTCATGGACGCAAGTTTCCGTCTATCAATAGAATATGGTATACTGTCACTGCCAAGAGTAATTTACTTTCGATTGAACAACGTGTGGTCTTTTCACAGTGACAAAGCTCTTGTATAAGCTAGGTACGTGTTATGAGGAATGTATTACACCAATGGTTCCTGCAAAGAATCGTATTATGATATATATATATATATATATATAGATAGATATATATAGAGATATATATATATATATATATATATCTATAGATATATATATATATATAGGGGGAGATATATAGAGATATATATATATATATATATATATATATATATATATATATATATATATATATATATATATATATATATATATATATATATATATATATATATATATATATATATATATATATATATATATATATATATATATACCTTGACTATGAGACTCACTTGTTGTGTTATACGTTGCAGAAGACATGTTTGATATGTATATCAGGCACACGGGTGTCTATGCTAGTAAATTGAGCATACACTCATAATTCATGTCGCTATAACATGAATAGGCGGAATAGAGCCTGTCCAGTCACAGCTGCAAAACAACCTAATGAAGAAATGCAAACAACGTACTGAGCATAGAACGGCTTTTCTGCCGTCATTATCTCACAATAATGAATGTACAGGATTCATGACTTTTGCTCTCTCCAGGTAGATGTCATTTTGTTCTATACATATCTGTGGAACTGCTGTTTAATGTTGAATGGATGTGTATTTGCTTGCTAACCCCTCGGGTTAAGCTTTAAGCAACTCATATAACTCTTTCTAGCTATGCTGAATACTAACAATTGCCGTTAATGTAGAGGCACAATAACGGCCGGTCATAAGCCATACACAACGGTTGCAGGCTGATTCACAGAGGAGCTGCCATCTGCATCATGATCATACATATCGATCGTTTTTGACGGTTTTTGTGTATAAGCATTGTGCGAAACATGGTGTAGTATTAGAGACACGAGACAATCGCTAACTGATGCTCAGTTTTCTACTCTATGTTAAATGGTTGGCCCTGTGGTAGGCAAAAGAATTAAGTAATATGATAATAATATTTTTTTTCCAAATCATGCAATAGAAGGTAGATCCTGGGGTGTGGCCTTAGCCAGAAAGACTGTAACTCAGCGAGCAGCCACACCCCAAAAAATACAACACACAGGCAGAACTCAATAACAGAGCAATTTAAAACTACAAAAGCGTTAGAACGCATGAGCAGAACTATCGTATAGCGAAGAGAAAGAAATAATAACAACTGGTAAGTTGTAGCCCACCCCCTTTTTACATGGCTGTAAGTATCATTTTTATGTAAAGCCTAGTGTATGATTTCAGAACTGTTTAGGATTGAATAGATGTCTGTATTGAATTCCATAAATTGTGCCCTGTTTGTATATATCCCGTGTTCCATAAGAATAGAAGGTTGGTACTACGTTTGTTATAACCATGCGATGAATGTTGTGATATTACTGCTTGCGATAAGGGTTTAGTGCGGGTGTTACTTAATAATTTGTAATAGTACTTCGCAATATGTTAAGTAGTTCATTTGGGAAGCTTCAGAATATTGAATTGTGCGACTAGAATACGTGAATGGGCAATGCAAGTAGCGGTTCTAATATATGATTGGAGAGTATTGCCTTAAAGACAAAACCATATTTTAAATATGGAACTATTAATGGATGGCATAATGATAAGCGCCGCTGATGTGGTCGAATTCTCTGAATTATTTTTATGATAAACAGAGATGAAGCTAATATATGATTTATATGATAAATATGCTCGTGCCAATTGAGTTACAAGTCAATAATTACGCCAAGAAAACGTTCTGTTTTTTAAATGATTGGTTGATTGGAAACTGAAATAAGGTAATTGTGAGCAGCAGGGGTTGATGATTTAGTAAAATGGAGATATTGCGACGTGAATGTGTTGATAAAGAGTCTATTGGTTCCAAACCACGAAAGGTGTTATCTAAATCAGCATTCATATTAGGAAATAAAGTTTGCTTGTTTGCAGCTCTGCTTAAGAGATAAATGTCATACGCCAAAAGTATCACATGGGAATGTACCAGAGAAGCCGACAGATAGTTCATGCATAATAAGAAAAGAAGAGCACCACGTACAGAGCTCTGGGGAACACCACATCTGCTTGAACACTTTGTTGATAAAACTTTCTTTCAAGTAACATAATGTGATCTACTATCTTTGTAACTTTGGAACCATTGAAGGGGTAGCTGTTTAATACAGTTGATATGAATCTTTGCCAAAAGTATTCTGTGATCAATAGTATCTTAGAGAGATCGAAAAACGCAGCTACAGTTTATTCTCATTAAATGCGTTCGAGTTAATTCCGTTATCACGTCTGTAGCAGAATGTTGGGCTCGTAAGCCGTTGGAACTATCATATAACGTGTTATTAGCCTGTAAAATGCGTATAGTCGTTTTTGAACAATTTTTTCATAGACTTTAGAAGGTACTGATAAGATCGATATTGGTTGATTATTGACCATTGATTGTCTATCATTTGATTTATAAAGCAGTATAATGTGAGCTATCTTAAGTTCCTCGGGGAAAGTTCCTTCCTGAAGGGATGTATTGATAATGGTACAACGCGGAAGGAGAATGGATCGGGATAATGATTTAACATGTTTTTAACATAGAAAATCATTGCCAGTAAGAACAAAATATAGTAGTCTCCAAAGGGTTTGAAAGGTAATTGGTAAATGTGGTTTAATGGAACAGGTTTTGAGTGAACGCATCGGTAAGATTGGCATAGTATGAACGAAATGCATTGGCAATATTTGAGGATCAGAGAGTGTGGAGTTGTTTACCACCATAATAGTCAAGGATTCAAGAGTTTGCCATGTTCTGCTAATGTTATATCGATGAAGCACAAATATATCATGGTAATACAAAGCCTTGGCTTTACGTTTCATTTTGTTGGATTTACTTCTATAACTTGTATATTTGATATGATCTATATATTCCTTAGTTTTGTTTAACTGAAGTTTATACAGCTTATCAAGGAAGAAAGAGGATTTTAAAAGACCTGGAGTCATCCAGAGAGATTCGATTCGGAATTTATACGGCTTAGTAGATTTGTCTAACAAAGCGCTTTAATAAATAATAGAGTTGTGTTTATTGTGGACAGATTTACAAGGCTGAGTTAGCTGAAAGTGAATTCAAGTATTCCTAGTTAGTAAGATGGTTCATATTAACGTACATTAGAATTGCTAGTAGATCAAGTAATAGGGGCTGAAAACCGAGAACTGGTGGATGATCAGGTGTCCTTCATGATTATACCAAACTTGTAATTTTGTTCATATTTGATCGATGTATATATGTTACAATAAGTGTAGCTGCGTGATGGGTTTGGCTCGTTAGTTTTGAAATATGTGGAACAAGCCCATTTGAATAAAAAAGGTCAAGTAATTCCGAAGTTAGTTTATGAGTGTCATGACATATACATATTACGCTTCAAATCACAACAGCCACTCTCTGTATTACAACGGACATGATAGCACTGTTGATTTATCCACTTTTGTAAGTTAAATAGTTATTAAGAATAACTTCATCCACTCCTACATGAGCCATATTCGATGATAGACAGTGAATATTGTATTTGCTTCTTGTGAACGATTAAACGGGCATATGAACAATAGAGTCGTTGCGCTCTTGCCACCAATCGCCGTGCAGTCTTCGCAATGCGACGGAAACGGGATCACTATTGCTTGCGCTATTTGGCACTATTTTTGGCAGTGTTATTGGGTGTATTTGCTTGAAGGTGACACTCACGTTGGTAAAAATGTACTTTTAGGTCCAGAGCTATGGCGATTTAAAACAAACAACAACATCCGTTGTTGATATTTGTGGTTAACCACTGCGGAAATGCAACGAGAGTACATTTGCTATTAAGATTGAACCTGAAATGAATACCATTGAAAAAGTAGTGTCGAAATACGTAATGCTTAGTACCTGCGGGGATAGCGGTTTTAATGGCAGGATCACCCTTGAATCCCATAAATCTGGACATAAATGGTGACCCAGTATATGTATCAAAACAATTGGTCACATCAAAACAGCTACATCAGTTATATGTCAAATACCTGAGTGTTCCAATTGCTGTCAATAATTTAGGCGGACCGTTATGATGAAGTACAATGCCTTCTATTATTGATTAACAGACTATACTCTCAATTGTGAATGATATTGATATTACTACAGTGAATATCGCCTGACCATATTTCAAGGTTTGATGAATACATGAATCACGCTTGCATCAGGCAACCAAACAACGAATTTAACAAACTCATTACAGGTTCACTGGCTGTGATGTCCCTTTTATATTTCGTTCGACACCTAAAATTTCCTCTGACACCCTACGGTCGTAACCTATGCTGGCCGTAATAGCTAACTAAAATTATTATCTCTTTTGCCCTCTGACAGATACCAGATATGGGACCCTTATCCCGGCGTGGATTTGGTGGTCGAAGTTAGACAGCAAGAAATGTCACGTCAATCTAACGGACGACAATACATTGGCCATGAGGCTGTGCCTCACTGGAACTAGTGTTGTTCAGGTTAATCCGATTACGATGTCTTAAGATGACCAATAATGAAGAGGTGTTCGAAGTCTTCCCTCTCGGTGATATTTGCTTCTTTTTAGATCTTGGTAGTAGTACACACCATGTTGGCAGGTTATGATGATGATTCATGTCATTCCTATTGTAGTATGTACTCTATGCTTACTATCTGTGTTGTGTCCTATAAAGCAATTCACCATGGTCTTGTATAGAGCATATACATTGACCAAATGGTGTGGAATGGCCTATTACGTCTCTAGAGATGCCATAATGTCAACGTCCATTTGGTTTCGGTTGTGACCATGTGGGAATCGTTTGTTGAGTACTAGCCCAGCTTCCTATTCGGAACGATATATTCTATTTCCATTGATAAATCAGGTCGTCACCTACATCGAATGTAAAGAATTTCAATCCATCATTGAACCATCAATTTAATTCAACCACTGGGCCATTTAACACTCTTAGATGAAAGAAGAGAGAATCATACAGCCAGTCCAAGGGTCCAGGGGTTGAGGGCTGTCTAGAACATAACACGAACACATAGCCACATGTCAATGAAAGGTAATTATGTAGGTGGTATCATCTTTGTATTTAAAGGCCTTTTAATATATGGAAAGTTTATTTCTTTTAATAGTATCATAGAATTAGCCAGATTATATTGGATGTACGGAGTTGGAATGCACCAATGTCATGTATTAAGCCAGTTATTTATCACTAAACTTTAAATACTAACATACTGTATGATGCATGCAATACTACATAAGTACACTGACATAGAGGTGATATCGCGTTGGTGATGGATAAGGATGAGTGTGATCCTTGGATAGCTCCGCTTAAGTGCCAGCGCCTACTTGACACATACTCGTTGCCCAGACCATGCCGCTGGAAAGAATGTCCATCATGGTACTACAGCGCTACGGGGTCTAGTGCATTATTTGGAATATTTTACAGTTAGTATTTATGATGCATCTTCTATACCATGTAGGTGTTTGAGGGATCACCAGCAGCACCCCTAGCCGTACAATAGTAGCAATATATTTGATAATATTCTCCCCTTCACTTATTGATATCAATAATGAAAATCGCTCTTATATATAGCTCTACCTGGTCGTACCCCCCCCCCCCCCTCCTGCCTCAACTAATAATGTCATTCCTTAAATTTGCCCACATAAACATATCATGCTGGTTTAGTCAAGTGATTGACCTTTAGACGTTGCCTGGTTTCACTGTCACAATCTGTACTCACTGACGTATACCAACCTTCTTCGTTGGCATCTCATGAACACTGGTCATTCGATTATATAACTCTTGGCCATGACAAGATATAAAAACACAACGAGATCTAACAACTTTCTCCGCTACCAAACAAAAAGCACTTCACTTCGGCAGATGTGCTGTGTTCCAGAACTGACGTCACAAGCTGAAAACTATGACAGGGCGCTGCTTTCGACCTGACGCTCAAACTAGTCAAAAGCGGGGGGGTTAAATAGGGGTGACACAGGTAATGAATAAGCGAAGTAGGGTTAAGTGTGCAACAACAATGCGTTTGTCGGTTTGTTCCATTATAATTCCGTCTGAAAAAAGAAGGAATTTATTATTGTCATGCCCTTTTTGATTTTGAAAAGTAATATTGAATTACAGCGCGAACCATCTTCTCTGAGAACTATGTCTGTGTCAACGATATATCGAGTGGGTAATTCATAGCCTACAGTTGCTATTTTGGTTGGAAGGCATCATCATTTGAGCATTGGCCATCGTCACAGTCCTTGTGATGCGCCATATCATGGATTATTGGAATATGCTTTCCAGCTATTGGAATTTGAGCTGACATGGGTTAAATTAATAAATCCATTAATCGCTCTCATGTATGTCCGCGTCATAATCTCTTTGTTATTTAAGGATATATGTGTACAGAGAATACGCTTATCATTATCACCATAAACCTTAAGCAACTTTACATGACGAATCCCAACACATCCATGTGATGTCGTGCCATTTGTGATGACCGGAAAACGGCATTACGGAGAGTCAATCATGACGCAGAGATAACCTTGATCACGTATAACCTTTCCCAAGCATGTCTTTGATAAACGCGTTGATATCAGAATGTCTGCATAAGCCAATTATTGTTGCAACAAAGGACACCCGATAATGACTTCAACCGTGGATTGCCAAAGCATCACAACCAGTCAATATCACATAGGATTGCTCATGCACTGGTTGGCCTCAGTACCGCCTGACCTTGCTGTTGGGGAGGCGCAGTCATATATGTTACACTGTTGGTGTTCTGTCATGACAATGCTGCCGGGACCAATAACAGTGATGTAGTGAGTGCAGCACCATGTTGATCTTCATCAACTGCGATTTGATCGTGATTACAATGTGTAATCCCTCCCCATACAGGCTCGGCGCCGTTGTTCTGATTTGGCGGTGAAATCCAAGGGAAAAGGGAAACAAATATCAGCATGCTTGGTGGTTTATACATGGAATATGTGTTATGTTATCTAATGGATGACAGGTTGAACACGTTACGGGGGATCAGCGAGCTGATGCTAATCACAAATCTTGAACCAATGAGACACCAGCCAATGAACTTATCAATCGATAAATTTGAAAACAGTAATTAAAGAATTAGAGTTAGTGTATTTGATTAATCCGAGTGAAGACAAACAGCATTTGTTAAGGGAACGCAAGGAGAAAAGTGGCATTGCTTTACCGCTTCATACATTCTTCCAGCTTTGAACTGACTGCATCCCACACATCCATTACAAGCGTACTGGCATACATGGCTGTGTATGGCAGTATTGCGTGCATATGCCGTAACTCTTAAATGTGGGTTTTTGGCGAATGCAGCATTGATGTATGGGTATTAAAAACCGCTGTTTGGGATGACACTATAAAGTAGACATGCAAAGCGTATTAGAATCATATTTGACGCATAAACGTGTAACGTACCAACGGTACGTAGAAAACATTTTACGTTGTTAAATAAGAGCATTTCTGCCACGGTCATAGATTAAAACTATCAAATATTAGGTTTCCGGCCATGCGACATCATTATAGTAAACTGGAATACCCCAGATTCCTTCATATTTGTGGTAGGAGAATACTTCACCCACCTTCATTGCTTTAATTCAGTCGGCTTATTTGTGTAACATTCGGTGATGCATCAGTAGCTTTGCGTGTTTAAGTGTTATTACCATTCATGCAGTACGTTATGCCATCTCTATAATCCACGACCCATTTATAATGTATGGGATTCTACAATGACAAGGTGATTTGAATATGAAGGGGTAGAAGGCCCTGAGGCAGTCATGAGGGGCACTTGCGGGGCGCACACTGTTTTCTTGCGGGTTCTCTGCGGGCCCTTATCGTGGACGTATCGATTATGTTGACACTGTGGCCAAATCCCCGTAAGTAACCCATACAATGCCCACAGACCACCCTTAAAGCATGTTACGGCAACTTCTTTCAGGGGGTGATTTCTTACGGGCTTCATATATGCCACATCTTTGTAGGGCCCTCAAGGCCGTACCGGGCCCGCATGTACTTGTACGTCTCATGTAACTAAGGTGAAAATCGTTCACATTACCGGAACAAATAAGTGTAGAAGCTTTTGTTCAACCGCGATAATACAACTGTTATTAAGCTGATGGGTATTTTTATGAACGAATACCACAGTTAACCCTCTATATATTGAGTAGCTTGTTTTACATCTTGGTTTATAGAGCAAACCCTATGCGTAGCGTTGTTCCTTTTATATGATGTCAATGTCGCACAAAAAGCGTCATATTGTTGGTCATTTGTCGCCTGCTATAGCAGTTTTCTGTAACGTTGAATTAATTCGAGATAGAACACAATCGAATATACATGCCCAAACTTGCATTATGTGCGTCCAAATATTAACACAGATTGTTCAAATGGGGTCCTTTCAGACGAGACTTTGGTTGGTTGACTTCATTAAGACCTGGAATCAGTATCCATATCTACTACTACTCTGTCAAAACGTTTGTTAGCAAGATCAAATTACAATCATTGGGCAATATGTTAGAGCATTAAATCTATAAGCAGGTGTAAGGTTAATAGATCATTTAAGAAACGTTAAGTGGGTCGGTGTTCTTGGAAAGTAACACTTCAGAAGCATAGCAGTAGACAAGAAAATGTGTGAAACTTCCGGGTAATAATCAATTCCAAGTAGATTTGACGATTTAAAAGAGGCTGATTAATGGCCCCATGATGAAGGTAAAACTGTAGACTACCTACCGGAATGTATTGAAATCAGTTCAGCCACTGGCTTGATCATAAATAATCGACTGAAAGATCGTTGTTGCTTTGGCATTAAATTGCTGAAAGGTTAGCATAGATTGTTTGGTCTCTAAAAAGTGAGGCTGGAAATTGAATAGAATAAATGTTTTGTCGCCTCTAATGTCCCAAAATGGTTGGTTTTTTCCTACTTGTCCTTAATAGTCGCATTCGTATATATATATATATATATATATATATATATATATATATATATATATATATATATATATATATATATATATTATATATATATATATATATATATATATATATATATATATACATATATATATATATATATATATATATATATGAATATATATAGTCGCATTCGTATGTATATATATACACATATATAAAAATATATATATAAGCAAATATATATATTTATATATATTTATATAAAATAAATATATATTTATATATATATGTATATTTGTGTGAGTGTATGTGTATGTGTGTTTGTGTGTGCTTGTGTGTGCATGTATGTGTGTGTGTGTGTGTGTGTGTGTGTGTGTGTGTGTGTGTGTGTGTGTGTGTGTGTGTGTGTGTGTGTGTGTGTGTGTGTTCTGTGTTTCTGTGTGTTTCTGTGTTTGGTGATAAACACCTATATATGAATGGAAAATCATATTATTTTCCGTAATGGCTTCCCGGGTCATTGTACTTTTAATGCACACTAATTGAATCATTGGTACGTGTGATCTAACATGTAACTTTCCGGCTGTTGTTCCGAAGTAAATCACATTACCAATATACTTACGTGGCTTGAGTAGGCCCCAGGGTTGTGAAGGCAATGCTAAAATGACATTTCACTTGCTGCTTCATTTCATTTATGCTGTGGAGCACCAATGAATCTCTGGCGCCACCTTGTCTCTGGGAATTACTATGGCGTGGTAATATTGTCATAGGATGATTGTCAACTGCACGTAATAACTGCATGCCATAAGATTAGTGCATGGGGACCGTCATATGTGCATGCAAAACTGAATCCTATAGTATCTCGTCTTTTTAACATAAAGTGATCAACTTCATTCTCTCTCACTTGAGGGGACTTTCGTGAGTCGTCACACATTTCCCTTTTGTGCATATTTCCAAGATATCTTGGATTGGGTTATATAGTTGGCTCATAATAAAAATTCGGGCAATTTTAAATCATTTTCATTCATATCAAGATATTATTCCTTTCTTGGTCATCACGTTCATCTTCAGTTGCTTTTCAAATCCGATGCAATGCAAATGAAGGTGCGTTGGGCTGTCCGTTATATAATGACATGAAACATGGACTTTCACACACCAATATAAACCATGCGGAAGCTGGGTCTTTGTTCTTGTGCAGCATAATACAAGGACGCTTTGCGTTATGAATTACCATACGAGTGCATTGAGTCAATTTATGTATATAATAGAGCGGAAGCCTCCCTAAAGTCAGTTTATCGTCAACACAGGTGTGCCACTCGATCTCACGTGGTCTTCACGAAACGTTATAAAGTGGCAGGCGGAAGTAATAGCATGGTAATAAATGTTGGGCTGTTCATGTCGAACAAGTTTGGATGGACTTTTAGGTTTCTATATACCTATATTCTGGCAATTACTGGAGCGTCATATTGAAACAAACACTCAGTATATGACATGATTCATGCATGATATGGTCTGTAGACAGTCTTTTATTATTTGTAATTGGCAGAGAAAGTTTGTATCCATGGTTCAGCCCCTTTTCTTGTCCAAGTGGGCGGCATAAGCTATTTAATGAGAGGACTTTCAATCCATACATACACTCAGCGGTTTAATGCTTTTGATGATGGTACAACGTGCTCAATTGGGAAAACGCAAATTAATCAAGTAATATACTTTGCAGTAATAAATATATAGATAGAGGATTTGGGATAATACTTTTACTTTGTTTCAAATGAATCATATTTGGAGATATGAAATTCATCACCGCAGTTGTTAACCGTATTCAAAGACCCATAGGGATGGTCAGGCAATTCAGAAACGACATTACAGTAGCTGTTTTAACCCACTTATGTTGCTGAGTAGAAACATGCTCGAGGCATCACTTCGGTATGTTTCTAATCAAGAGTTGTGATCATATGATTATCTTTCCCCGCATGACCTAGGCAATAAGCGGGCAGCACCTCACAAAGTGCACGGGGACCTTTAACGCGCCATCGCAATGCAGTAGGAAAATATTATACCTTTTCAATTCATGCAGTTTATCAAACGATCAGTCGTAAATCATTTCTGTTGATGAGATCGTCAAGTTGCCATATGCATCTCCTGTTGTCTTAGCTCAGATGGTACCCGCTATTTTATGTCGCTCGCAGGAATTGATTTACGGGGAAGATCTTGCATTGAATGGGTTTTAATATGTTTCTTAAATGCAGACCCCGGCTGTGGTTAAGCATTGCGCTTAGATGAGTGATAACATCTGACGCAATTGTCGAGCTCCGTCTTGCATTGGAACACGTTACTTTGGACCGGCTCTGAGCCGCGTGCAACTAGTGAAAACGTCACCATTATCCGTAGCTTGGCAAAGATACGATTAATCACGTGCTCGCATATGGTTGTCAAAACTGGACCTGCATTAAATGCAAGTTTCGAGTGCGGATATGGATAGAATAGCTTGTCAAGAATATTTCGGATGGCATATGCTTTTGTGAATTCATATCAAAGGAAAGGCAATGAAAGCTACGAACAGAAAAGGTTTACTTTAATAAATCATCTTCAAGTTTGCAACGTTACAAATTAGTGTGAAGCTTATGGGAATTAAGAATCGCGAATTGTGGTGAACTAAAGTGCTTCAACGACTCGGACGAGGACCGACGAATGGCAAAATACTCTAATTGTATCGTCAGACATAACACATTGTGTCCCTATATGAGCGTGTGACGATCAAGATCAAATAGATGTGAGATAGTACAGTAACAGTTACTCTATGGTATTGCACAGTTATCTTCTCATGTGATTAATGTGGATTTCGGTTTCAGTAAATGGATAGATAGAATCCCTTTTTTCAGTTCCGCAACACATCAGTCAAATCAATGTATGGGAGGGTAACATATACATACAGCCATTAAAAATAAACATGTAACTGTATAAATTGTACTGATATCCCTTAAGCCTAAAAACTACGTGTCGTTTGTTTTGCACATAAGATTGAACATTACTCTGCCGTCAAAGTTTATTTCACACAAGTTGCTATTTGCTCATTATCCTTGATCAGAAGTCACACATACGCCCACAATTGCATGCATGTTAACATACATTCCACTGCAATTCCGAATGAGTTGACTATAGTAGGTGTTCTGGTGCAATTGAAAATCTACATACGTTTTGTTATGGTTCAGTTATGAATACGTTATGGTGATTCTTATGTAGCTGTGCTATGGCCACAACAAGCTGCATCCGATTCATTGCATCATCCACAATGCAAAGCTAAGCCTATGGTCATTAGGTACGGTGCAGCTTTTCTCGTTAAACAATATAACACCCACGATCAAGCACACAGTCATATAATGCGATATATCTGTCTGTCATGTCATCGTTTATTTCAAAGAGGTAGATAAAATACATTAATGGGCATTCAGTTCATTAATGCATGGTACTTCAGAAATCAAAGCACCAATCGCGTTTTTATTTTCTGATTTATTTTGCGCTTGTCGATGTAATATACATAGCGCTACATCATGCTACTTTAGCATGCAACAGCTGCCTTATTGGGTCATCTGTATGCTGATATTTTACCTTCAGTGATTGATGAATAATGTATATCACAGGCTCATGTGCATCACATAACACGTCGTCTTAACAAAGTTTGAGTAATGCATCATTGTCAATGTACCATATCACGCCATAACTTAACGCTGCGTATAATAATGCCTTGCGCATTCTTTAGAACGTTATTAGCCTATAAAGCGAAGTTACAGTTACTGTTCAGTGCCTTTTTTGACACACATAACACATAATCTGTCATCAGTTGAATCAAGGCGAGCCCCACCATATCACAGCAAATTCCTCAATTGCTATTTTGGATGATGCGCGGTCACTGTGCACCAGTGATTGCGAATGTTAGGTTGCCACAGAGCTGGGTAATCAACAGAGGCCGCGAGAAAACTACACTGAATTATAAAGGGGTGTTAATTCTAATAGAACAGGAATTAAAGCCTCGCTAACCAATTATTTTAAAGGGTAAATTTAATAGCAATATATTTATGAAAATCTGGAATCAGAAGTGCAATGGTGATCATGTAGCAAGCTAAAGGTGATAACTTGTGAAAAACGTTTATCGCTAGATTTCGTAACGAATGGCAGGGATGATGGGTTCTACGACCGCACTCTATGCTGGTCCATAAAAAAGTCGATGTAATCAAATAAGTAACTTCACCGTAAACAATAAATGAAGTTATTTTTTGGAGAATGCCTCTGCTTGCTATCATTATATTGCTTAGCTACAATTAGCTACAATCTCTATCTGGCCAATCAGTCACACAAGGACCCATTGCAAATTGCTAACCAGATTAAAATGGACAACGATGGATACGATATCCATTTGCAGTTAAACACGTCATGTTTAAGACATATTTGCAGCTGTCTGTCGCATTGAACGCCTCTTGTCATCAAGGAACACAATGATGTCGTATGGAGAAAGACTCATCACCGCATACATCAAAATGTGTTCCAGTTTGATAATAATGCAAGAGGTGATAAATGCAAGTCATCAATGATTGACTGTCCGGCTTAATCTCCAATGTGGTGAATGCAAATTACAAACACATATCACTGGCTGGTACGTCTGGTGAATAGCAAATGACGTCAGATCAGCGAGGAACGTGGCTCCATGATAGCCGCATGCATCTATTTGCCGCATGTATGATGGCAGTCGACTATGCACGGATTATTGAATTCAAACACATATCCTGCGGGCTCAGAATAACATGCCACTTGCTGTACTCAAAGCTTGTTACCAATAGAGAGAACGGGTAAGGCAAGATCTCACTATCTCATCTCTTTGAACGTAAAGATCACTAAACAAACAAGGGCCAAAGACTTGCCACTCGTAGGAAGCATACTATTTCACTGTGGTTGGTTGCTATGATTAGGAACTGGTATGACATGTTTGCATGTTTGATGAAATATTAAGCACTTGCTTAACACGTGTAGGGTAATGTGCCATCGATACAATTGAAATATACTCTCTAGTATTTATCTATACAGCAAACATTCAGCAGCCTCTTTGAGCCATTGAACGCCTCAGTGATTGACATGGGTATACTGGCCTCATGAGCCGACTGTGTCCCGCTGGCAGATTACGGGGATCATCTTGCACGGGCTGCTTCTTGTATGTATGTCTGAGCAATGTATGTATGTCTACTATGTATGTATGTATGTATGTATGTATGTATGAATGTGGTATGTATGTATGTAGTGTATGTATGTCTTGTACGGAAATGGGATGTATTCGTAATGTATGTATGTATGTATGTATGAAACTCGCGGCTCAGGGAAGTATGTATGTATGTATGTATGTGTATGTATGTTTGTATGTATGCATGTATGTATGTATGTATGTATGTATGTATGTATGTATGTGTGTATGTATGTATGTATGTATGTATGTATGTATGTATGTATGTATGTATGTATGTATGTATGTATGTATGTATGTATGTATGTATGTATGTATGTATGTATGTATGTATGTATGTATGTATGTATGTATGTATGTATGTATGTATGTATGTATGTATGTATGTATGTATGTATGTATGTATGTATGTATGTATGTATGTATGTATGTATGTATGTATGTATGTATGTATGTATGTATGTATGTATGTATGTATGTATGTGTATGTATGTATGTGTATGTATGTATGTATGTATGTATGTATGTATGTATGTATGTATGTATGTATGTATGTATGTGTATGTATGTATGTATGTATGTATGTATGTATGTATGTATGTATGTAGTATGTATGTATGTGTATGTATGTATGTATGTATGTATGTATGTATGTATGTATGTATGTATGTATGTATGTATGTATGTATGTGTATGTATGTATGTATGTATGTATGTATGTATGTATGTATGTATGTATGTATGTATGTATGTATGTATGTATGTATGTATGTATGTATGTATGTATGTATGTATGTATGTATGTATGTATGTATGTGCATGCATGCATGCATGTATGTATGTATGTATGTATGTATGTATGTATGTATGTATGTATGTGTATGTATGTATGTATGTATATGTATGTATGTATGTATGTATGTATGTATGTATGTATGTATGTATGTATGTATGTATGTATGTGTATGTATGTATGTATGTATGTATGTATGTATGTATGTATGTATGTATGTATGTATGTATGTAGTATGTATGTATGTATGTATGTATGTATGTATGTATATGTATGTATATATATGTATGTATGTATGTATGTATGTATGTATGTATGTATGTATATGTATGTATGTATGTCTATATGTGTCTGTCTATATATCTGTATCTATATGTATGTATATATATATGTATGTATGTATATATGTATATATATATGTATATATATATCTATGTATGTATGTCTGTATATATATATATATATGTATGTCTCATTAGTAGCTTGGTATGTATGTATGTATGTGCTTGCAAAGCGACAAGTAATATCATGAATGCCGGAAAATTCATTGTTGACATTCGATTTCGCGCATTGACGCACTGAAGAGCCCAGACCGCTTTGCCAACCTTTGATTCCAATAATATTCGACATAGTTTTATATGACATTGACGCATATATGATATAGCCCATATTGGTCTCGATGATAATACTCTACATAGTTTATTACAGTTGGTCTCGATGATTACTCAAGAGAATGGGATGTCTCTAAGGTAAACGCATTATGTAACGGTTGCTAGTTAATTTGCCAAGTAGGAAATACATTGTCAAAAGAAAACACCACTGCACCTAACTGTATCAAACACGATTCAAACGCATTGTTAAGCCAAAAGACTCAACGCGTAGTTGAACTTGAAATTTGCTCGTACAGGTTGTAGAGATTGGTGAGCAGTTATGAGTAATCTGGATGTTTCAATAGAAAAATCACTTCAACAGTACATAAGAGGATGGTTTGGAAACCTCTCATTTTGCGGCATCGTTCATTAGACACCAATGCGCCGTGGATGATTCAGCAATCTGTTCAACTATTTAGAAGTAAACATGATATTGTCAAGGTTTACACGCAAGTTTCTGTCTATCAATAGAATAAGGTTTAATGCCACTGTCAAGAGTAATTTTTTCCCATGCCATATGATTCCTAAAGCTCCCGCGTAGCGCGTGTTGCATGTTTTGGCACATTTGTCTTAATACCACAGCGTCTAGAGTTATTGTAAATTGAGAAGTGTTAGGCTAAACGTTGGTTAACGACCAACAACAAGGGCTTTCACACAACAAGGAAAGAGTTGAATTTGATATTCATGTTTTGTTCTTTTTCAGCATATCGTTGTTATGAACCTTTGTAAGACGCTTTGACTCATACTCGTCGATATGAAGTACATACCAGCACTTTCTAGACGGTAGCATGTAGTCTAAACGAGCCGTTATACATCCAGCTGGGGGCAGATTGCAGGTGGCAGTCAAAGTTGTCCCTTGACATTGTCATGGTACTGAGCAGATAGCAATTGCATCGGCATCATTTTAAACATCTGACTTATGAAACATAACAAAGTATCGTAGTCGGGCAACTGTGAGGCAGCATATGATTTCACTATGATTGTTTGATATGGTTATGTTATCTCAGGACCAAAATATATCACTAAATAACTACACTGCGTTCTTAGTTGAACAATTATTCCCCGCCCCCCAGAGATCAAACATTATGATGAATATTCTTGATGCTCAAGTTGTTTCAATAAAGCAGCATACATAGATCGAAGATCGATATTCAAACAGCTGGAATTTAATCACCGATGCTACAAACGAAAAATCAAAATGCGAACTGGAGCAGTCCAATTCGGCAGCATTTCTAATAGCAAGGGGCATGACGAATTACAGAGAACCCTGGCGACAAAGATGCCCTTGCTTACCTTCACTAGACTCTGCGTGACATTTTTCATACCATTTAGCATTGTTGCCGAGTTGTTGCTTTGTCCAAACAGTCATCACGCAGTTTGTCAAACTGAATAAACTACGCTTTTATCACCTATAACCGCCTAATACATTATTGATATTGACATCAAGTGACAGACCATCTCAGTTATTCGGGCTAACTATACAAAATTTGGGCCCACGAGAGAACATTTACAGCATTTAAAAATTACATTTATTGGATTCAGCATGACTTATATAGATTCACCAATCAGCTTTATGCTTACTATTCCAGACTAATTTTCTGATGATTTTGTGTCATCATAAATGTCACAAATGCTTTAAACGTAGACACTGATTGATTCCCACATGATTGATATGACGCAATTGTTAACAGCCACCGTCGCGGCGCAGTCAATATCGTGCTGCTGGTTATTAGGATGAGCAGACTTAGCATCGTTACCATGAAAGCGATAAAAAACCTTCCAACAAAAGGGTTGAATTAAAAGGATGCAAGTATATTATTTGCAGTAACAAAACATGTTTTCTCATATTATTATGGCTGAAGTGTACACAATGGATCAAAGCCTATGATTTATTTAGATACAATGGTTACAAGAAAACATAATCATTGCATTTACTAAGGGTAGATGAACAATGGAGCACGAGTAAAGGGCTTAATGAACGGCATGGATGATTGCTGGGGTAAAATAATCGCGCTTCGCTTACAAGATATTAAGGCAATGAAATATGCTTTTGCTAGCATACCACATATATAAATATATACATATATGTGTATATAAATGTATATATATATATATATATATATATATAGAGATATATATAGATTATATATATATATATATATTTATATATATATATTTATATATATATATATTTATATATACATATATATATATATGCATATATATATATATATATATATATATTTATATATATATACACATATATATCTGTATTTATATATATACATATATACATTTTAACATTTATTTTAGTAACACGTGATCTTAACATACGCTGAAAATGCAGCCGAGGGGCCGATGACTGCCATAGTTGCCCCATAGGCTTTAAATTGTACAGTCTTAAACCTCACTTGGCTGGCATATCATAGTCTCTTCAGCGCAAGAAGGCGTGCTCTTTCTGTGAATAAGAGCCTCCTGTCCAACTGGTATCCAAAGTATAACGCACTCTTTACAATAGCAATGTGCCGTTTGGTAAAGTTATTACGACACTGACCTCGTGCGGTCGATGAGTTGTGGTCTAGGTAGTAGCTCAGAGGCGCACTGCAGATGATATCATCGATTGAAGCTCCAACGCGATGCACAATACGTCTATCGACATAGACACAGCCCGGAGGGAAGTTAAATTTCTGACTTAGGTAATTGGGTTATTTAAGATCAGTTATCAGTGTACAATTATTGCAATCTTCCATGGCTCCACACCCACGCTGACATTTTAGCCGAATTCAAAAGAACACGATTTACACAAATGTGGATCGATACGTGCTTCCACGTGGTAGATGTAGTATTGCTGGCAGTATGTTACAATAAACCTTATATGAATTCAATCGAATGGTCAATGCAAACAAAAGTATGAATTAGGTTCACCATATGAGGTCGCTTCCAGTCCATAGTAGCTGCATACGCTCGTTTACTGCCTTTATGGTGACAGAAGGCAAGGCTAAATATGGCATAACGGGCGAATACTCAATTTCTTATAAGGCGTAGCAAACTGCTGTATTTGTATCATTAGTTGCAACATATCGGTTTCACTGATATTCAACACGTAACGCTCAGCAAACAGATTCCCGGTTCATTTCAATTAATGAAATGTCAATTTTCTGATGTAGTATTCAACTTAAACACATGGGTTATCCTCTATCTCCCATGAGCACCAGACGCTATATCTATATATAAAACTACCCGATGCAACTGATCCCCTCACAGACATCATCCATTTCGCGTTCATACTTGAAAATGTTCTTTTACATAACACAATCGTCGATGACTGACATTTTCCTAATGCGGATGCATATTACAAATAAAACAGTATCCATATATGTCATACTAGCATCGTCCCTGGCGGTGAATCATTCAAGTTTTAATCACTCGTCCAGCCCGTTGTGTTATGCCTTAAAATATGACAAATGATGGCTGCTTGTGAGAATTGTAATCGTCTTGTTGTAGAACCTGCTCTCGTTATGTCTATTCGATATGTTGTGTACCTGCTATTGTGGGATCTCTATTGTTGTTTCTTAAATGTCTATTTAAAGGTGATAGGTTGATATATGTCTACTTAGCTATTATGACAGAGGAAGAGCTTTGAAAGCATCAACCAAAATCACTATCAGGTAATATATCGTTTTCAATATCTGTCTTGCCGATATTGAATCTTGGTGGGAAAAAGATTTGCAGCTCGATGTCCCGAAGCAGTTTGTATCGACGATGGAAATTCAATTTGAGAGATAATTTTGCTTTATACAGCGCTTTGAGGAACATGTGTGAAATTCTATTTAAGAAACCGTTTGACACCATAGCTATGCATGAGTCAAACACGGGGATTTACGCATACATACATGCATACATACATACATACATACATACATACAGACATACATACAGACAGACATACAGACATACATACATACATACATACAGACAGACAGACATACAGACAGACATACATACATACAGACATACATACAGACATACATACAGACATACATACAGACATACAGACAGACATACATACATACACATACATACAGACATACAGACATACATACAGACATACATACATACATACATACATACATACAGACATACAGACATACATACAGACATACATACATACATACATACATACATACATACATACATACAAACATACATACATACATACATACATACATACATACATACATACATACATACATACATACATACATACATACATACATACATACATACATACATACATACATACATACATACATACATACATACATACATACATACATACATACATACATACATACATACATACATACATACATACATACATATATACATATATGGTATAATCTATCAAGATCATGAACATTACAGGAAACTGCATCTCTGGCTTACCAAGGCCAGTGTTTTTACACAACCTGCATATCTTGCTCCCCAGGGCCACGGGTTATACAAAACTTGCATCTCGTGCTCCCTAATGCCAGTGGTTTAACACAACCTGCATCTCTTGTGTTCCAATTGTATTAATTATCAAAGAAAATATGCAGGCCCTGCTGCTATATCTTCACGGACTGGACTGATGTTATTATAAATTACACTATACGTTCCCTATGAGACAAATTGTATCTATGCATTCGTACAATGAATATCGCAAGAAGGATAACGCACATTAGACGCTGCTCGTTATGAATGCGGCTGACTTTACCCTGACCCGTTTTCGTAACGTTATTTTCGGTACAAGGAAACCTCACGACACATCTCAGGAAGCATTTGTCTTTATAACCCACGTTATGGTGCTCACATTAGGCAGTAATAATTCATCGATGTGTCTTCCGTAAATCGCTGATTGAACTTATAAATGAGGAAGTCTTTTTGCATAAAAACATAATCTTGATCGTGATAATGAGTTAATAGTAAAATATACACCATTTCATTCTCCTCCATATGAAACTGACTGGGATTTGACGATCCATTCGTAAAAAAACGCATATTATTAACTAATAAAAGCAAATATTCCTGTAAATTATATTGTCGTTTAACATCTGCATGACATCATAGCTTACGTTGAGTCAATGCTTTGTGTTGCAATGTCAAAACATAAAAACAGGCAGCAATATAACATTGATTCACTGATTCCTTTGGCGTCATTTAACTCTATTGTAACTTTGAAATATTTTTGATTTAATTATTGATGAAAATTATTTAGTGTAGATGAAAACAATCACGAATATCTCGGTATTAAGCAACGGTTATAGGGATATTTTGTACGAAGAACCCGTTCTTTGTTAAATAATGTTTGTCACGTATGATGGATCCAGGCAGAGATGAGATAATTAAAATGAATTACTTCCTGTTTACTGAACACATCAAACACAATTGAAGCGTATGGAATATTCCCAAAGGCTGATATCCAAATCTTCCTCCCCTTATCAAAGGAAGATGGTCATATTATTGTGGTCAGACAAAATTATCTTCCATCAAGCCGCAATTGTTCTCCATCAGGTAGCTTATCAGACGGGTGAAAGTGCAGCAGCAATGAATGATAATCTTTCGACACGTCTAACCTAAACATGGAAACGGCAGACGCTTTTTAGGTAATGTCGTATCATCTCACATCTATTTTATCAATATATACCAGCTTATAAATACAATACTTCGATATGTATGACCTCCTCATTTAATAGGACCTCATTACCGCTCAAATACCATCCTATTGGAGGTCAGATGTTACAGTTTGGGCTCATCCGCTATTATGCTGTTGTTAAGATTTATATCGACACTACCCAGTAAGGCACTATTTGTAACAGTGAGTTGAATGCCTCGCTCTATTCATTAAAGGCATATCTAGTGGCGCCAATTGTTAGTTATCATTTATGGCTTTTTCAAACAAGGATCCTATTGTTTATTGATGGCAGGGCCAATCACCTGTCAATAGTCCTCTAGTGACAATACCCACATCCGCCCAGTCATCATTACGGTGTAGTTGCTACTTTAATAGCGAAGTGACACCGCACGCTCATCAAGTAACTGAAGGTGCGTGAACAGGGTTGTCTCACTGATCAACCGACGCGTTCCTCACTCATAACATCAATCCGTCAATAACTTTGTGTGTAGTTAATTGCCAAGCGATATTTGTTCCTTTTTGCTCACTCATTGCAGCTGAATAAATCCGAATAGTTACATGGAGGCGAATTGTGAAAGACAGAATACGATAGAATCCCATGTATAACAATTAAGAGCGATGTAGCGCAAATGATTAACACATAGTCATTAGAGTAAGCAAATATCTGTCACTGCGATATGTGATTTTATTATCGGTATAAATGCATCATCACCACATAACGCTTGTGTTTGCATTTGATCAGAATCATAACTGCCACTGGTTCATCACATTTACATGCAATAAGCCAAATGCACTACAACAGTGAAGAATGCTTGATATTAGATTGCCTTTCCATTAATGTCTTAGCAAAGTTATAGGCTTAACCTGCCATGAATGGATTGCCTTACAGATCATTGAGGTTTTCAAAAGTTTGCACCGTACATTCAGTTAAGCAATGCCAATTTTTATCTGTATGTGACTGAATATTCAAACCATAAAAGGCGGCATTGGTTCATGCTTTGTCTTCAAAAGGTCAGCGTCATCGCTATATCAAACTAACCAACATATATGAATGAACAAAACCGTGCATAATGCTTGTATTGAGCGAAGTTATATTCCGCTCGAATTGCACAAGATTATGCAAAAATTAATGAAGTTCATACCTTTCATTAACTCTCAGGAAGTATTTCTAATTGCTTGACTTACTTTTGTACCAACCGCATGCGATACGTCTATCACTAATCGCACAATATACATGTATGCAACGAGAAACCGTTCCATAAAAGATGATACTGATATAGACGTGTACATATCTCCATTGTCACGTCATTATGCCTCGTTGTCGTTATGGGCTCGAAAAGAACCACCCTCTTATAAGTTTCTCTTCCTAACGAATGCAGGGTCATCGTGTGAGATTGATTAAGACCACCGATACATCACTGCCACTCTATCAATGCACCCTTGTCTCCAACCGTTATTACAATTGGAAAAATATCTGTATAAGCACTGAATTCATAGCCTGGCAACCGAGGGTGGTACGAGGCGATGACAGGTATTTCTAGTATAATCACATGACGTGAAGACATCCCTGGTGCGGTCTACATCACCCGCATGCAACCATTTGTTCACTATCTAAACGATGACAGTTGGTTGGAAAATACTTAGAGTATCATATTTGTCCATACCTTATTGACTTCAAGATGATGATCAGACTGAAGTTCCCCATATTGGATTCGATCATTAAAATTAGTTAAGTGGCCTACGTTACTGCATAGCGCTCAATTAATGCTGAGTGACTCGCATCGTGTGTGAGCCGCATTTTTTTTTATCCGGAATATTTTTAAGGCTTCTTCTTCCATTTGCTGCCTATATTTTGACGCGTCAGTTATGGATTAGAAAAGGTCCTTGCGGTATCAGTGCAGCGCATATTTCTATATTGCTAAATATTGTAACTGTACCACAGTCCGACAACCATAAATTTATATGAGTTTGTCTGGCCGCAGTTTGTCACCCAAAAAACCGTGACTTCAAATAGCAAGCCAGATATTTATGTGAAAATTTGCTATGCCATTCTGAAGGGAACTATCTGAGGTACTTACCATGCGAGTTCATTGGGACGATTCATCATATAATATACAGCTACGTAGTTCCGGAAGTCAACAAGCAGTCAATATCAGCGCTTTCTAGGAGGGTAATTCGATCAAGAGTGGTCTTTGCAACCAACTGCCGTACTGTGATGTCAGATCGCTTCCACACAAAGCCCGTGCGGTACAAAAGTCTGTTAGGCCTGTGGCTCAATTAATGAGGAATGTGTCGCTTTATGGGGTGCGGTATGGTCCAAGGAGGCTAAGGAATGGCGGTCTTTTTTGCGGCCCCGAGATATGCCACAGATGGGTAATATAGATAAAGGTTGCAACGAGATGCAACAGTTCGTGTATAGACTTCCACAGAGACACAACCAGTCTTTTGAGATTTTCGACCAATGTATGTGAGCTGATTCCAAAGATATCACTATCTAGGGCAAATAAGTAGTCGCACAACTCTGTTGGATTATTCCAGAATAACCATTATAGCAGCAATATGAAGATCACGAAACATTCACGATTATCCAGAACGTTAGATACGCTCACTTCCGTGTGGTGTGTGGAGTAGGTGCTCGTCAGACTTCTTTGCTGATGACACGTATGACGCAAAACTTCAAATGAATGCATTGTTGTCCTCGACCAAATCAGTATACAAACATCGGGGGGTCTTTGCATGTTTTTGCAGTGCGGTACTTATTGCATAAATGATCAAAACATATCATTACCATGAGCAATTATCAAGATAGGTCTGATTGTAATGTCTGAACAAATTGAGGGGTTTCCGTTAAACATTCTTGGATCGTATTTTAGTCTTCTTTGTGTGAAGAACCTCGCATCATGTTGGTGCTGAGTAGGGATATGTAGATTGATATGACAATGCATTCACCATCGCTTATGTTGTAGAATTCTCTGAATGCTTTTTATTATTAACAGAGATGAATATAATTTATGATTTATATGATAAATATGCTCAAGCAAATTGAGTTGCAAGTCAATAATTACTTCAAAAAAACACAGGTTTGTTTTTTAAATGATTAGTTCATTGGAAACCGCAAGAGTGAAATTGTGAGCAACAGGGGTTTGCTGATTTAGTCAAATGAATATACTGTGATTTGCATGCGTTGAGGAAGAGTCTATTCTTTGTATACCACGAACTGATGTAATCTAAGTCAGCATTTATATTACAAAATATAGAGGGCTATTTTGTATCTGTGCATAGGAGAGCAGTGTCGTCCGCAAAAAGTATCACATGGCAGTGTACCCGAGAAGCAGGCAGATTATTCATCTATGATACGACAAGAAGAGTACTAAGTATTGATCCATGGGGAACACCACATTTGATCCAAGTAACATAATGTGAGCTACTATCAAGGTAACTTTGGAACCATTGAAGAGGTTCACCTCGAATACCATAGATATGCATCTCTGCCAAAAGCATTTTGTGATCAATCGTACAAAATGTCTTAGAGCGATCGAGAACCGCAGCTGCACCTTGTTTATTCTCATTAGATGCGTTCAATAATAACTGAGATAATTCCATTATTGCGATAGTGGTAGAATGTTTTTCTCGGAAGCCGTATGTACTCTCATACAGGATGTTATTAGCCTGAACAAAATACGTAAGTCGTGTATAATTCTTTCACAGTATTTAGAAAGTGCTGGTAATATCGGTATTGGTCGATAATTAACAATTGATTGTCTATCTTTATGGTTTATCAAGCGCTACTCTCTGAGTTCCTCGGGGAAAGTTCCTCCCTCAAACGAATTATTGATAATTATACAATGCGGAATAGAGCGGGATAGTGATTTAATGTGTTTGGAACAGATTTTCAGTAGCATGATAGAAGTAACCATTTGTTGAATTTCATGTTTAACGGTGGGAGCAACAAAAAGAAGTCTCTAAAGGGTTGGAAAGGTAGGTGATGAATGTGGTAGTAGTGGACAACTTATGAGTAAATGCATTGGCAAGATTAGCATAGTGTATTATTTGAGGATCAGAGAGTGTAGTGTCGTTTATGGCAAATGTGTCTGTAATATAGAGCATGTAATTAGATTTGCAAATCAAGGATTTAAGAGTTTGCTTAGTTTTGCTGAGGTTATGTCGATGAAGCATAAATATATCATAGTAATACATATCCTGGGCTTTTTGTTTCATTTTGTTGAATATATTTCGATAACTTTTATATTTGATATGATCTATATGTTCTTTAGTTTTGTATAGCTGAAGTTTGTCCAGCATATTAAGGGTGAAAGAGGATTACAAAGACCTCAAGTCATCCTGGTTGATCTGATTTGGAGTTTTTAAGGCTTTGTAGATTTGTATAACGGAGCGATTCGAGTCTATTGTGGAAAGATTTAAAAGGCTGAGTTAGCTTAGAGTGATTTCAAGTATTCCCAGTTAGTGAGACAGATCATGTTACTTATTTTGCTTAGATTAGAAGGGCTGAGCGCACAGAACGAGAGATTAATCAATATTCGAATTAGGAACTCGGTAGATTTCACCCATGAGTAGACGGTGGTTACCGTTGAGTATTTCAACGAAGCTACTTTCAAATTGACCCTCGTTATCAATTACAATGTCTTCGCGCATAATGTTGTTAAATTTGTCAGACATGTGAATAGCTACATACCCTTTAAGATTGATCTTTTTCGAGTAACAAAATTAAAGCCTTTAAGATGGTATAGGTTTGCATTGTGCATTATAGGAAATGTTTCACAAAGTAGAATGAAATCTAGTGATAGATTGATTGTGTCTAGCTTAGTCAGAAGTAGTTTTTAATCTGTCAAGTATCGATGGGAGACTATGTATATTTAGATGCAAGGATTTGTATTTATACTGTAATTTGTCAGGTAGCTTTAGAGGGTTCAGTTCATCGGTGGATAGTATAGAGAGTGATTGGAAGTAAGCAAAGCCAAATTACTCATTTGGTGATAGAAATTAGCAGACAAAAACCTGCGAGGTGATCCCGATTCAGATGTCCGTCAATGATCAGAAGGTCTTGCCAATTGCAGCATGTCTGCCAACTGGCCAAGCTGCCACCCGTTGCGGAAAGACTTTATTAAATAGAAGGAGTTCTTTCTTAGTTTGATCCTGAAAGATACGCTTTTAATGAGCTTATACCCTATTTGGGCGTTACCCAAAACAAATCGTAATGTATTTCTGCTGACGAATTTCACTATGATGTGGCAGTGCTTTTCGCTCTTGCGCCATGTTCTATGTGCATCTTCTATGTGCATCTCTTGGAGATGGCATCACGCGAACACGTTAGCAGGTTGTTACTTGTAATCATGCCAAGAGCCAGTACAGTTAGCGATTCCCCGTGTTTTTCTGGAATTCCTGTGAATCGAAGATTGTTGCTTCTGTCGCGACGTTTAGCTGCTTCCTGGGCGTGAACGTCGTGCGAGAATTTAAACGCTGATTCTCCTCTTTTAATTCCTGCATGTCAGTCAAACAGGAATCGACGTTAGCCTGCAGTGGGTCAATTCAGTCAGCCAACTGATTTTTAATGGTATCGAACATTTCTGACAGTTCGGCCACCATTGCGTTGAAGTCTTTAACAGACTTTCGCAACGATGTATCCGCCTATGGCTTTGCTTCCATTGACTACTGTTGAGGTACTTGCATGGGTACAATGCGCCATTTATCAGTTTGGTACAAAATATTCCTTCTGAGGACACCTAGGGATGTATACAGTGATCCCTACCGTAAAGTGTACAACATACTTGGGAGCACATGTCGTAGCTTCATATATATATATATATATATATATATAGATATATATAGATATATATATATATATATATATAGATATATAGAGAGAGAGCTATAGAGGAGATAGATAGAGAGAGATAGAGATATATATATCTAGAGAGAGAGAGAGATCTCTAGATATCTAGATATAGATAGAGAGAGAGGTATTATCTCTCTATCTATATAGGGAGATATATATATCTAGAGAGAGCCTATAGGTATAGAGATATATCTTATCTCTATAGAGATCTCTCTCTCTTTTCTAGAGGTCTCTATATCTATGGGAGGGAGATAGATAAAAGGTCTCCAGATATCTCTCTCTCTCTCTCTCTCTCTCTCTCCCATCTCTTTCTCTCTCTCGAGAGAGGTATAGAGAGATTTCTCTATATATCTCTTTCTCTATCTCCCTCTATATAGATAGAGATCTCTCTCTATCCTATAGATAGATATATCTCTCTCTCTCTCTCTCTCTATATCTATAGATCTATATAGATATATATCTATCTCTATCTATCTCTCTCTCTCTCTATCTCTATATCTCTCTCTATATCTCCTATATATCTATATATATATCTATATATATGTCTTGATAATGAGTTAATCATCTTTATATGGCTCCCTGTTAAGACGGCTGGTTGTTTGAAAAGAAGACGTAATGTACAATTACATCAGTTACATTGACATTCCAGCGTCACACACTCGACTGCGAGTATTCTCATTCGGTAATTTCGTGATTCCCAAAAGGCCTGCGCCGATGTGAAACTGGCTGCCATTCTTCCAGCTAACGGCAAGGACTGTCAATACATTGGCCATGACGCTACGCCCCCTTGGCAACGTATATTCTGATCTAGTGTGGTTCAGGTTAATCCGATTATGATGTCTAAAGATGGCTAATAGTGACGAAGCGTCTCAAAATCCTCGTTGTAGGTGATATTTGCTTCGTTTCAGATCCTGATCGTACTACGAAACATATTGACAGGTTACGAGGATGATTCATATCATTCCTGCTGTAGAATATTTTCCTTGTTTACTATCTGTATTGTCTAGGCATACCGTAAACTCGCATGTCACTCAATTTAATATTACAAACAATACCCCTCCTGGTTCAATTATATATTGTTAACACATTATGATGACAAGTTGGAATGTGTGAAGACTTATAACAGTTTTCATGAGTAAAATATCGTTCTATGTTGCTGCTACTGATTGACATAAACCATATGATAAGCACGAAGAGCAAATGTGGTCGATAATATTTTGGCAAGGCATATAACACAACGAAATAAACCACATCAGTCCCCTTTTTCTCACAAATGGCAGCATTAGTGGCTCTCCTCTATATTGTCATACTCCCAGAACCAGTCTTTACCTAGAATTGTTTCTTTAATGAAGAACCTTATAGCAATGGAACACGTCCCACCGACTAATGCCAATATCTGGGGAAATGTTGTGCTTGATTATATATTGTTACATGGTTCTAATGGATTGTTACCCAACAGGTAAGCGACATTTATCATAACAGGGCCCGTCGATACCGGAAATGTTTTGAATATACGAGCGCCGTTATGGTCTGCATAACTTATTATGAATGCTTTGGTCGGCATATGCTTACGTCACCGTATATCTAGCGATGAGCAGTGAAGGTCATGAAGAAAAGGAATTCCTTTTAACATGCCGTTTACAGTTTACATCTAACTGCTGTGGAATTGAAGTAGGAAGTTATAGATTGGCTTCGGGATGCTTCAAAGTGGTCTGTCATGGTGATGGTTATTTTCAGTTGTCAGATTATGTTTCTTAATTAAGCCATTTCGGCAAAGTAAAAAATATGTTATTTCAGAAACGGCATGCACACTAGACATGCATAGTGTAATTTTGTGCTTACCATAGCTTATTCGAGTGACAGCGCCCGCTTGATTGCAATTAGAAACTCACAGTGGTCTTGTCTTGAGCATATACATTAACCAAATGGTGTGGAATGGTCTTTTCCGTCTCCAGAGATGCCATAATTTCAGCGACCATTCAGATTCGGCTCTCAATCTGGTTGTGACCATATGTAGAGCACTTGCTTACCTTCCTGTTCGGGACGATATATTCTATTCCAATTGGTGAGATGAAAATTTTATCTTGCGTTGCTAATTGAATTACAGCGCGAATCTGAGAACCATGTCAGTATCTAGGTTATATCAAGTGGGTATTCCCAATTCATTTTCTAAAATTGCCATTTTTGTTGGGAGGCTTCATCATTTTAGCATTGGCCATCATTTTAGTCCTTGTGATGCGCCATATTATGGATTACTGGAACTTGCTTTCCGCTATTAGAGTTTGAGAGGACTTGGGTTAAATGAATAACTCCAGTAATTGTATGTCTTTGACATCATTTTTGTTATTTAAGTATATCTGTGTACCGACAATGCTCCAATCATTATCGCCATAAAACTTAAGTGATTGTACAAGACGAATCCTAACACATTCATGTGATGTCGTGATATTTGTGATGGCCGGAAAACTGCATTAAGGGTATCAAATCATGACGCAGATATTACTTTGATAACGCGTAACCTTCATTAAGCATGACTTTGATAAACACGTTGATATCCGATTGCGGCCTTAGCCAGTTATTGCCGCACCTAAGGGCACCACAACCCTGATAATGACTTCACCGGTTGCTGGTTAAATCGTCACACCCAGTCAATATCACGTAGGATTGCTCATGCATTAGTTGGCCTCACTACCGCCTGACATTTCGGCTGGGGAAGTGCAGTCATATGTGTTACACTGCTGGTGTTCTGTCACGACACTGCTTCCGGGACCAATTACAGTGATGTAATGAGAGCAGTCCATTGTTGATCATCATCAACTGCAGTTGGATCGTGATTATAATATGTAAACCCTCCTCATACAGGCGCCGTTGTTCTGAATTGGCTTGGAATCCAAGGGGAAAGGGAAACAAAAACCAGCATGCTTGGTGGCAAAATACGTGTTATGATATCTGTTGGATAACTAGTTGAACACGTCACGGGGGATCAGCGAGCTGATTTTAATTGTAGGGCTTAAACCAATGAGACACCAGTCAAAGAACCTATTAATCGATAAATGCGAAAACAGTAGTTAACAAAAAAGTGTTACCGCCTTATGTATTTGATTAACCTGAGCGAAGACAAACAGCATTTGTTGAGGGAGCGCAGGCAGAAATGTTGCATTGCTTCACAGTTCTATATACTCTTCCAGCTTTAAACCCACTGCATCCCACACTACCATTATTAGCCGGTCAATAAGTACTGGCATACAAGGCTGTGTATGGCATCAATATGTGCATATCCTTTCACGTTACTTTGTTGCCAATAACCTCGCTAAGTGGTCAAATGAACGACTCTTAAATGTGGGTTTTGGGCGAATGCAGCATTGATGTCTGGGTATGGATAGCAGCTGTTTGGTATTTCACTATAAGCGTATATGAATCAAACTCATTATGCAAGTCCGGTTATTAAATCGCACACTTGACTAAAATGGGTTGTGGGAGATGCCTTTGTTGAATATAACTGAGTGACACTAGAATGGCAAACATTGATATAAGCCTCGATTAGGTTGATCTTTTTGGCTAAATTAATGTTATTTATTACATATCCCATAGTTTAACAACGATTGGTACCTACCATTAGCAAGATAAAGGGATTATAAAACCTCAATACTGCACATTTTCTGGGCAATCTTGTCCCGTGATCTCACATTTTGGTATAACGTGGAATTTTGGAACAATGGGGAACCATGTTAAGACAATGTCCACGAATGTACCTTGTTGTCAAAGTAGATAAACATGTTGTCTGCATAGTGATTATAGGCGAGGCTACGTATGGGCTGTTTCGCTATTAATTCGTTTCTTACAGAGCGGACATGATCCTCATCATGCACACTTTTTGCAAATCACAGCCATACATAAACCGGGTATCTAATCATCTTATGTTTAGTAGATGTATGTCACATGTCATAGTTTAGTGCCATAGTTTGGTCATTCAGATGAGTCATAGTTTCAAAAGTCAGCATATCAATGATATCGTGATTAGCAGAATGTTTACTTGCTTTCATTGTTTTG
>CM067353.1:49161328-49242481 GCA_034190875.2 Urechis unicinctus
CTTTATTTCATTTATGCTGTCGAGCACCAATAAATCTCTGGCGCCACCTTGTCTCTGGGAATTACTATGGCGTGGTAATATTGTCATAGGATGATTGTCAACTGCACGTAATAAATGCATGCCATAAGAGAAGTGCATGAGGACCGTCATATGTGCATGCAAAACTGAATCCTATAGTATCTAGTCTTTTTAACATAAAGTGATCAACTTCATTCTCTCTCACTTGAGGGACTTTCGTGAGTCGTCACACATTTCCCTTTTGTGCATATTTCCAGTATATCTTGGATTGGGTTATATAGTTGGCTCATATTAAAAATGTGGGCAATTTTGAATCATTTTCATTCATAACAAGATATTATTTCTTTCTTAGTCATCACGTTCATCTTCAGTTGCTTTTCAAATCCGCTTTATAATGGTATTTAGGTTGGGATCTAACAAAATCACAGTTTGAGCTCTTGGCAAAAGTTGGTTGGTTTGGAATGGGTCGCATATTGCAAGCGATGAAACATTTGTACAAATGCTATTTTTCAGCAAATCATATAGCAACTATTCTAGCAACATCGACCTTACGGTGGCCATAAGTGACGGCACAACTGCGGTCGGTTTTATAATTTGTTCCACTATCGGTTGAAGCGGTACATGTATCATTGCGATCCCTGTGGTATATCAAACTTGATCTACATGGTGCAACTATTGCTTCTTGCATAATATTCCGGCTATCCATGGCTTTTTACCGTCAATGTATATCTGACGTAATTCTGCGATTACCATGGTTTATTCTAGATGCTATTTGTGAGTAATGAATGAAGAAAGTTCAATTTAATGATGAAGAATGGCTCATTGTTAACCAACATTCCCAGCTCTCCGTTAATATGAAATATTTATCATGTATTTGAACAAAGTTTAACTGAGTAATCAGTTGAAAGAACATCCGCGACAAGTCATGCGCGCCGGTGTTTGTCTTCCTTTTCACCCAGCACTGCAGATGGATCCAAAACATTCCACTTTGGAGCAGCGATTTTATAGTGCTGTTACTTTAAATTGTTCCAATAGCGTTGTGGAACCATAATGTGATTTACTAGCGCCATTTGCACATCGATGAAGCTTTTGGTCTTTCTGTTCATTCCACAGCATACCCCGTTCTGATCAAAATATATCGTGTGATATCAAGCTTTATTCGCAGGCATTACTGTGATTCGCTCGATTACAGCTACGTGACTTGTTTCTACATCGTCCTTGAGTCGTTCGTATCGATGTTCCGTTGTATTACCTTCTGGCTCATTGATCTAGGTAATATACACAGTTAACAACAATGCAAATGAAGGTGCGTTGGGCTGTCCGTTATATAATGACATGAAACATGGACTTTCACACACCAATATAAACCATGCGAAAGCTGGGTCTTTGTTCTTGTGCAGTACAATATTGGGAGGCTTGGCGTTATGAATTGCCATACGAGTGCATTAAGTCAATTTATGTATATATTAGAGCGGAAGGCTCCATAAAGTCAGTTTATCGTCAACACAGGCGTGCCTCTTGATCTCACGTGATCTTCACAAAAAGTTATAAAGTGGCAGGCGGAAGTAAAAGCATGGTAATAAATGTTGGGCTGTTCATGTCGAACAAGTTTGGATTGACTTTTAGGTTTCTATATACCTATATTCTGGCCATTACTGGAGCGTCATATTGAAACAAACACTCAGTATATGACATGATTCATGCATGATATGGTCTGTAGACAGTCTTTTATTATTTGTAATTGGCAGAGAAAGTTTGTATCCATGGTTCAGCCCCTTTTCTTGTCCAAGTGGGCGGCATAAGCTATTTAATGAGAGGACTTTCAATCCATACATACACCCAGCGGTTTAATGCTTTTGATGATGGCAGAACGTGCTCAATTGGGAAAACGCAAATTAATCAAGTAATATACTTTGCAGTAATAAATATATAGATAGATGATTTTGGATAATACTTTTACTTGGTGGATTTACATCACAATGAAACGGCGTCATATATCCTTATTTAGGTCGATGTTTTAATTCCTATTATAGTAACTGCGAACCCTAACACATTGTATTAGGTATGGTATGATATCTTTTAAGTACAATTTGTTACTATTGTGCGGAGGACCGTTCAAATGAATCATATTTGGAGATATGAAATTCATCACCGCAGTTGTTAACCGTATTCAAAGACCCATAGGGATGGTCAGGCAATTCAGAAACGACATTACACTAGCTGTTTTAACCCACTTATGTTGCTGAGTAGCTACATGCTTGAGGCATCACTTCGGTATGTTTCTAATCAAGAGATGTGATCATATGATTATCTTTCCCCGCATGACCTAGGCAATAAGCAGGCAGCACCTCACAAAGTGCACGGGGACCTTTAACGCGCCATCGCAATGCAGTAGGAAAATATTATACCTTTTCAATTCATGCAGTTTATCAAACGATCAGTCGCAAACCATTTCTGTTGATGAGATCGTCAAGTTGCCATATGCATCTCCTGTTGTCTTAGCTCAGATGGTACCTGCTATTTTATGTCGCTCGCAGGAATTGATTTACGTGGAAGATCTTGCATTGAATGGGTTTTAATATGTTTCTTAATGCAGACCCCGGCTGTGGTTGAGCATTGCGCTCAGATGAATGATAACATCCGACGCAATTGTCGAGCTCCGTCTTGCATTGGAACACGATACTTTGGACCGGCTCTGAGCCGCGTGCAATTAGTGAAAAAGTCCAAAAATTATCCGTAGCTTGGCAAAGATACGATTAATCATGTGCTCGCATATGGTTGTCAAAACTGGACCTGCATTAAATGCAAGTTTCGAGTGCGGATATGGATAGAATAGCATGTCAAGAATATTTCGGATGGCATATGCTTTTGTGAATTCATATCAAAGGAAGGGCAATGAAAGCTACGAACAGAAAAGGTTTACTTTAGTAAATTATCTTCAAGTTTGCAACGTTACAAATTAGTGTGAAACTTATGGTATTAAATATCGCGAATTGTGGAGAACTAAAGCACTTCAACGACTCGGACGAGGACCGACGAACGGCAAAATACTCTAATTGTATCGTAAGACATAACACATTGTGTCCCTATATGAGCGTGTGTCGAGCAAGATCAAATAGATGTGAGATAGTGCAGTAGCAGTTACTCTATGGTATTGCACAGTTATCTTCTCATGTGCTTGATGTGGTTTTCGGTTTCAGTAAATGGATAGATAGAATCCCTTTTTTCAGTTCCGCAACACATCAGTCAAATCAATGACATGGGTGTTGCTCTATCTTCCATGAGCACCAGACAATTTATCTATATAGAACTACACGATGCAACTGATCGCCTCACAGGCATCATCCTTTCCGCGTTTATACTTGAAAATGTTCGTTCACAAAACACGAAACGTAATGGCGGATTGTCCTGAGTTTCAACAAAGTATTATTGAAAATCAAGCACTGAATGTTTCATACACGTTTGTTTAATCACGGACCATGCAAACTTTATACCTTTATATCTTTATACTATTATAAATGGTCTGCCAGGGCGAGGATCTCTATGGCCATCGATGACTTGGCAACTCATTGGTCATCAAAACCCTCGTGCTAGCTTCCAAACAATTCAGCAATTGGGCCTGGTAGATGCTTTGGTTATTTAATGACGTGACGGCCAAATGCTTATCACAAATATCCAGGTGAGTTGACGCAATTATGGAGATTTGCAAATTATTCTTTATAGCAAGATGATCGACATTTGTCGTAATGCGGATGCATATAACAAATCAAACAGTATCCATATATTTTCGACACTAAAGTTTTGATCAGTTGTCTAGTTTCTAAGCGCAAACCCGTCGTTTTATGCCTTGAAAGAGGACAAATGATGGTCGCTGTGGAGAATTGTAACCTTCTTGTTGTAGAATCGGCCCTCCATTTGTCATGTTGTGTACCTGCTTATGTGAGTTAAGTATTGTTATTTTTGAAACGTCCGACCAAGCTCGGCGAGTTATGTGGTTATGTGCGTTACCTCTACAATCTTGAACAAGACGTATTTGATTTGAATGATCACCCTCTCTCCTCTCGCATACGATTGTAACGGTCATGGCTTTGGTTGATAAATGTCTATGTAAAGGGGTTCAGTTGATGTATGTATATTTAGAGGTAACATGTCGATATATGTATATGTAGAGCGTTTTGTTGATTTATGTCTATTTAGTCTATTTGGATATGATGTCAGAGAAAGAGCTATGAAAGCACAAACCAAAAGCACTTTCGGGTACTATATCATTTTCAATGTCCGTCTTGCCATTATTGAATCTTGGTGTGAAATAGATTTGCTGCATGATGCCCCATATCGGTTTGTATCGACGATGGGAATTCAATTTGAGAGATAACCTTGCTTTATAAAACGCTTTGGGCAACGGTCGATGCTGTTTCAGAAACCGTTTTTTCTTTTAATTATAGATGAAAACCATTTTGTACAGATAGTAAATCCATGAAAACAATCACGAATCACGCATTGAGCAACGGTAATATGGATATTTTGTACAAAGCACCCGTTACTTGTTAAATAATGTTTGTCACGAATGATTGATCCAGACTGAGATGAGATGATTAAAATAATTTACTTATTGCTCACTGAATACATCAATCACAATTGAAGTATCCCGAAGGGCTGATATCCATATCTTCTCCCCCTTATCGAAGAAAGATTGGCCTATTATTGTGGTCAGACACAAATGTCTTCCATCAAGCCACCATTGTTCTCAATCAGGTAACTTATCAGAGGAGTTAAAGTGCAACAGCAGTAATGAACGATAACCTTCTGACACGTCTTACCTAAACAAGGAAACGACAGACGCTTTATCGATAAAGCTTCGATATGTATGACATCCTTGATTACTAGGATCTCACTACAGTACAAGAATCATCTTGATGATGGCCATATGCCACAGTTTGAGTTCATTCACTATTATGCTGTTATTAAGATTTATATAGACACTATCCAGTAAGGCACTATTTGTAAAGTGTGTTGGGTGCCTAGCTCTATTCGTGGCGACAATATCATCTATGGCTTTTTGAAACGAGGATCGTATTGTTAATTGATCACAGGGCCAATCACCCGTCAACAGTCATCTAGTGCCAATACCCACACCCCCCCCCCAGTCATCATTACGGTTTAGTTGCTACTTTGATAGCCAAATTACACAGCACGCTTGTCAAGTACACGAAGGTGTGTGACCAGGTTTGTCTCACTGATCAACCGACGCGTTCCTCACTCATAACATAAATCCTTCAATAACTTTGTATGTTGTTAATTGCCAAGCGACATTGGTTCCTTTTTGCTCACAACATTGCATCTGAATAAATCGGGATAGTTATATGGTCGAGAATTGTAAAATGCAGAATTATGATAGAATCCCACGTATTACAATTAAGAGCGACTGAGCACAAATGATTCATACATAGTCATTAGAGTAAGCGGATCTCTGTCCCTGCCTTGTTAAGGAACAGTGGCGATATATGATTTAATTATTGGTCAAATATGCATCACCATTACTAACTAAAGGAATTCAATATAGTCAGCATTTATCTCAGCCCAACAGTTGTTCTTCACAATTTGCAAACTGTAATTACATTCCTTTGGAGCATTTCCAAGGAAAACCATCCAATTACTTGCCCGCACATAAACCGATTGCTCCAATATCTTTAATCTGCTTTGCAATTACGAATGGCAGTTCATTAACTATAAATTAGAGACCGCTTGCAGTTAAGCCGCTAATGTTTGCCTTCAGTCAGAATCACAGCTGCAACTGATTTATCACATTTACATGCAATAAGCCAAATGCACCTCAACCAGGAACAATGCTTGATATTAGATTGCCTTTCTATTATAGTCTTATCAAAGTTATAAGCTTAGTCGGCCGCAAATTGATAGCCTTACAGATCATTGTGGTTTTCAAAAAGTATGCACCGTACATTCAGTTAAGCAATGCAATTTTTTATTTGTATGCTTCTGAATATTCAATCCATAAAAGGCGGCATTGGTTCCTGCTCTGTCATACAAAAAGTCAACGTCATCGCTATATCAAACTAACCAAACTATGCTCGAGATAGACCAGCCTATCATAAGTTTCTCATACTAACGAATGCTGGGTCATCGTGTGAGATTTATAAGGGCCACTGACACCTCGCTCTCACTGTATCAATGCAACCTTGTCTCCACTCGTTACAATTGGGAAAATATATGACTAAGCACTGAATTTATAGCCTAGCAACAGAGGTAGGTACGAGGCGTTGAATGGAGAGGTATACCTGGTAAATTCACATGACTTGAAGACGTCCCCAGTGCGTTCTACACCACCTGCATGCGATTATATGTTAACTATCTAAACGATGACAGTTAGTTAGGAAAGTCCTATATTTATCCATACCTTATTGACTTCAAGATGATGACCGGACTGAACTTCCCTATCTTTGGTTCGATCATTAAAATAAGGCTGATACCGAATCTCGACACATAGGCTGGATCACATCCTGTTACGTCTGTGCTTGACCACAGTATGTTTATTTCAGAGTTGTATAGCAGATGCCTATGAAAGGATCTCACAGCACCCGATAGGAGAATATTGCTTGTTTACTGTGACTGACCCAAATTGACTGCCCATGATCAATCGAAGCAGGTACGCCAATATACTTAATAATGATGAATAAGTGTATACGAGAAGAACGAAAGATGAAGTTGTAAGCACTGTTGTTAAACTGTTCCCTGAACGCGTCCACTTGCAAGGTCAAGAACGTAAAGAAGATAGTTTAATGGTGTCATATTGATGCTCCAGGGTGAAACTCATCGGATCTTTGCGGTAGTAATTACTGCGATGTCTTATTTCTTGTTTCGTGTACTGATATGACCGATGATATATACCGAATAATGTAAACTAGAGTTCAACCTGAGGACTCAACAAGCAATTGTTTTTCGTGAAACTAGCTGTATCGTAGGTAGAGGTCACATTGTTACACACTGTCTTATTACCAAACATTGGCTAAGCAAAAGAGCAATGAGCATGAAATAGCTTGGATTCTTTGCTGAGTCAAAATTAGTTATTATGATTACTTTAGGGCTTGTAAAAGAAGTTTGATGAACTATTCCAGTCGTGACAAAACCTTCATCTGAAATATAATTGTTGATTCTTGCAATGGTTCTGTTCTGGTCGTGACGTGCGTGATTGTTTTATATAATTGATATAACCATGGTTATCTAAAATGTACAATCATATAATTATTCATATCTGATTATTACCCCAGCCAGGGAGGTTGCTTTTTTATATATGTTTGTCAGATTCTCTGCTATTCGATTTGTCTCTGCTGCATGAAGAGGATATCATCTAGCGGCAATGCGATTACCCGTGAATGTGCCAGTAGTTTGCCCACGGTTGTGCAGGAACAGCAGCAGCTATAAGCGGAACAGAAGTGACGGCATATTCATCACAGTTAAATGGCGCATTGTGCCGTCGCCTTCAACCAGTATATTCCATTCAAGGCATATAACTCTAATTTTGTGACTTCGTAGAACCAAAGACGGAAACCATTTGATTTTGGTCGTGCTATGTAAGGCTAATCTGTCAACGGTTATTACAAAAGTGCAGCGGCATACGAGGAATCTCTGGTACATAAAACATACATCGCCATTCAAAGAACAGTGCCTGCTTATTGGATTTGCGGAATTGATATGATATTTTTGTTATCAACAATGAATGAATTCGTCGGAAGCAGTGTTGTAAGCAGCAGCAACCGCAGCAACAACATCACAATTTTTTGAAATGGGTGACTCATTTGCTTTGTCTTATTGTCATGTTATTATTTTGTTTGTCCTCTTTCTGCGCAGCTACAACTGTATGGCCAAGACTTATTAACGACAAGTCGTGCAGCCACAGTTGCACTATCCGCAATGGTTTGCTGCACCCAGGGCCATTGATACCAATAAGACGAAGCGTTTTGTTAACATGCGTATATTGCGAATAATACATCGTTGTAAATTCTGTGCCTTATCGACTTTTCCATCCTCATTATATTTGACGTAGTAGAGTAGCTACGATCTGGTTGCCATACATTTCCATGTACCTGAAAAGCCACGCTACTTCCCCTCGATAAAAGGTCTCCATCCTCAAAGCGTTGTTCCAGACCCCTTATAACTGATACACAGCTAAAACAAGCTCTGTCCGGACGTCAAGTAATATCACAAGCCTATGTGTCAATATATGTCTGGCCACGAATGATAGGCTGTTCCTTGATGAATGCACAAACGTAGACAAGGCAAAGTAAAAGTATTCATTGCCTGGATAGGATCGTCATTACATACAGAAAGTGAGGAAATATGTCAACTGCTGCACTAAATTCAATTAAAGCCTCAGGGAGACTGGCTTCCATGATGTATTCCGTGGTATAGATTACCTTCCTCATGACACGCCGCATATGTATAGGTAACCTATTTGTTATTTAACTGTCTTTCGCAAACAAATAGATCATAGTTAGGTTCAAATACACGACAGTCATCACATATCGTCGCGGTGCTTAATATGACTGTAATCTGTAGCGCTTTTAAACGACCCATTTATTCTGGCATAGTATCGGATTGAATCTAGCGGTTTCCATAGAATAGGCACAGATAGAAATAAGTTATCATCGTTTTCAGAATCACATGCAATAAAGATACCCACAAACGAACAAGCGCAGTTTATACCGTGCGCTCAACCAGGCTGAGTTTGTTTAAATCATACACAATTGAAAAGTCTAAGACTGCATTCCAAATGTGATGATTGAGCTTACAAACTATATATCAAGACCCCCAGTAGTATTTGATTTCAAATGCAGCAAGGGATACTCCGACGGTTAAGAAATACAAATCTGCAGACGGTTGTCGAGTTTTTTTCCCTGTTCAGTATAATCAGCATATGCAAATCCTTATGAGGCTTGGCATCGTCGTTCTCTCACATACCAAGCAGACCGTTATGAAGCACGAATGTTGTACTATATTGGGTTAACTGAACGTTGAGTGAGAGCTTCTCCCCCAATGTCTCCTGGACGATGCTTCCGATAAGACCCGTTGCCTAGGCCGTTTCTTTCCTTCCAAATAAAGTTATATTACAGCCGAAATCCGTTATGGCGTGGGTTTTAATTTCGCAAACTTTAGCTTCCACAACCAATATAACGCCACTCAGAAAACCCTCTGACCCTTTTATCTGTCGGCTTGGTTGTAGAATGTCCTGGCTTGTTGCATACTAATCTTTTGATATCAAGTTAAGTGGCCTACGTTACTGCATAGCGCTCAACTAATGCTGCGAGACTTGCTTTACCATCGTGTGTGAGCCGCAGTATTCGATATCCAGAGGTTTATTCAGGATACTTATGACCATATGCTGCGTGCATTTTGACGCGTCAGTTATGGATTAGAAATCGTCCTCGCGGTTTCAGTGAGGGACATATTTCTATATTGCTAAATATTGTAACTGTACCATACCGTCCTGCAACCGTAAATTTATATGAGTTTGACTGGCCGCAATTTGCCCCCAAAAACTGTGACTTCAACTCTTTGTACATTCTTCAGCATTTTGTACAAAGTATCTGAGGTACTATGTTCTACAGTAAATTTAGATGCATTTGACTGGCCGCAGTGTGTCACCCAAAAACCGGGACAAATAGCAAGCCAGATATTTATGTTGAAATTTGCTGTGTTCTTTTTCAGCATTTTGCAGGAAGTATTGGAGGTACGATTTATAATATAGTATGCAATTAAGGTCTTCCAGAAGTCAACATGTAGTCAATATCAGCGCTTTCTAGACATGTATTTTGGTCAAGAGTGGTCTTTGCACCCAAATGTCTGTTCATTTCCAGACGGAGACCCTGCCGTAAATAAGTGGTTTAGACCTGTGGCTCCGTTAATGAGAAATCTGTCTCTTTATGAGGTACGGTATGGTCCAAGGAAGCTAATGAATGGCGGTCTTTGTAGCGGCCTGAAGATATGCCAAAGATGAGCAATATAGATAAAGGTTGTAACGAGATGCAACAGTGCGTGTATAAACCTCCACAGAGACACGACCACGAGCCTCGTGAGAATTCGACCAATGTATGTGAACTGATTCAGATGATATCACTATCTATGGCAAATAAGCGGTCGCACAACTCTGTGGGATCATTCCAAAATTGGCATTATAGCAGCAATCCGAAGATCACAAAATATGCAAAATTATCCAGAACGCCAGATACGTTAGCTTCCGTGTGGAGTAGTTTTTGGTCAGACTACCTTTCTGATGACACGTATGGCACAATACTTTCAATGAATGTATTGTTGTCCTCGACCAAATATGTATCCAAATACCGGGGGGTCTTTGTAAGTATTTGCGGTGCGGTAATTATCACAGCTATGATCGATACATACCATTACCATGAGCGATTATAAGGAAAAAACTTATTTTAATGACGTCACAAATCGAGAGGTTTCCGTCAAACATACTTCGATCGTCTCCTTCGTGTCAAGAATCTCGCATCGATTGCAGTGTAATACTGTAGCAAACAACCAGATACCGTTCATAACATGGTTTATACATGAGGTGGTCCGTTGTCTGTATTCTTCCTTTTGTAATTCTTATGTGTAATATAAGTCAAAACTTGAATGTATCAAACATTCACTAACTAAGCATTCAAACCATTCAATGCGAACAAAGTCTTAGGCTGAGATTGGCAGACACATGCTATCATTATGCTAATTCATGTAGGAGCTCAGCTTGGATATGTAGATGAAAATGACCATATATTCATCATGTGTGTCCTCAGTGTGACTAGAGTGCCGGGCGGGCTGGTACGTCGGGTGAATATCAAATTACGTCAGATCAGCGAGGAACTTGGCTCCATGATAGCCGCATGCATCTATTTGCCGCATGTATGATGGCACTCGACTGTACACGGATTATTGTATTATAACACATTCCCTGCAAGGCAGGCGCTGAAAAACCATGGTACCAGCTGTACTCAATACTCTTTACCAATAGAGAAAACGGGTATGAAGAGATTTCACTATCTCATCTCTTTGAACGTAAATATCCCTAACAATAACGACGGCGGTAGTCTGGCCACTCGAAGGAAGCATACTATTTTACTGTGGTTGGTTGGTTGCTATGATTATGAACTGGCATGACATGTCGGGTAGAATATTAAGCTCTTGCTTAGCGCGTGTAAGGTAAGGTGCCATCGATAAAATTGAAATACACTCTCTTGTATTTGTCAATACGGCAAAAAAATCAGCAGCATTGAACGCGCGAGTTAATGAGATGTGTATGCTGACCTCAGGAGCCAACTGTGTCCTGCTGGCCGATTACGGAGATCATCACGCGCATTCTATTTCTTAAAACATATCTGATCAATCGAATGTTGTTATATACTGAGCATTAAAAGTGATCGGTATGATTTTGGATTGTAATCATCTCTTGTACGGAAAAGGGACTTCGGAATTAGCAGTGTGGAGAAACTCGCGACTGTATAGAGGATTATGGAATTATTTAGGTATGTATGTGTATATGTATGTATGTATGTATGTAAGTATGCAAGTACGTATGTATGTATGTATGTATGTATGTATGTATGTATGTATGTATGTATGTATGTATGTATGTATGTATGTATGTATGTATGTATGTATGTATGTATGTATGTATGTATGTATGTATGTATGTATGTATGTATGTATGTATGTATGTATGTATGTATGTATGTATGTATGTATGTATGTATGTATGTATGTATGTATGTATGTATGTATGTATGTATGTATGTATGTATGTATGTATGTATGTATGTATGTATGTATGTATGTATGCATGTATGCATGTATGCATGTATGTATGTATGTATGTATGTATGTATGTATGTATGTATGTATGTATGTATGTATGTATGTATGTATGTATGTATGTATGTATGTATGTATGTATGTATGTATGTATGTGTATGTATGTATGTATGTATGTATGTATGTATGTATGTATGTATGTATGTATGTATGTATGTATGTATGTATGTGTGTATGTATGTATGTATGTATGTATGTATGTATGTATGTATGTATGTATGTATGTATGTATGTATGTATGTATGTATGTATGTATGTATGTATGTATGTATGTATGTATGTATGTATGTATGTTTATATGTATTTATGTATGTATGTATGCGTAGATGTATGTATGTGTGTATGTATGTCTTCTACTCCAGACACATGCATTACGGTTACATGTCAGTTCAGCCCCGGGATGGTTCGCCCCCGTGTTGATTCGCCCTTGCTGGGTTGATACGCCCCCAGGTCTTATCTCCCCCGGGACGATACACCCCCGCAATGATACGCCCTCGTTTTACAGAAGGTTATATACTGAATGCTCCATATTTCAACTAATAAAGGAACAATATTAATGAATTTGTCTGTTGGCATGAAATTAATTTTCCCTAGGGCGAACTGACCCGATACCGTGTATTACTGCCGTCCTTGGTAGATATCAACAACCAAGAGGGGGTATGGAAGCAGTTGAATGGGATGTCTCTAAGGTTAAAGCATTATGTAAGGGATGCCGTTAATTTTGCTAATTCGGAAATGCATTGTCAAAAGAAAAGACCGCTGCACTTAACTGTATCAAACATGATTCAAACGCATTCATAAGCTTGGTTGAATATGAAATTTGCTTCGCTAAGGTTGTACTGATTGGTGAACAATTACGAGCAATAAAGAACTTTCAACTAAAAAATCACTTAAAGAGTTTATGAGGAGTTAATTTGATGCACAACTTCAACATAGAGTGATTGTGTTGACTCGGAAACCACTGATTCAACGTCATCGATCATTCGGCACAAACGGGCCGTGTACGATTTAGCAATCTGTACAACTCATTTTAAGGTAGAGTGATATTGTCATGAACGCACGTTTTTGCCTATCAATAGAATATGGTATACTGTCATTGCCAAGAGTAATTTACTTTCGATTGAACAACGTGTGGTCTTTCCACAGTGACAAAGCTCTTGTTTAAGCTAGGTACGTGTTTTGAGGAATGTATTACACCAATGGTTCCTGCAGAGAATCGTATTATGGTATATATATATATATATATATATATATATATATATATATATATATATATATATATATATATATATATATATATATATATATATATATATATATATATATATATATATATATATATATATATATATTTATATATATATACCTTGACTATGAGACTCACTTGTTGTGTTATACTTTGCAGAAGACGGGTGTCGATGTTAGTAAATTGAGCATACACTCATAACACATGTCGCTATAACATGAATAGGCAGAATCGAGCCTGTCTATTTGCAGCTGAAACACCTAATGAAGAAATGCAAACAACGTTCTGACCATAGAACGTCTTTTCTGCCGTCATTATCTCACAATGAATGAATGCACAGGATTTATGACTTTTGCACTCTCCAGGTATATGTCATTTTATTCTATACATATCTGTGGTACTGCTGTATAATTTTGAAGGGATGTGTTATTTGCTTGCTAACCCCTCTGGTTAAGCTTTAAGCAACTAATATAACTCTTTCTAGCTATGCTGGATACTAACAATTGCCGTTAATGTAGAGGCACAATAACGGCCGGACTAGAATACATGGGTGGGCAATGTAAGTAGCGTTGTTTATGGCTCGTACTGCTTTCTTTTGCTGAATAAAATTGTTTTAAATATATGATTGGAGAGTATTGCCTTAATAAACAGAGATGAAGCTAATATATGATTTATATGATAAATATGCTCGTGTCAATTGAGTTACAAGTCAATAATAACGCCAAGAAAACGTTCTGTTGTTTAAATGATTGGTTGATTGGAAATCGAAATAAAGTAATTGTGAGCAGCAGGGGTTGATGATTTAGTAAAATGGAGATACTGCGACTTGAATGTGTTGAGAACGAGTCTATTGGTTCCAAACCACGAACTGGTGTTATCTAAACCAGCATTCATATTAGGAAATAAATTTTTCTTTATTTGCATCTCTGCATAGGAGATAAGTGTCATACGCGTAAAGTATCAAATGGGAATGTACCAGAGAAGCAGACAGATAGTTCATGTATAATAAGGAAAGAAGAGCACCAAGTACAGAATTCTGGGGAACACCACATCTGCTTGGACACCTTGTTGATAAAACTTTCTTCCAAGTAACATAATGTGATCTACTATCTATGTAACTTTGGAACCATTGAAGGGGTAGCTGTTTAATACCATTGAATCTTTGCCAAAAGTATTCTGCGAACAATAGTATCTTAGAGAGATCGAAAAACGCAGCTACATCTCGTTTATTCTCATTAAATGCGTTCGAGTTAATTCCATTATTGCGTCTGTAGTAGAATGTTTGGCTCGTTAGCCGTTTAGACTATCATATAACGTGTTATTAGCCTGTAAAAATGCGTATAGTCGTTTTTGAAAAAAAATTTCATAGACTTTAGAAGGTACCGATAAGATCGATATGGGTTGATAATTGACCATTGATTGTCTATCATTTATCAAGCAGTATAACTTAAGTTCCTTGGGGAAAGTTCCTTCATGAAGGGATGTATTGATAATGATACAACGCGGAAGGAGAATAGATCGGGATAATGATTTAACATGTTTCTAACATAGAATATCATTGCCAGTAGCGTGAGAGCCGTTGATAGTAGTAATTATCAGTTGAATTTCATGGTCATTGATGGTGAAGAAAAAATATAGTAGTCTCCAAAGGGTTTGAAATGTATTTGGTGAATGTGGTTGTAGGGGACAGGTTTTGAGTGAACGCATTGGTAAGATTGGCATCGTATGAACAAATTGCATTGGCAATTTTTTGAGGATCAGAGAATGTGGAGTCGTTTACCACCATATTTGTATAGGGTTTAAGAGTCTGCCATATTTTGCTGATATTATATCGATTTAGCACAAATATATCATGGTAATACAAAGCCTTGGCTTTACGTTTCATTTCGTTGAATATATATCTATAACTTGTATATTTGACATGATCTATATATTCTTTAGTTTTGATTAACTGAAGCTTGTACAGCTTATCAAGGAAGAAAGAGGATTTTAAAAGACCTCGAGTCATCCAGAGAGATTTGATTCGGAGTTTTGTCTATTGTGGACAGATTTACAAGGTTGAGTTTACTGAAAGTGAATTAAAGTATTCTCAATTATTGAAAGGGTTCATATTAACGTAGATTAGAATTCCTAGTAGATAAATTTTATAAGTAATAGGGGCTAAAAACCGAGAGCTGGTAGATCATCAGATGTCCTTCATAATTATACCAAACTTGTAATTGTTTTGATATTTGATCGATTTATAAATGTTACAATAAATGTAGCTGAGTGATGGGTTATGCGCGTTAGTTTTAAAATAGATGGAACAAGCCCATTTAAATAGAAAAGGTCAAGTAATTCCGAAGTTAGCTTATTAGTGTCATGACATATACATATTACGCTTCAAATCACAACAGCCACTCGCTGTATTACAGCGGATATGCGATTCAATGTTCCATGGGACATGATAGTACTGTTGATTTTTCCATTTTTGTAAGATGAATAGTTATTAAGGGTAACTTCTTCCAATCCAACATGAGCCATATTCGATGATAGTCAGTGGATATTGTATTTGCTTCTTGTGAACGATTAAACATGCATATGAACCATAGAGTCGTTGTGCTCTTGTCATCAATCGCCGTGCAGTCTTCGCAATGCAACTGAAACGGGATCACAATTGCTAGCGCTATTTTGCACTATTTTTGGCAGCGTGATTGGGTGTATTTGCTTCAAGTTGAAATTGGTAAAAATGTGCTTTTAGGCCCAGAGCTATGGCGATTTAAAACAAACAACAACATCCGTTGTTGACATTTGTGGTTAACCACTGCGGAAATGCAACGAGAGTGCATTTGCTATTAAGAGCTGATAGGATATATATAGTTGCTTTCATTAAAGCGAATTGTTTTGTCAAACTCGATCAAGCTGTTCCCTCCGTTCCATCTGCAGTGATTGGCTGAGCCTGCAGCGTGGAGCATAAGGTCGGGAAATCCACTCCTGATTCATATTCCATAAAAAAGTCCCACTTATCTGTTAACTCTTTGTGAACGGATTACTGTTAACGGTCACTATGAGAAAGAATGTGCATTGAACCTGAAATGAATGCCATTGAAAAAGTATTGTCGAAATACGTAATGCTTAGTACCTGAAGGGATTTAATGGCAAGATAACCATTGAATCACACAAATCTGGTCATAAATGGTGACCCAGTATATGCATTAAAACAATTGGTCACATCAAAAAAGCGACATCAATATATATAAAAATACCTGAGTGCTCCAATTGCTGTCAATAATTTAGGCTAGCCGTTTTGATGAAGTACAATCTTCTATTATTGATCAACAGACTATACTCTCAATTGTGAACACTATTAATATTACTAAAGTGAATATCGTCTGATCATATTGGCTTGATGAACACATGAATGCCTCTTGCATCAGGCAACCAAACAACAAATTTAACATCCTCATTACAGGTTCACTGGCTGTGATGTCCCTTTTATAATTCGTTCGACTTCTTCAAAATTTCCCCTGACACCCTAAGGGCATAAACTATGCTGGCCGTAACAGCTAGCTTAATTATTATCTCCTTTGCCCCTCGACAGATACCAGATATGGGACCCTTATCCTGGCGTGGAATTGGTGGTCGAAGTTAGAGACAGCAAGCAATGTCACGTCAATGTAATGGACGACAATACATTGACCATGAGGCTGTGCCCCATTAGAACTAGTGTTGTTTCAGGTAATAATCCGATTACAATGTCTAAAGATGGTCAACAATGAACAGGTGTTCGAAGTCCTCCCTCTCGTTGATATTTGCTTCTTTTTAGATCTTGTTAGTAGTACACACACCATGTTGGCAGGTTCTGATCATGTCATTCCTAATGTAGTATGTACTCCATTCGTGCTATCTCTGTTGTGTCCTATGTTGTTGCTCCTGATCAGCACAAACCACAAGATAAGCACGAAGAGCAAATGTGGTCGATGATATTTTTCGAAATGCATATAGCCCTTCAAAATAAACCACATTGGTCCCCTCTTTCTCACTAATGGCTGCTCTCCTCTTTATTGACATACTCCCTGAACCTTTCTTAACCTAGAAATGTTTCTTTAATGCAGACAATTATATAAATGGAACTACTCACACAGACAAATGCCACTATCTGGTGAAATGTGGCGCTTAATTATGTATTGTTACATGGTTCAATTGGATTGTTGCCAAACAGGTAAGCGGCATTTATCATAACATGGTCTGTCGATACCGGATATATTATGAATATACGAGCGCCGTTGTGGGCTGTATAGCTTATTATGAATGCATATGTTCAAGTCACCGTAAATCCAGCGAGGAGCCGTTTACAGTTTACTGGAATTGAAGTAGGAATTTATGGATTGGCTACTGGATGCTTCAAAGTGGTCTGTCATGGCGATGGATATTTGCAGTTGTCAGATAATGTTTCGTAATAAAGCCCTTCAAGGCCTTTCCAATATTTGGAGAGTTTATTTCGTTTAATAGTATCATAGTATCAACCAGATTATATTGGATGTACGGAGTTGGAATGCACCAATGTCGTGTACTAAACTTGAAACACTAACATACTGTACGATGCATAGCAGATCACTTTAGTACACTGACAATGAGGTGATATCACGTTGGTGATGGATAAGGATGTTTGTGATGCTTAAATAGCACTGCTTGAGTGCCAGCGCCTACTTGACACATACCCGTTGCCCAGACCATGCCGCTGGAAAGAATGTCCATCACGGTACTATACAGCTACGGGGTCTAGTGCATTACAAATAATATTTTACTTTAGTATTCATGCCCACATAAACTATAGCTTGTAGGTGTTTTGGGGGATCACCAGCACACCAATCCGTACAGTAGTAGCAATATATTTGTTAATCACCCTTCACTTATCTGATATCCCACTGACAATCGCTCAATATACCTTCTTACCTGGTCGTGCCCTCTCTGAGCACTAATAATGGCATTGCTTACAACTTTGCCCACATAAACAATCATCTCTTTGGTTTAGTGAAGTGATGAACATGACGTCACATGCTAAAACCAATTTTACTGGGCGCTGCTTACGACCAGGCGCTCAAACTAGTCAAAAGCGGAGTGCTTATATATGGGTGATGCAGTAATGAATAAGCAAATAGGGTTAAGTGTTCAACAACAATGCGTTTGTGGGTTTGTTCCATTATAATTCTGTCTGGAAAAAGAAGGAATTTATTATTTTCATGCCTTTTTTTTATTTTGAAAAATGATATCGAATTATCTTCTCTGAGAACTATGTCAGTGTCGGAGCTATATCAGTAGGGTATTCCCAATGTATTGCCTAAGTTGCTATTTTGGTTGAAAAGCATGATCATTTGAGGATTGGCCGTCGTTACGGTCCTTGTGATGCGCCATATTATAGATTATTGGAATATACTTTCCGGTTATTTGAGTTTGAGTAGACGTGGGTTAAATTAATAAATCCAGTAATTGCTCTTATGTATATCCGCGTCATCATTCTTTTATTATTGAAGGATATCTTTGTACAGACAATACTCCTATCATTATCATCAAAACCCTTAAGCGACTTAACATGACGAATAAAAAAACAACCCATGTGATGTCGTGGCATTTGTTATAATCGGAAAACGGCATTACGGGTATTTAATCATGACGCAGAGATCACCTTGATCACACATAACCTTTCCCAAGCATGTCATTGATAAACGCGTTGATATCAGAATGTCTGCATAATCCAATTATAGCCGCACCTAAGGACTACACAACCCCGATAATGACTTGCCAAAGCATCACAACCAGTCAATATCACATAGGATTGCTCATGCACTGGTTGGCCCCTCAGTACCGCCTGACCTTGCTGTTGGGGAGGCGCAGTCATATATGTTACACTGTTGGTGTTCTGTCATGACAATGCTCCCGGGACCAATAACAGTGATGTAGTGAGAGCAGCACCATGTTGATCTTCATCAACTGCGATTGGATCGTGATTACAATGTGTAATCCCTCCCCATACAGGCTCGGCGCCGTTGTTCTGATTTGACGGTGAAATCCAAGGGAAAAGGGAAACAAATATCAGCATGCTTGGTGGTTTATACATGGAATATGTGTTAGGTTATCTAATGGATGACAGATTGAACACGTTACGGGGGATCAGCGAGCTGATGCTAATCACAAAGCTTGAACCAATTAGACACCAGCCAATGAACTTATCAATCGATAAATTTGAAAACAGTAATTAAAGAATTAGAGTTATCGCCTTATGTATTTGATTAAGCCGAGTGAAGACAAACAGCATTTGTTAAGGGAACGCAAGGAGAAAAGTGGCATTGCTTTACAGCTTCATATATTCTTCCAGCTTTGAACTGACTGCATCCCCCACATCCATTACAAGCGTACTGGCATACAAGGCTGTGTATGGCAGTAATGCGTGCATATCCCGTAACTCTTAAATGTGGGTTTTTGGCGAATGCAGCATTGATGTATTGGTATTAAAAACCGCTGTTTGGGATGTCACTATAAAGTAGACATGCAAAGCGTATTAGAATCATATCTGACGCATAAACGTGTACCGTACCAACGGTACGTAGAAAACATTTTACGTTGTTAAATAAGAACATTTCTGTCGCGGTCATGGATTAAAACTATCAAATATTAGGTTTACGGCCATGCGACATCATTATAGTGAACTGGAATGCCTTCATATTTGTGGTATGATAATACTTCACCCACCTTCATTGCTTTAATTCAGTCCGCTTATTTGTGTAGCATTCGGTGATGCATCAGTAGCTTGGCGTGTTTAAGTGTTATTACCATTCATGCAGTATGTTATGCCATCTCTATAATCCACGACCCATTTATAATGTATGGGATTCTACAATGACAAGGTGATTTGAATATGAAGGGATAGAAGGCCCTGAGGCAGTCATGAGGGGCACTTGCGGGGCCCACACTATTTTCTTGCGGGTTCTCTGTGGGCCCTTATCGTGGACGTATCGATTAAGTTGACACTGTGGCCAACTCCCCGTAAGTAACCCATACAATGCCCACAGACCACCCATAAAGCATGTGACGGCAACTACTTTCAGGGGGTGATTTGTTACGGGCTTCCTATATGCCACATCCTTGTAGGGCCCTCAAGGCCGTACCGGGCCCGCATGCACTTGTACGTCTCATGTGACTAAGGTGAAAATCGTTTACATTACCGGAGCAAATAAGTGTAGAAGCTGTTGTTCAACCGCGATAATACAACTGTTATTAAGCTGATGGGTATTTTTATGAACGAATACCACAGTTAACCCTCTATATATTGAGTGGCTTGTTTTACATCTTGGTTTATAGAACAAACCCTATGCGTAGCGTTGTTTCTTTTATATATGGGCAATTTCAAATCATTTTCATTCATAACAAGATATTATTTCATTCTTAGTCATTACGTTCATCTTCAGTTGCTTTTCAAATCCGCTTTATAATGGTATTTAGGTTGGGATCTAACAAAATCACAGTTTGAGTCCTTGGCAAAAGTTTGTTGGTTTGGAATGGGTCGCATATTGCAAGCGATGGAACATTTGTACAAATGCTATTTTTCAGCGAATCATATAGCAACTATTCTAGCAACATCGACCTTACGGTGGCCATAAGTGACGGCACAATTGCGGTCGGTTTTATAATTTGTTCCACTATCGGTTGAAGCGGTACATGTATCATTGCGATCCCTGTGGTATATCAAACTTGATCTACATGGTGCAACTATTGCTTCTTGCATAATCTTCCGGCTATCCATGGCTTTTTACCGTCAATGTATATCTGACGTAATTCTGCGATTACCATGGTTTATTCTAGATGCTATTTGTGAGTAATGAATGAAGAAAGTTCAATTTAATGATGAAGAATGGCTCATTGTTAACCAACATTCCCAGCTCTCCGTTAATATGAAATATTTATCATGTATTTGAACAAAGTTTAACTGAGTAATCAGTTGAAAGAACATCCGCGACAAGTCATGCGCGCCGGTGTTTGTCTTCCTTTTCACCCAGCACTGCAGATGGATCCAAAACATTCCACTTTGGAGCAGCGATTTTATAGTGCTGTTACTTTAAATTGTTCGAATAGCGTTGTGGAACCATAATGTGATTTACTAGCGCCATTTGCACATCGATGAAGCTTTTGGTCTTTCTGTTCATTCCACAGCATACCCCGTTCTGATCAAAATATATCGTGTGATATCAAGCTTTATTCGCAGGCATTACTGTGATTCGCTCGATTACAGCTACGTGACTTGTTTCTACATCGTCCTTGAGTCGTTCGTATCGATGTTCCGCTTTGTATTACCTTCTGGCTCATTGATCTAGGTAATATACACAGTTAACAACAATGCAAATGAAGGTGCGTTGGGCTGTCCGTTATATAATGACATGAAACATGGACTTTCACACACCAATATAAACCATGCGAAAGCTGGGTCTTTGTTCTTGTGCAGTACAATATTGGGAGGCTTGGCGTTATGAATTGCCATACGAGTGCATTAAGTCAATTTATGTATATATTAGAGCGGAAGGCTCCATAAAGTCAGTTTATCGTCAACACAGGCGTGCCTCTTGATCTCACGTGATCTTCACAAAAAGTTATAAAGTGGCAGGCGGAAGTAAAAGCATGGTAATAAAATGTTGGGCTGTTCATGTCGAACAAGTTTGGATTGACTTTTAGGTTTCTATATACCTATATACTGGCCATTACTGGAGCGTCATATTGAAACAAACACTCAGTATATGACATGATTCATGCATGATATGGTCTGTAGACAGTCTTTTATTATTTGTAATTGGCAGAGAAAGTTTGTATCCATGGTTCAGCCCCTTTTCTTGTCCAAGTGGGCGGCATAAGCTATTTAATGAGAGGACTTTCAATCCATACATACACCCAGCGGTTTAATGCTTTTGATGATGGCAGAACGTGCTCAATTGGGAAAACGCAAATTAATCAAGTAATATACTTTGCAGTAATAAATATATAGATAGATGATTTTGGATAATACTTTTACTTGGTGGATTTACATCACAATGAAACGGCGTCATATATCCTTATTTAGGTCGATGTTTTAATTCCTATTATAGTAACTGCGAACCCTAACACATTGTATTAGGTATGGTATGATATCTTTTAAGTACAATTTGTTACTATTGTGCGGAGGACTGTTCAAATGAATCATATTTTGTTAACCGTATTCAAAGACCCATAGGGATGGTCAGGCAATTCAGAAACGACATTACAGTAGCTGTTTTAACCCACTTATGTTGCTGAGTAGCTACATGCTTGAGGCATCACTTCGGTATGTTTCTAATCAAGAGATGTGATCATATGATTATCTTTCCCCGCATGACCTAGGCAATAAGCGGGCAGCACCTCACAAAGTGCACGGGGACCTTTAACGCGCCATCGCAATGCAGTAGGAAAATATTATACCTTTTCAATTCATGCAGTTTATCAAACGATCAGTCGCAAACCATTTCTGTTGATGAGATCGTCAAGTTGCCATATGCATCTCCTGTTGTCTTAGCTCAGATGGTACCTGCTATTTTATGTCGCTCGCAGGAATTGATTTACGTGGAAGATCTTGCATTGAATGGGTTTTAATATGTTTCTTAATGCAGACCCCGGCTGTGGTTGAGCATTGCGCTCAGATGAGTGATAACATCCGACGCAATTGTCGAGCTCCGTCTTGCATTGGAACACGATACTTTGGACCGGCTCTGAGCCGCGTGCAATTAGTGAAAAAGTCCAAAAATTATCCGTAGCTTGGCAAAGATACGATTAATCATGTGCTCGCATATGGTTGTCAAAACTGGACCTGCATTAAATGCAAGTTTCGAGTGCGTATATGGATAGAATAGCTTGTCAAGAATATTTCGGATGGCATATGCTTTTGTGAATTCATATCAAAGGAAGGGCAATGAAAGCTACGAACAGAAAAGGTTTACTTTAGTAAATTATCTTCAAGTTTGCAACGCTACAAATTAGTGTGAAACTTATGGTATTAAATATCGCGAATTGTGGAGAACTTAAGTACTTCAACGACTCGGACGAGGACTGACGAATGGCAAAATACTCTAATTGTATCGTAAGACATAACACATTGTGTCCCTATATGAGCGTGTGTCGAGCAAGATCAAATAGATGTGAGATAGTGCAGTAGCAGTTACTCTATGGTATTGCACAGTTATCTTCTCATGTGCTTGATGTGGTTTTCGGTTTCAGTAAATGGATAGATAGAATCCCTTTTTTCAGTTCCGCAACACATCAGTCAAATCAATGTATGGGAGGGTAACATATACATACAGCCATTACAAATAAACATGTTACTGTATAAATTGTTCTGATATCCCTTAAGCCTAAAACTACGTGTCGTTAGTTTTGCACATAAGATTGAACATTACTCTGCCGTCAAAGTTTATTTCACGCGAGTAGCTATTTGCTCATTATCCTTGATCAGAAGTCACACATACGCCTACAATTGCATGCATGTTAACATACATTCCACTGCAATTCCGAATGAGTTGACTATAGTAGGTGTTCTGGTACAATTGAAAAGCTACATACGTTTTGTTATGGTTCATTTATGAACACGTTATGGTGATTCTTATGTAGTTGTGCTATGGCCAACACAAGCTGCATCCGATTCATTGCATCAACCACATTTGAAAGTAGTTCAATTGAATATAATTGCAATTAATTGATCGTGTCAAATAATCAGCGGAATAAGTTGTAATACCTACTGGCTGTCAGCCCTTTGTAATCAGTTGCTTGCTGAAGATCGATCGTATTCAATTATTTAATCAAGGGAACAAATCTGGATGTAGAGACTTATCTAAATATTTGCATTCACCAATACATCACAGCTCATCCTACAATGCAAAGCTAAGCCTATGGTCATTAGGTATGGTGCAGCTTTCTCGTTAAACAATATAACACCCATGATCAAGTATCAGTACAGTTAATACACAGTCATAAAATGCGATATATATCTGTCTTTCATGTCATCGTTTATTTCAAAGAGGTAGATAGAATACAATAATGGGCATTCAGTTCATTAATGCATGGTACTTAAGAAATCTAATCACCAATCGCATTTTTTAATTTCTGATTTATTTTGCGCTTGTCGATGTAATATACATAGCGCTATATTATACTACTTTAGTATGCAACAGCTGCCTTATTGGGTCATCTATATGCTGATATTTTACCTTCAGGGATTAATGAATAATGTATATCACAGGCTCATGTGCATCACATAACACGTCGTCTTAACAAAGTTTGAGTAATGCATCATTGTCAATGTACCATATCACGCCATCACTTAACGCTGCGTATAATAATGCCTTGCGCATTCTTTAGAACGTTATTAGCCTATAAAGCTTAATTACAGTTAATGTTTAGACACACGTAACACATAATCTGTCATCAGTTGAATCAAGGCGAGCCCCACCATATCACAGTGAATTCCTTAATTGCTATTTCGGATGATGCGCGGTCACTGTGCCACAGAGCTGGGTAATCAACAGAGGCCGCGAGAAAACTACACTGAATTATAAAGGTGTGTTAATTCTAATGGAACAGGAATTAAAGCCTCGCTAACCAATTATTTTAAAGGGTAAATTTAATATCAATATATTTTTGAAAATCTGGAATCAGAAGTGCAATGGTGGTCAGGAAGCAAGTTAATGGTGATAACTGGTGAAAAACGTTTATCGCTAGATTTCGTAACGAATGGCAGGGATGATGGGTTCTACGACCGCACTCTAAGCTCGTCCATAAAAAAGTCAATGTAATCAAATAAGTAACTTCACCGTAAACAATAAATGAAGTTATTTTTTGGAGAATGCCTCTGCTTGCTATCATCATATTGCTTAGCTACAATTAGCTACAATCTCTATCTGGCCAATTAGTCACACAAGGACCCATTGCAAATTGCTGACCAGATTAAAATGGACAACGACGGATTCGATATCCATTTGCAGTTAAACACGTCATGTTTAAGACATATTTGCAGCTGTCTGGTCGCATTGAACGCCTCTTGACATCAAGGAAAACAATGATGTCGTATGGAGAAAGACTCATCACCGCATACATCAAAATGTGTTCCAGTTTGATAATAATGCGTGAGGTGATAAATGCAAGTCATCAATGATTGACTGACCGGCTTAATCACCAATGTGGTGAATGCAAATTACAAACACATATCACTGGCTGGTACGTCTGGTGAATAGCAAATGACGTCAGATCAGCGAGGAACGTGGCTCCATGATAGCCGCATGCATCTATTTGCCGCATGTATGATGGCAGTCGATTATGCACGGATTATTGAATTCAAACACATATCCTGCGGGCTCAGAATAACATGCCACTTGCTGTACTCAATGCTTGTTACCAATAGAGAGAACGGGTAAGACAAGATCTCACTCTCATCTCTTTGAACGTAAAGATCACTAAACAAACAAGGGCCAAAGACTTGCCACTCGTAGGAAGCATACTATTTCACTGTGGTTGGTTGCTATGATTAGAAACTGGTATGACATGTTTGCATGTTTGATAAAATATTAAGCACTTGCTTAACACGTGTAGGATAATGTGCCATCGATACAATTGAAATATACTCTCTAGTATTTATCTATACAGCAAACATTCAGCAGCCTCTTTGAGCCATTGAACGCCTCAGTGATTGACATGGGTATACTGGCCTCATGAGCCGACTGTGTCCCGCTGGCAGATTACGGGGATCATCTTGCACGGGCTGCTTCTTGCAACATATCTGAGCAATCTAATGTTGTGATCTACTAGGGTTTAAAAGAAATGGTTATGATATGGGAGTGTAATCATCTCTTGTACGGAAATGGGACTTCGAAATTAGAAGAGTGGAGAAACTCGCGGCTCAGGGAAGTATGTACCTATGTATGTATGTATGTATGTATGTATGTATGTATGTATGTATGTATGTATGTATGTATGTATGTATGTATGTATGTATGTATGTATGTATGTATGTATGTATGTATGTATGTATGTATGTATGTATGTATGTATGTATGTATGTATGTATGTATGTATGTATGTATGTATGTATGTATGTATGTATGTATGTATGTATGTATGTATGTATGTATGTATGTATGTATGTATGTATGTATGTATGTATGTATGTATGTATGTATGTATGTATGTATGTATGTATGTATGTATGTGTGTATGCTTGTATGTATGTATGTGTATGTATGTATGTATGTATGTATGTATGTATGTATGTATGTATGTATGTATGTATGTATGTATGTATGTATGCATGTATGTATGTATGTATGTATGTATGTATGTATGTATGTATGTATGTATGTATGTATGTATGTATGTATGTATGTATGTATGTATGTATGTATGTATGTATGTATGTATGTATGTATGTATGTATGTATGTATGTATGTATGCGTGTGTGTATGCTTGTATGTATGGATGCATGTATCTATGCAGGTAGGTATGTATGAATGTATGTATGTATGTATGTATGTATGTATGTATGTATGTATGTATGTATGTATGTATGTATGTATGTATGTATGTATGTATGTATGTATGTATGTATGTATGTATGTATGTATGTATGTATGTATGTATGTATGTATGTATGTATGTATGTATGTATGTATGTATGTATGTATGTATGTATGTATGTATGTATGTATGTATGTATGTATGTATGTATGTATGTATGTATGTATGTATGTATGTATGTATGTATGTATGTATGTATGTATGTATGTATGTATGTATGTATGTATGTATGTATGTATGCGTGTGTATGCTTGTATGTATGTATGTATGTATGTATTTATGTATGTATGTATGCGTGTGTATGCTTGTATGTATGTATGTATGTATGTATTTATGTATGTATGTATGTATGTATGTATGTATGTATTTATGTATGTATGTATGTATGTATGTATGTATGTATGTATGTATGTATGTATGTATGTATGTATGTATGTTGTATGTATGTATGTATGTATGTATGTATGTATGTATGTATGTATATGTATGTATGTATGTATGTATGTATGTATGTATGTATGTATGTATGTATGTATGTCTGTATGTATGTATGTATGTATGTATGTGTGTATGTGTATGTAGATATATATATATATATATATATATATATATATATATATATATAAATGTAATGTTTGTTTGATAATAACAATTGCTGTTAATGTATAGGCACAGTAATGGCCGCACGTTGTAAGCGCTAGCCTTAATCAACGGTTTTACGATGATTCGCAGAGAAGCTACTGTCTGCATCATGATCATACATATCGATCATTTTCAATGGGTTTTTTAACCAGCATTGTGAAAAACATGGTGTAGTGTTAGCGACATGAGACAATCGATAATTGATTTTCAGTTTTCTACTATATGTTGAGTGGTTTGGCCTGCGGCATACAAAAGAATGATGTAATAGAATAATAAAGTTTATTTTTCAAATCATGCAACACAAGATGGATCCCGAGGGTGTGGCCTTAGCTAAAAAGACTGTAACTCAGCGAGCAGCTCAAAAAAAAAGCTTCAATAAGATAGCAGTTCAAAACTACTAGAGCGTAAGATCGCTTGAGCAGAACTATCGTATAGGGAAGAGAGCGAAATAATACAAACGGGTAAGTTATAACCCTCCTCCCTTCCCCTCCCCTTGCTCCTTTCTTACATGGCTGTAAGTTACTGTTTCTTGTAAAGCATAGTATATGATTTCAGATTTGTTCGAGATTGAATAGATGTCTGTATAGGTCGTTGTGCTCTTGCCATTAATCATCATGCTGTCTTCGTAATGCAACTGAAACGGGATCACAATTGCTAGCGCCTTTTTGCACTGTTTTGGGCGGCGTGATTGGAGTTGCTTCGAGCTGACAATCGGTTAAATATGTGCCTTAAAGCCTGGAAATACGCCGGTTTTAAACAAAAAGTAACGTCTATTGTTCACATCAGGGGTTAACCTCCGCGGCAATGCAACGAGAGTGAATTGGCTATTAAGACTCTGTGTATAATAAGCATGAATAAGCTGAGCGGACGGGATATACATATAACTACTTTAATTGCAGTAAATTGTCTTGTCGAACCCTATGAAGCTGTATCTTGCTTTCCCTCTTCAGCTGAGCTTGCAGCGTTGAGCGTAAGGTCGAGAAATCCACTCTTGATATTCACATTCCATAGACAAGTCCCATTTACTGTTAACACTTTGTGTACTGACTCCTTGGCTCTTTGTTAGGGAGTCCCCTCCTCGGTAAGAAACCTTGCTCTCTACAATTGGTTTAATAATTGAAGGACCATTCAAGCGAAATATTCGAAGCAACATTGTATTAAAGCAATTGGTAACAATATAACCGCGACCGTGGTAATATGAAAAATACCAGATGGCTCCAATTGCTGTCAAACCATTTAGGCTAACCAGCCTTCTATGTTTGCTTAACAAACTATACTCTCCATTGTGGACGATATGGCCATTACTACAGGTACTATCGTCTGATCAGTACACGTCTTGATCAACACACGTATCACTATTGCATCAGGCAACCATACAACGAATCTAACACACTTATTACAGGTTCACTGTTAGACTTCTTGAAAACTTTTCCTGACACACTACGGTCATAAGCAATGCTGACTGTGATAGCTAACTTGTAATGTATTACCTTCTTTGTCCTTCAACAGATACCACGATAACCACAATATGGGACCCTAATCTCTGCCTGGCGTAAGTGGTGGGGGAGTGGGGGGAGCGATATCGTTGCCCGAGCATGTTGCGCTTGGGTTCTTTCTTTCACCAGGGACTTATTCAATCATTGCAAACGTTCAATGTGATGGGTTCTGATGTCCACTGGTACGAAATGGCACAACGCCTTATTTCTGCAGCTGATTGCATTCCAAAACTGTCCCGGCAAGAAAATAATGGCTGCGTCATTTGTTGGGTGCTCATGTTGATCGACACCGGAATGATTAAAACCAGGCTGCATCGTTAAAGATAAGTTCAGTTGTCACATACCAATTACCTGGCCCATTGTGTCCCAGTCTGTGTTGTACAATGTTAACTTGAGAATTGTTTGGCTAAACGTTGATTAACGACCAACAGCATGGGCTTTCACACAACAAGGAAAGAGTTGAATTTGATATTCATGTTTTGTTCTTTTTCAGCATATCGTTGTTAAGAACCTTGTGCTAAGTAAGACGCTTTTACTCATACTCGTCGATATGAAGTACATACCAGCGCTTTCTAGACGGTAACATGTGGTCTAAACGAGCCGTTATACATCCAGCTTGGGGCAGATTGCAGGTGGCAGTCAAAGTTGTCCCATGACATTGTCATGGTACCGAGCAGATAGCAATTGCCCATAGATCGGCATCATTTTAAACATCTGACTTATGAAACATAACAAAGTAACGTAGTCGGGCAACTGTGAGGCAGCATATGATTTCACTATGATTGTTTGATAGGGTTATGTTATCTCAGGACCAAAACAAGAGATTCGCATTCAAAAAGTAATGTTCAGAGATAATATAACCGATTCATTGTGTTTTAATGATTGTCAACAGAGTCTCATGTTTCAGCTTCTGGCGCTGTGTTTAACTAATGAACACAGGTGTTCGTCTGTCTTCCGTGAAAAACCAATTACGCCTTCTCAGAATTTAATTGCTGGCAAATATCGTGTAGTAGCATTGCGCCTGCATAGAAAAGTTCGTGGAGCCGCGGAGCACCTGTGGCATAAGCGCGAGGTTTCCGACGCCAAGTAATATCAATAAATAACTACACTGCGTTCTTAGTTGAACAATTATTCCCCGCCCCCTCAGAGATTATACATTATGATGAATATTCTTGATGCTCAAGTTGTTTAAATAAAGCAGCATACATAGATCGAAGATCGATATTCAAACAGCTAGAATTTAATCACCGATGCTACAAACGAAAAATCAAAAAGCGAACTGGAGCAGTCCAATTCGGCTGCATTTCTAATAACAAGAGACATGACGAATTACAGGGAACGCTGGCGACAAAGATGTCCTTGCTCACCTTCACTAGACTGCGTGACATTTTTCATACCATTTAGCATTGTGGCCGAGTTGTTGCTTTGTCCAAACAGTCATCAAGCAGTTTGTAAAACTGAATAAACTACGCTTTTATCAGCTATAACCGCGTAATACATTATTGATATTGACATCAAGTGACAGACCATCTCAGTTATTCGGGCTAACTATGCAAAATTTGGGCCCACGAGAGGGCATTTACAGCATTTAAAAATTGCATTTATTGGATTCAGCATGACTTATATAGATTAACCAGTCAGCGTTAAGCTTACTATTCCAGACTTATTTTCGGATGACTTTTTTGTCATCATAAATGTCACAAATGCTTCAAACGTAGACACTGATTGATTCTGACATAATTGATATGACGCAATTGTTAACAGCCACCGTCGCGGCGCAGTCAATATCGTGCTGCTGGTTATTAGGATGAGCAGGGGAAGTATCGTTACCATGAATGCGATAAAAAACCTTCCAACAAAAGGGTTGAATTAAAAGGATGCAAGTATATTATTTGCAGTTACAAAACGTGTTTTCTCAAATTATTATGGCTGAAGTGGACACAATGGATCAAAGCCTATGATTTAAATAGATCCATTGATTACATAATCATTGCATTTACTAAGGGTAGATGAACAATGCAGCACGAGTAAAGGGCTTTATGAACGGCATGGATGATTGCTGGGGTAAAATAATCGCGCTTCGCTTACAAGAAATGAAATATGCTTTTGCTAGCATACCACATATATAAATATATACATATATGTGTATATACATGTATATATATAAATATTTATATATATTTATATATATAGTTATATACATATTAATATATATAGATATATATATATACAAGTATATATAAATGTATATATATATGTATACATATATATATATATATGTATATATATATATATTTATATATATATATATACATATATATCTGTATTAATATATATGCGGTCGATGAGTTGTGGCCTAGGTAGTAGCTCAGAAGTGCACTGCAGATGATATCATCGATTGAAGCTCAAACGCGATGCACAATGCGTCTCTCGACAGAGACACAGCCCGGATGGAAGTTAAATTTCTGACTTAGGTAATTGGGATCAGTTATCAGTGTACAATGATTGCAATCCTCCATCGCTCCACACCCATGCTGACATGTTAGCCGAGCTCAAAAGAACACGATTTACACAAATGTGGATCGATACGTGCTTCCACGTGGTATATGTAGTGGTGCTGGCAGCACATGTTACATTAAACCACATATGAATTCAATCGAATGGTCAATGCAAACAAAAGTATGAATTAGATTCACCATATGAGGTCGCTTCCAGTCCATAGTAGTTGCATACGCTCGTTTACTGGCTTTATGGTGACAGAAGGCAAGGCTAAATATGGCATAACGGGCGAATTCTCAATTTCTTATAAGGCTTAGCAAACTGCTGTATTTGTATCATTAGTTGCAACATATCGGTTTCACTGATATTCAACACGTAACGCTCAGCAAACAGATTCCCGGTACATTTCAATTCATGAAATGTCAATTTTCTGATGTGGTATTCAACTTAAACACATGGGTTATCCTCTATCTCCCATGAGCACCAGACGCTATATCTATATTTATAACTACCCGATGCAATTTATCCCCTCACAGGCATCATCCATTTTGCGTTCACTTGAAAATGTTCTTTCACAAAACACAATCGTCGATGACTGACATTTTCCTAATGCGGATGCATATAACAAATAAAACAGTATCCATATATGTCGCATATACTAGACTCGTCCCTGGCGGTGAATCATTCAAGGTTTAATCACTCGTCCAGCCCGTTGTGTTATGCCTTAAAATATGACAAATGATGGCTGCTTGTGAAAATTGTAATCGTCTTGTTGTAGAATCTGCTCTCGTTATGTCTATTCGTTATGTTGTGTACCTGCTATTGTGAGATTTCTATTGTTGTTTCTTAAATGTCTGACCAGCTCTTGAGGCTACACAAGCCCGGTCAGTAATATACTTCTACAACTTTGAACAAGACGGATTTGATTTGAATGATCTCCTCTAACATACGATTGCAACGGTCATGGCTTCGGTGTCTATTGATAGGGTTCAGTTGATATATTACTATTTAGAGGTTATAGGTTGATATATGTCGAGTTAGAGGGTTCGGTTGATATATGTCTATTTTGATACATGATATTTGGATATTGGTTGATAGATGTCTATTTAGGGGTAATAAGTTGATATATGTCCATTTAAAGGTGATTGGTTGATATATGTCTACTTAGCTATTATGACAAAGGAAGAGCTTTGCAAGCATCAACCAAAATCACTATCAGGTAATTTATCGTTTTCAATATCCGTCTTGCCGATATTGAATCTCGGTGGGAAAAAGATTTGCAGCTTGATGTCCCGACGCGGTTTGTATCGACGATGGAAATTCAATTTGAGTGATAATTTTGCTTTATACAGCGCTTTGAGAAACTTGTGTGAGATTCTGTTTAAGAAACCGTTTGACACCATAGCTATGCATGAGGCAAACACGGTTGATTTACGCATACATACATGCATACATACATAAATACATACATACATACATACATACATACATACATACATACAGACATACATACATACATACATACATACATACAGACATACATACATACATACATACATACATACATACATACATACATACATACATACAGACAGACATACAGACACATACATACATACATACATACATACATACATACATACATACATATACAGACAGATACATACATACATACATACATACAGACATACATACATACATACAGACATACATACATACAAACATGCATACATACACACATACATTCACTTACATACATAGATACAGACAGACATACATACATACATACATACATACATACATACAGACAGACATACATACATACATACATACATACATACATACATACATACATACATACAGACATACATACAGACAGACATACATACAGACAGACAGACAGACATACAGACATACATACATACATACATACATACATACATACATACATACAGACAGATACATACATACATACATACATACATACATACATACAGTACAGACAGACATACATAGACATACATACATACATACATACATACATACATACATACAGCATACATACACATTCATACATACATACATACATACATACATACATACATACATACATACATACATACATACATACATACATACATACATACATACATACATACATACAGACATACATACATACATACATACAACATACATACATACATACATACATACATACATACATACAGACATACATACATACATACATACATACATACATACATACATACATACATACATACATACAGACATACATACATACATACATACATACATACATACATACATACATACATACATACATACATACATACATACATACATACATACATACATACATACATACATACATACATACATACATACATACATACATACATACATACATACATACATACATACATACATACATACATACATACATATATACATATATGGTATAATCTATCAAGATCATGAACATTACACGAAACTGCATCTCTTGCTTACCAAGGCCCGTGTTTTTACACAACCTGCATATCTTGCTCCCAAGGGCCACGGGTTATACAAAACTTGCATCTCGTGCTCCCTAATGCCAGGGGTTTAACACAACCTGCATCTCTTGCTCCCCAAAACCAGGGATTTAACACAACCTGCATATTTTGTGTTCCAATTGTATTAATTATCCCAAAAAATATGCAGGCCCGGCTGCTGTATCTTCACGGACTGGACTGATGTTATTATAAATTACACTATACGTTCCCTATTAGACAAATTGTATCTATGCATTTGTACAATTGAATATCGCAAGAAGGATAACGCTCATTAGACGCCGCTCGTTATGAATGCGGCTGACTTTACTCTGACCCGTTTTCGTAACATTATTTTCTGTACCAGGACACCTCACGACACATCTCAGGAAGCATTTGTCTTTATAACCCACGTTATGGTGCTCACATTATGCAGTAATAATTCATCGAGGTGTCTTCCGTAAATCGCTGATTGAACTTATAAATGAGGAAGTCTTTTTGCATAAAAACATAATCTTGATCGTGATAATGAGTTAATAGTAAAATATACACCATTTCATACTCCTCCATATGAAGCTGACTGGGATTTGACGATGCATTCGTAAAAAAACGCGTATTATTAACTCATAAAAGCAAATATTCCTGTAAATTATATTGTCGTTTAACATCTGCATGACATCATAGCTTACGTTGAGTCAATGCTTTGTGTTGCAATGTCAAAACATAAAAACAGGCGGCAATATAACATTGATTCACAGATTCCTTTGGCGTCATTTAACTCTATTGTAACTTTGAAATATTTTTCATTTAATTATTGATGAAAATTATTTAGTGCAGATAGTAAATCCATGAAAACAATCAAGAATATCTCGGTATTGAGCAACGGTAATAGGGATATTTTGTACGAAGCACCCATTCTTTGTTAGATAATGTTTGTCACGTATGATGGATTCAGGCAGAGATTAGATAATTAAATATATTACTTCCTGTTTACTGAACACATCAAACACAATTGAAGCGTATGGAATATTCCCAAAGGCTGATATCCAAATCTTCCTCCCCTTATCAAAGGAGGATCGTCCTATTATTGTGGTCAGACAAATTATCTTCAATCAAGCCGCAATTGTTCTCCATCAGGTAGCTTATCAGACGGGTGAAAGTGCAGCAGCAATGAATGATAAGCTTTCAACACGTCTAGCCTAAACATGGAAACGGCAGACGCTTTTTTGATAAAGTCGTGTCATCTCACATCTATTTTATCAATATATACCAGCGTATGAATACATTGCTCCGATATGTATGACGTCCTCAATTGATAGGACCTCATTACCGCACATATACCATCCTATTTGAGGTCAGATGTTACAGTTTGGGCTCATTCAATATTATGCTGTTGTAAAGATTTATATTGACACTACCCAGTAAGGCAGTATGTGCCTAGCTCTATTCATTAAAGGCATATCTAGTGGCGACAATTGTTAGTTATCATTTATGGCTTTTTCCAACGAGGATCTTATTGTTTATTGATGGCAGGGCCAATCACCCGTCAATAGTCATCCAGTGACAATACCCACATCCGCATAGTCATCATTACGGTGTAGTTGCTACTTTGATAGCCAAATGACAAAGCACGCTTGTCACGTACACAAAGGTGTGTAAACAGGTTTGTCTCACAGATTAACCGACGCGTTCCTCACTCATAACATAAATCCTTCAATAACTCTGTATGTAGTTAATTGCCAAGCAACATTTGTTCCTTTTGGCTCACAGCATTGCATCTGAATAAATCCGGATAGTTATACGGACGCGAATTGTGAAAGGCAGAATAATAATAGAATCCCACGTATTACAATTAAGAGCGATGGAGCGCAAATGATTCACACATAGTCATCTGAGTAAGGATATATCTGTCACTGCGATATGTGATTTTATTATTGGTCCAATATGCATCCTCACTACTTAACAAGGGAATTCAATATAGTCAGCATTTCGCTAAGCCCAACAGTTGTTCCTCACAATTTGCAAACTGTTATTACATTACTGTGGAGCATTTCTAAGAAAAAACCACCCAATTACTTGCCCGTATATAAAACTATTGCTCAAATCTTCGATCTGTTTTGCAATTACGATCGGTAGTCGATTTTCAATAAATTAGAGACCACTTTTAATTAAGCCGCTAATGTTTGCATTTGGTCAGAATCACAACTGCCACTGGTTTATCACATTTACATGCAATAAGCCAAATGCACTACAACAGTGAAGAATGCTTGATATTAGATTGCCTTTCTCTTAATGTCTTATCAAAGTTATAGGCTTAACCTGCCATGAATTGATCGCCTTACAGATCATTGAGGTTTTCAAAAGTTTGCACCGTACATTCAGTTAAGTAAAGCAAATTTTTATCTGTATGTGACTGAATATATAGGTTCGGCATTACATACGGAAAGTTACTTAAAGCGTCTGGGAGACTTGTTTCCACGTCGTATCTTGTGGTATAGATTACCTTCCTCATAACACATGTGACACGCCTCATATGTGAATACAGACTAGTTGCTATTTCAACTGTCCTTCACAACCAATTAGATAAGAGTTAGGTTTCGAATGCACGACAGTCGTCACATATCGTCGTGTGGTGCTTAACGTGACTGTAGTCATTTGCGCTTTTAAAAGACCGATTTATTATGTCATAGTATCGTATTGAATCAAGCGAAGAAGAGGCACAGATGGAAATTAGTTATCCTCGTTCTCAGAATCACACGCAATAAGGGTCGGCACAAACGACTAAGCACAGTTTATCCCGTGCTCTCGAACCAGACTGGGCTTGTTTAAATCATACACAATTGAATCATCAAAAACTGCATTCAAAATGTAATAGCTGACCTGACAAATTATATGTTAAGGCCCCTACGTAGTATTCACTTTCAAATGATGCAAGGGATACTCTGACGTACAAGAAGAGAAAGTTGTATTGCAGGCCTCAATAGAAACCTGTAGACGGTGGTCGAGTTTTCTCCGGTTCAGTGTAATTAGCTTATGCATATCCTAATGAGGCCCATCCTTTGGCATTATCGTTATCTAACCTACCAAGCAGACCGTTATGAAGCTCGAATGTTGTAACATATTGCGTTATCTGAGCCTTGAGTTGAGAGTGTCTACCCTAATGACTCCTGGACGCTGCTTCCGATAAGGCCCGTTTCGTGGTCCATTTTATACCCTTCCAAATAAAGTTATATTTCAGCCGAAATCCGTTACTGTCTGGGCTTTAATTTCGCAAACTTTAGCTTCCAAAACCGAAATCGCCACTCTGTGAACCCATTGACCATTTTTATGTCGACTTGGTCAGTAAAATGTCCTAGCCTGTTGCATACTAATCTTTTGATATCAGGTTAAGTGGCCTACGTTACTGCATAGCGCTCAATTAATGCTGAGTGACTCGCATCGTGTGTGAGCCGCATTTTTTTTTATCCGGAATATTTTTAAGGGTTCTTATGACCATTTGCTGCGTGTATTTTGACGCGTCAGTTATGGATTAGAAATGGTCCTTGCGGTATCAGTGCAGCGCATATTTCTATATTGCTAAATATTGTAACTGTACCACAGTCCGACAACCATAAATTTATATGAGTTTGTCTGGCCGCAGTTTGTCACCCAAAATACCGTGACTTCAAATAGCATGCCAGATATTTATGTGAAAATTTGCTATGCATTTTGTCACCATTCTGAAGGGAACTATCTGAGGTACTTGTGCAAACTTACCATGCGAGTACATTGGGACGATTCATCATATAATATACAGCTACGTAGTTCCGGAAGTCAACATGCAGTCAATATCAGCGCCTTCTAGGAGGGTAGTTCGATCAAGAGTGGTCTTTGCAACCAACTGCCGTACTGTGATGTCAGATCGCTTCCACACAAAGCCCGTGCGGTACAAAATCTGTTAGGCCTGTGGCTCAATTAATGAGGAATGTGTCTCTTTATGGGGTGCGGTATGGTCCAATGAAGCTAAGGAATGGTGGTCTTTTTTGCGGCCCCGAGATATGCAACAAATGGGTAATATAGATAAAAGTTGCAACGAGATGCAACAGTTCGTGTATAGACTTCCACAGAGACACAACCAGTCTTTTGAGATTTTCGACCAATGTATGTGAGCTGATCCCGATGATATCACTATCTAGGGCAAATAAGTAGTCGCACAACTCTGTTGGATTATTCCAGAATAACCATTATAGCAGCAATATGATGATCACGAAAGATTCAAGATTATCCAGAACGTTAGATACGCTCGCTTCCGAGTGGTGTGTGGAGTAGGTGATTGTCAGACTTCCTTGCTGATGACACGTATGACGCAAAACTTCAAATGAATGCATTGTTGTCCTCGACCAAATCAGTATACAAACATCGGGGGGTCTTTGCATGTTTTTGCAGTGCGGTACTTATTGCATAAATGATCAAAACATATCATTAACTTGAGCAATTATCAAGATAGGTCTGATTGTAATGTGTGAACAAATTGAGGGGTTCCGTTAAACATTCTTGGATCGTCTTTTAGTCTTCTTTGTGTGAAGAACCTCGCATTATGTTGGTGCTGAGTTGGGATATGCATTCACCATCGCTTATGTTGTAGAATTCTCTGAATGCTTTTTATGATTAACAGAGATGAATATAATTTATGATTTATATGATAGATATGCTCAAGCCAATTGAGTTGCAAGTCAATAATTACTTAAAAAAAAACACAGGTTTGTTTTTTAAATGATTAGTTCATTAGAAACCGCAAGAGTGAAATTGTGAGCAACAGGGGTTGCTGATTTAGTCAAATGAATATACTGTGATTTGGATGCGTTGAGAAAGAGTCTATTCGTTGTATACCACGAACTGATGTAATCTAAGTCAGCATTTGTAATACAAAATATAGATGGCTATTTGGTATCTGTGCATAGGAGAGCAGTGTCGTCTGCAAAAAGTATCGCATGGCAGTGTACCAGAGAAGCAGGCAGATCATTCATCCATGATACGACAAGAAGAGTACTAAGTATCGATCCATGGGGAACACCACATTTGATCGACACTTCCTTCCAAGTAACATAATTTGAGCTACTATCAAGGTAACTACGGAACCATTGAAGAGGTTAACCTCGGATACCATAGATATGCATCTCCACCAAAAGTATTTTGTAATCAATCGTACCAAATGTCCTTGAGCGATCGAGAAACGCAGCTTCACTTGGTTTATTCTCATTAGAGGCGTTCGTTATTAGCCTGAACAAAATACGTATAGTCGTGTATACACAATTCTTTCACTGTATTTGGAAAGTGCTGGTAATATCGGTATTGGTCGATAACTGACAATTGATTGTCTATCCTTTGATTTATAAAGCGGTACTATCTGAGCTATCTAAAGTTTCTCAGGGAAAGTTCCTCCCCCAAAGGAATTATTGATAATTATACAAAGCGGAAGCAGAACAGAGCGGGATAGTGATTTCAATTGTTTGGAACAAGTTTCCAGTAGCATAGGAGCCTTAGATACTTTAACTTTTTGACGCATTGAATAATCAACTACTTTATCTGCAGCTTCCACTTGATCGCAACATAAGCAACATGGCTGATGATGATATGTAGAGTTTTACCGTCTGCATATGGAAAACTCGTGCTGCTTCACTGTATAAATGACACGAAAATAACATCAGCATATAACCATGTGACATAGTTCGTGCTTCAGTTATCTGTTCGTGCCAGTTTATTATAACATCATTACTCTATTAATGATATGTTGATATCGTGTTCATCGGTTGCCGTGGCTGCCATATTTCAGAACGTTTCATGAATAAATGGTTTGTAAGCCTTAAGCAACCGACAAAACACCTTAGTACATTACGCTAGTGTATGAGCATGAATTAAAAAAACAAAAGCTATTGACGAGAATCCGACATATAATCCTCTCCGATTGGCATGCCATCAGCTCATGGCAAATATGAAGGGAGCTAATCCATTGTTTTCCATTCTCACATCGCGTCTGTTAAAACGTCGTCGCCGTGCAACTAAGTCATTGCATGAATAAAATACTTTACTATTGAATCGCTGCAGTTACAGGTTTTTGTTCATTGAGACTATAGTCAAGTGATTCAATGATAATTTCTGCGTCATTTACACGGAATCAGTGTGGACGCAATCGTCGTGGCTAGCAGGATAAAAGCACGCTCATCTTTTCCCCACCGTTCATAAAGCACTTCTTCATCTGTTATAGGTCAAGGTTCAATCGAGACACATATCAACATAAGGAAGACCGGGTTCATGAATGTTCTGTATGAGGTATATAAAATGATGTCGATAATGTAGAAACACCCCGTGCATCAGCATTGTCAGAAGGTATTCATAAGACAAAGCAATGATCGATCTAACCACAACCAGATCGCCTGCCTGCCACCACCCGATTACACGAATGGAATACAATACGCATCAAGTATTGATATAATTATTCAAAATGCTATTTCTATTCCAGGGGTAGAATTGTAAGAACAAACTATTCGGACTTGCATAAAGACCTAATTCATTGCGAGTCGGATATCTTGCGGTAGATGTTCAACATACTAGAAAGAGGAAAAAAACCAGATAGTATAACATATCCAATGTTATTGTAATATTGTCGTAGACTGTATATTGTAAGCTAAGCTTTGTACACGTATAGGCTGACATCGACGCCCAGGTGCCAAACCTTATATCCATCTGGTAATTTAAACAGCACTGCATAACGCTAAACATAGTGTAGCGGCGAAAAACATCGGCATATGTTGAATCTCACCAAAGAAGGATTTTGAAAATGCATCAGGATTACAATCGTGCACAGTCTAGTTACTAGTGTATTACTCTTGACCATGACACTTTGCTGTGTGATATTGTGCGGAGAACATGATAATGTCATGTTGCTCAACTTCATTTAATACGTTCAGGGGGTCGACCAGCCATTGTGCAGAATTGGCCATGGCGGTATAACACCGAATTCCAATAATATCAATATTTATAATTTGACACCGATACTTTAATATCCACACAGGCGTAAAACCATTATGTAGGGACGCTCATAGTTTTGTGGCTTAAGCTTGTGGCACATGTTCATCGACGCAATATTCTTCACTTTGCAAATTCCCTAATTGGCAAAATAAACTGCATCTAGTACATTACATTTACTTGGTGATTAAAATAGAGAGAGGTTTATATGACTAAGTATGAGCGTCAGGACGGTATGAGACACACTGTCGTATCTATCCCTGAATAGATGGAAACATATGTACGGTTAACTGACGATTTAACCATTGATTTACCTGCTGAGTATTTTCTATTTATTTTGTGCAGTCGTGATGATGCAAATAATCAATTTTCTCGGTCTAAATGCATGGCTGCCACGGAAAGGGCAGATTGTCGACATGCATTATAGACAACCTATTGCAAACATAGGGTTCTCTACTGGTGCATGTAGCGACTCACAACACAAGGGTACCTCATGCACTGTACATTTATCACTGTCCACTTGCATGTTCACTCCACCACGCATGTCAGATTTTTGCTTGATACAGCAGTTCAATCATCTTCGAGTCCCATGTTGTTATGTAGCAAACTGGTTTATCTAACGCACTTATATGATAAACTATGCCTACATTTTAGTTGATTCACTCGTATTGGGACCGAGCTTTGATGTTAAGTCATACTAAAGCTGAATTTGATTGCACTTTCGAAGCCCAGTGACTTGGAATGGACATTCTGTAATGGTAAATATAAGCTCATAGAATAACAAAAATGCGACACTTATATTGCCGTAAATCATGTGATACGACGATGCGTTCTATATATTGGTAGTCTAACGATGTTCTTCTGGTGCAGTTTGATCCCTCGCAATTAGACCAAGTACACAGCTTAGTTTTCTATTCTATTCTCCGTAAAAAGAGGTCGCATCTATTCTCTCGCGTGCTGTTACCAACTTCCTGTAGTAACACATTGAGGATACTATTTGTTCCAGACTTTCAAGTCGTAAAACATCTCAAAGAGCAGCTATATCAAATGTTTGCATCCTGGAGATATATAGCCATCTACACTTCTAATCGCCTATGAGCCTAATGCTGTAAGATTCTCATATAATTTTACGAACTTAGAGCAATCACCGCGAATATTTTCTTGAGAGAAATCAAAGCCAGAATGCTGAACGTTATCGGCCTCATATGTAATACTGGCTTAAAAAAAACCATTGATGCTATACTAATCTTAATTGAGATTGAATAGATCTGAATAAGATTACATGTTAGCGGGCAATTGTATGGCTATCTTGGGAGGCCTGAAATAAAATGTCATTGCAATATGCAATTTGTCAAAATGTACTGATTAACTGATAATTGATACAGAAATATGATGCAAAAACATGAGCTTGGCGTATAATTGTGCTAGCAGGAAAACGTTATCCGCAATTATTTGGCTATGCAGCTGCCATTTTGAAAAATAAATATGTTTTTGTAAATAATTCTTCCGTTGTATTGGCTTTTGTTTGACTTGGCCAGACTGCATTTATTTAGTCATTCAACCAGACTCGTCATCATTTCTTAAAGTGTCCGCTACAACAGGCATTCAAATACTTATGCCACAACAGATGATGCGTGCGTGGGAAAATCTACTTTTAGCAGGTCTTGTTATTACAATCATCCTTCGTTTTGTTTGTTGTTGCATTATCATTGTTTATTTTTCGCCAGTTTGTGAACTTACATGTTGCTCACAACAAATCCATTGAGACTGCAGAACGCGTAAATATGTGCTCTTTTTTGATAATCAAATACTTTGCAACTGACTCCGAGAAAGCCAACATAAGTTCACTCATGGACATGATCAAGTACTATCTGTGCCTGGTAAGTTTGCACTTGTCAATGCGTATTGCTCCATAACAACCGTATTCGGCACATATTTGTTCTCTTTAAGCAGGAACAAATTCTAAGCACACATAGCAGAAGTTCATGTCAACTAGTATGAGGGATTATTTTTACGGCAAGAGACAAATCCTCAAGACAAGATGTCTGGTTTTTCAAGGACACGAACACTACCAGACCACCGTCGTCACTTGATAAACTTAACAACGAAGACGCTGTGACAGTTGATCACCTTGTCACACGCAAAAATTTAAACGGCCTGTAATTATAATAATCTTGACGTCACCAATCATAGTGCCCCCAGGCGCTTCGTAAGGTGCAATCGTCTTAACTGCATATGACATGCTGAGAGAGATAATGCACCTGACAAAAATCCTAGTACCATATAATTATGATAAGACAGCAAGTGTCGTTTCATTTCGGTATTTCCTGACCAGCTATGGGGGCAACTCAAGCTGCGTGAGTATGTGATAATGTGTTTTTACATTTACAAACGTGAACTAGATTTAAGATCGGAGCTTTTTTCACATCCTGTTGACTTTTGACGCACGTGTGATTTCTTCTCGGCAGTTGTTATCAACACATTTAAACAAGCTCTGTGCAAATGCAAATAGAAATGCGTCTCGCAGCCCAGCAAGATACGACGCATTTTGTACACCGACGTTGGTGATTTGTCAGGGATAATATATATGTTTCTGGGTGCGATCAAGATTTGTTTAACGAAAAAAAATCAAGATCAGCAGTGTGTCGGCAGTTTAACGACGAAAAAAATCTGTGTGATGAGTTGTTGTGCGTGTGTAGGACAAAGCCGCAGTAGATAAAACTGGGGATTTTCCCCATATGAGTTTCCAGACATAATCATCAACTTAAACAATGGCAAAAGGGATTCTGCTAAATCATCAATCATTGATGTAATACCAACCAAAATTGTAAAGGAGATATTGAGGCAGCATGTAATAATGCCTCTGATTGGAAATGCTACAATGGAATGTAATTACAGTATGCAATTTATGGAAATGCACAACGTGCGGTTGTTCTTATTATGAGTACCTTATAAAAACATAGTATCTGATTTCTGATATTGCGGTTGCAATAACCTACAGCATTTGCATCTATATTGTGAAATGTCTGTAAGATCCACAAGTACTTTTGATCTTGTATTTCCTTGTCTGGAACGCATATCGCGTCAATTCCACGACCGGAGAAGAGGATTATAATAATGGAGTGAAGCCGTCAAACAGTGTCAACTGTCAGACATGAAAAATTTACGAAAGATTATTCGTATTTCTTGACTTGCAATGTCACCATTTCAGAAACCTTATGGCCAACTGTCAAGGTGCTAGTTTTTTGGAAACACATGCAGTTTGCTAGCTTCCGCCTCGCAATGACTCTATGTGATACCCTGCTGGTTGTGCAATATAATATGTGCATAGTTTTATGTTTCAGACTGCATTGTATTTGCATTGCGTTTTACGTTACCTTGCTTTCTACAAGTGACACCCTCTGTTATTGACAAATGTATCTATGTGTTGGGCAAATTTCCATTAATCACCGTTATAATATGTGCCTGCTGAAGGCTATGACAGATGCATGACCGGGTTATTCGTAGTGGAACTGCGGCATCAAGGTTTAGTGAACGATGTTTGACCCGACTGTTTTCCTCTATTCTAATTAGGTATTCAACTCGCACTGGCTGAAGTCAAGATAACCTTCAGTGCGTGTCACTCACCAGCTCGGTTTTTTCAGCAGATAGTTATTCAGCGAAAGAGGATATCTTAAACCAAGAGGACGTACCCAAAAAAATCATTTAGCGCTCAACCTTCATGAATCTGAAGAGGCCGTCCAATAAATTTCATGGGAATGGTCGTTATTTAAGAAGACGTCCAATAAATGTTCTAGCAAACGTCTACCAGTTTAAAAGAGGTCGCAAATCATAAGCGTAAGTTGTAAACTTGCTATATGAATATAGTTGATTGGCCTTTGATATAGAAAGGATGCCTCCCAAACATCAATATGTGCGTAAGGTAGATGCTTTCCTTACGCGTTGCTCGATCACATGTGCTTTTGGTAAGTGACAGTTGCTACAATAGTTGCCTATGCATGTTAAACACCAAGTTATAATAGTGATACATGTCTGTTAGTAGACTTATCATAGCCTCATCATTGCAAGCAAAACCAAACTCAGAGTTAATTAGGGATTTACGCCATTTGCGTTGCCCCACCACAAGCAGTGTATTATTCTGTATTTCATCATGGCAATGTACCAGGTCCACGTAGGTAATATTGACCAGCAACGGTCGAAGGTGCCTGATGAATTGCGGCCTTGGTAGTGGTTCGAGACATGCCACAGCTGGACATTATAGATATAGGATCCTACCTACCTCGACAGAGCACCGCCACGAGTCGAGTAAGATTTGTAACCATAGTGCTAGGGTTATGTTCGATAACATCGCTATCTATTGCGAATTAGCCGTCACGACTCCATATGGGCTCGTGACAACGCTACAGCATCATGTCGAATATCTGAGGATTGCAATTTATGCATAGTTCCATTATATAACCAGATATACTTGCTTAACAGGGGCAGTTACACGTGGGACTGCTAGCATGCCAGACTACATGCCTGAGTACAGACATGATATAATACAATATATGACCATATTAGAATTGAAATGTCAGTTGTTCGTAACATGATGTCGGGTTGCTGTCGCGTCTGTAATCACATTCGATTACTGCCATGAACTTTTAAAAGGAGAGAGCGAATGCTGAACACTGCCTGGTCGAACTTGATGGCTTCAATCAAAAAATTGATTTTCAGTCACTGAGACCAATAATAAACTGTGCAATTTACCGTAAAGACGAATCCTAGTTGCTCCCATTGAACTTTGCATGATGTGACATTTTAAGACAGCGTAATAATGCCAGCGATGCAATCAGCCTGTGTAGATTTGTGACCTATGTATAAATTGCAAGTGAACGTAACCTATCACATTATATACTATGCAATTGACGGGAAGTAAGAATCTTAGATTTGTGACAGCTTATTTACATAATGTATCGATGTTATCTAAGATGACCCTGCACCTTGGTCACTATCTGATAAGCCTCACAGCGTTGTCATGGAGGACGTCAGCGAACCCACGGGGTGCATCTCGCGGGAGCCTACATTTTCAATGTTTATCTTTGGCGTGGGTGGAATATACTATCAAGGCTAAAATTCATTTGGCGCCCTGGGCCGTAGCTGGTCAATATTAGCCTAACCATAATATCTTTGATTGACAGAACCTCAATATATCACAAGAACCATCATGTTCTTTATAGCCGTGGCGCCTGTTCTTGCTCGTATGATGAATACGAAATCATTCAAAGACAGGGATATACCTATAAAAGGCTTTTTATCCAAATATGCTTACAGCAGATCCTAACAAGTCCTAACAACTAAAGACTTAGCCATTGGTAGGCGTTGATAAGGACTTACAATCGATTTATATCAACTATCATTCAATGACTATATGCTTTTCTCTACAGGCTTGGTTTCTCATACTAGTAGCATATCAAATTACGGTCCTTTTTGAATATGGGTAGGCGCTAAATTGGAGAAAAGTTACGGAGACTTTGATGTAGTTTATGCTGCTCATCATTATTAGATCTGCAGGGCTACATATATGTTTACAAAGTATTGATTTGGTTGATATGACTGCGCCAAGCGCCTGGTGAATAACAAATACCATGTAGGCCGCGGCTGATCAGAAAGAAGCAACGCCCCTAATCTATATAACCTGCCTGTAGTGATGTATGTTTTGTATGTGATGACTGTTGGCAATACTATACAGGAAGTGTTCAGCCAACTGTCATTCCTAAAACGGCGGGCGTCCGATATTCAAGATTGTCCTCGTACTCAATACAGTAAACAAATCGACATAATCGGCTAAGATACCCAACTTATCGCATGATTGCATGGGACAAACAGACATGAACATTTCATAGCTTTGTTGGATTACCAAAGGGAAGCAAATCTTTATACCACTCTACACTTACTTCGTCAGTCGCTACCAAAACACGGATAGCTGCTTGTCAATTGTCAAACTGACAGTATACGCTCCCAAGACATCTAACCGATTAAGTAAGTATCTTTAGGGTGGGTAGAAATGTGTTTCACATCTATTACCATTATTCCTTACTCGTACGTTCAACGACATCATTCTGCACACGTGGCAGACTTAGTGGGACATCCCAAGACATTCAGGTATAATGCTTACAACCGGCAGTAACACAGGATGGAAAAACGTTTAAAAACAACAAATATTTTTCTAGCATTTTGGAAATAATAAGAATTTATATAGTAGATGTTGAAATATCACCGCCCAATAGGCATTTTCAATGCGATGCCTGAATCATTTATTGCTCCTTATTATGCACATGGCTATTTCATGAAGTGATTCTCAAGGGATTATACAAATCAGGGTTGCACAAGCCAAAAGTTGTGTATCAAAGAGACCAATTTGTCCACTTTGGAAAAGGAATATGCTTAATAGAGCTTAGTTTGACAGTGCATATTGACCGGGTAATATTGATGATATATGATAGACATTGGCCTTCGGTATATTAATCAAGCAATCTGTTGGTAAAGGTGAATTGCATTAATTGTAGTTGAGAAATATTTTTCTTATATTATGAAAAATTAAATTGGGTATGGGGGGAGTTGTGAATAGTGATAGTCAGTACTCTCGCTCAGTCTGGTTGTACATGCGACAGGTAAAATAACGAGTTATCAGGTCCATTGTCACTGGTGACTAGTTTGCATATTGAAGGAATGCTGCAAACTGCTGCAAGCCTAGTTGACTAATATGGCATTCAGTATGCGCGTAACCGGATTGAGCATGCTGATAACATCCTCCACTAACAGTTATACAATTGATAGCAAACTGTTGCATGGTTAATATAAGAAGCCAGACAAGCTATCTATGTCACGCATCATGTCTTCAAATAACATATTCCGATAGTAAATGTATAAGCACGTGCGTATAGTTCGTGAATTAAGCACTGTAATTATGTATATTGTCGACACTGGATGCCCATATTAAAATACACAATGGACTATTTTTGTCATATCCATGTCAAGTCTGAGACAAATTACACATACAGTCAAAAACAAAACGAACAAGAACAAAATTGTTGTAACTGGAACACGAGAGTGTGCTTGACGGCTAATGTTGCATACTTTATAGCTGTGTTGTGTCGATATCACCAAATAAATCATCCCCGAATGAATGATGCAAGTCAATACAAGTGCAGTATGCATGTTTAATTCCTGCAAGCTGGTCACTGATTGGTGTTGTAGATAATACCAGGAATGACATAGCATCTTGTTTTGTCTAGTTTTATACAACACCGGTTGAAGTGAGATAACTGCCGATCTGGCATCGATCTGCTGATCTCATTCTTCAATTGGATCATATAAGTCTACGTTAATGACGACTTCCATTGCTGATGGGGAATGAATTAGTCGTTAAACGTTTTAGGCTTAGGCAAGAGGCGATGCGCGAAACCTTGGTGATCATATCTAATGAAAATGTTCATGTTCTATTATATTCTATCTTTTTTAAGTGCATTCACGGTCCATTAGCTTATTTTAAAATATAGGCCACTAACTGCTTGTGATATCCGGAGATAAAGTGTATTGTGTAATAATCATAGCCTTTAATCTTTTAACCAACATCCATTGAATAAAACGGCAAGTATTATCTCGTCTTTCAATTGCTTGACACGCCCAAGGGACTACATAAGCCGCGGAGGTATTGTGGTGATGTATTTTACTTCTACAAACGTGAGAAAGATGTGATTTATTCGAGTTTACATCATATAGCGTTTTTACCCTCTACATAGTGAATGCAAACAATGTGATATGCTGCCTAGAAGATGCGACAAAGACTCGTTGTGTGGCAAATCAGAACAAACGCCTAGACATTATTAAGATTTGTATCATCAGACACCAATTAAGTGGGATATAATTATACCAAACAAGAGCACTGTACAAAACCAGCTACATTTATGTTTAAAGGAAATGCAAATCAATAGATTGATTGCCATTGTTCCAGGGCTGAGCAGGCTTTGTCACCATCGAAATCATTATCTACAAGACAATCGTGTAAACATTTTGAATGATGTATACAGCCCAGTTGTGACATTGTTGCATAAACAATTTGTAAAAGCTTATTGTGAACGACCATTCTAATTGACTAAGCTAATCCTAAGTGAAGCATGTTAAAGGTGGCCTTTAGTTTTTCCTTAAAGTTTGACGCTACATTGTATGACATAATTCGAGTCGACGATTGAAAGAAACCGCCACACTAAACCAGCTACCGAATTACATCAGTTGTATCCTTTTAAAAGCTTACGAAAATGCTGAGATAACAGTTAAGGACAACACCACGACAAAACGTGATGACAACCTCATATGGTGATAATAATATTTCTGAATATGTATTGGGTGACATTGAGCAGTTAAAAGATGACCGCGTTATATTCATATATAGTAATTTGTCATATGAGTAAGCATGAAGGTAGTCTGTACCATGTAAAAGCAAAGCATCTCTAACGTTCCCATTAAACTTTGCATAAATTTTAACCCTAACACTGCCGCCATGACGCAACAGTGAGAATGCGCCTATGGAGTTTACAGCTAATTCAGAGAAGATAGGCATGCAATCTGAAATAACCACAATATCATAGTACCTATAGATCTGTGTAGGTCTGTGAATGTAATGCTATATCGTATGGGAGCCTGCATTCGTTATACTGTCAATTTATGGCGTGTGTCGGGGGCACTATGAAGGCCACAATTAACCAGGCATTCTTGGCCAATATCAGCCAATGTTAACTGAAGAATCTCGGTTGCATATCAAGCTCCAAATAAATACACCTCCCTTAGCACCATATAAAAGCGCGGCTTTACATTCCACAACACATTCCACACAATTTGAAATATACCTCGCACTATGCATCATGGTGCTCTTGTCACGTCAATTACAAGCACTAAAAATCATCGTATCCATCTCAATTTAAGAAATAATATTTGTGGCGCTGATTATCACAGTGTTAATTTTATCCGACAAAACATATTCGGTGAGGAATGCGTTTTAAACTAGATGGTCGGTCAGCAAGTTGATTGGCTATTCTAAAGCAATTGGTTTCCAGAAATCTATGTTGTGTAGGTTATGTTGTAAGCATCGCGAGTCACTAATAAGTTCGTTTGTTATCATACAACTTTGAAAATACAATTTCTTAGGTACTCATTGCATTTGCCAACCATGCAATGTATCGGGGTGATGTGTACTTGCTGACGAGTTCCTGCTCCGTGATCCTTATCTTAGTTTAATTAGCTGTATTTGGTGTGGATTCCCTGCAATAAATGGAACCTTTGGGTATTCGTTCACAACGCTTTATCATTTACTGGAGCTGATGTATGAGCTGTTACACGCTGCAGTATCAACTTAATGATAGAGTTTGACAATTACGCGTCCCCAAAATGCATTGCAGTCTCTTGTTCGTAAGCAATCATTTATATCCTGTAAATCCAACGTAAACAACCCCGGTATAGAGCAGAATCATCCTGCATAGCAGACGCACTGTCGTCAAATAGTCTTCGAGGTTAACTACAGAATAACGTGTATAAAATGGATGTTGCTGATCGTTATGCATGAACATATGTGAAGGTTTCTACGAACGCTTAGATCCGAAAACAAGTACTTTCAATCACATCTTTCTGGCATCCCTTCGGAACATTCACCTTGGCTGCTTTTGAAACTGTTAAGCGCTGAAGGCGGCGGTGTCTGACATCTTTGCGGGCATGGAATGACGTACATTCTGATTTTACTGTCACAGCACAGGAATGCTTATCATATGTTTTAACTTGTGTGAATAATAAAGTCAGCTGCCAGTTCTTGTGATTGAAAGTTCGTGAATGGATCCTGCATATCTCTCGGGTTATATTTTTTCTTGCATTAAGAAGTGATAACGTATGGAGAAAGCTGTGGTCACGATGAACAAACAAGGCACCATCTATCTAGTTGTTAAGACAACAGCATGGCGATAACCCCGTTGCCAGGACGACATGTCGCAACGGATTATAAGGCCACAGCCAATTCTTAGCTATAGCATCTAATCCCTGTCCAATAAAAATTTGCAACATCCCATGCATATCATTCATTGGGATTCTGTATGAGAGTTTAATTCCTAACCGCTGACGTCTACTTGCTTATAAGCCATTTTGTATGAAAGTTTATCTCAAATTGAATCTTGGTACGACATAAACATTGGAAAGTGGTAAGGTGAAATTGCTGTGCCGCAAAAGCTTCAACGAGATAATATTGATGGCTGATGCATTCACATTGCCGCAAATTACTGGAGGCGAGATATGCGTAATGAGACGGAGGAACGCATTGTGTACGATATCAGTCTTATGTGATACCTTTGACTCGTTGACGCATTCATTAATCAACGGTAGCAGCGCAGATGCCAGATGAATGTATCCGACGCCAGTTGCAATGCATTTCACCAGTCATCTTGTGCAGCGCAATGATATGAAGAATATAATGCATGTAGAATACTCGCACTGCTACAATGTTAAAAATGACAGGGCTATAACACTATCAGTCGAAAACAACTTTATGACATTGTTTGTGAGCTTTGCATATTTGTACGTCAGTTTAGTGTGACACTAACAAGTACTGCATGCAGTGTCGTATAACCAGGCACCATTCGGCATCAATATCATGTATTGTAATGTTTCGATAGGCACATGCTAACTGGTAGCACATTTATCTATTTAGATAATTGAATAAACCTTAGACTGGTTGGTTGCATTTAGATGAAATTGAATAAACCTTAAGCTGGTTGGTGAAAACGCGCGCTAGTATCTGAATAGTAGGTAGTTGGGGTTGGGGGCAGGAAGGGATAGATTCACCATTCAATGTGGTCAATTAGTTATCCATGTGACATCTAGCGAGAGGACGTCTCGCTTAGATTTTCAATGTTCTTGTTTCGTTGTTTCCAGGGCAAGGATACAAGCGTAACAAATATAGACTTATCTGTGTACCTCCAAAAATCAGGACATTGATCCGACTTAAAGTCATTCGAGTGTAGGTTCTCATATGTGTTATAGTTGATGGCTGATGGCATTCACTATTCCGCCAATTAAGGGAGGCGGAGATAGTCATCCTAGCCGAGATAAACCATGCTTATCAAACAGCATTTATCACGAGCGGACATCGTGGACACGATATCAATAATGTGGGAGATCCGGCCATCTGCTGCACTGCATTGTTTGCTGGGTTTAAATGACTGATCAATTATGATACCTGATCAGGAATAGAATTGACCATTAGTCAATTAAACGGTTCATTTTCCCGACCTATAAGCAGCACTTTGCGTTGTTATAGGTTTAAAAGTATTTGCAAATCATTTCCCCAGTCTAACGCGTTATGTAAGCTTTGTTGTAAAATAAACGTCTGTTTTTTTATCCTCACTCTGGAGTAAAGTTTGGAATCATTTGCAATTTGTTTTACCATGCGTGTCAAAAACACTGTCTACACCGTTTAGGTAGCTTAAGACGATAACGGGCCCAGGACATATATCGTTTTCCCCCCTTGGGGGTTCAGTTTTTTTTTCAGTGACTGTATCCGTAATTTGAATCAGATAGAAAATTCATCATTACTATTAATTCGCTGTCAACACCTATCCTGCCACAAGCCATCAGCATTCCTATTCATTGGGATTCTGGAGAAGTCTAAACGAATTGACAATTTCACATGGATGTGTGCCTGCATAGGGCAGGCTCAAACTACGTACGGCATGATGGAAAGCAATGTGTAAGAAAATAGTCCTATGAGAACATATCCTGGTTGGATGTGTTGTTGTTTAGGCTGGCTGCTGAGGATAGGAAACGGAATGTGACACCGAGGGCTACTGCAACATGCCAAGTTGTGTCTTATTTCTGCAGTGAGGGGGATTTCATTAATTAAAATCATCTCGATATAGCATTTCCCTGAGTCTTTCCTCGCATGGAGAGTAACGTGCTCGGTCATATAGCGTATCGCTTACATAAATGACATAACTCGAAATTGTCCCAATGTCTTAGTTGTACTGCAAGATACAACGCTAAGTTCAATGTTGGACATATCATACTGTACAGAATGAACCGTTATATATATTATTTGACAATTATTGTTCTGACCTCGGGTTGAGCGTCTAATAATGGAACTATTCTCCACTAACAATGCAACCATTATTGTATAGACACCCACTTGGTTACATCCGCGAAACGAGCTTGTCTTCTCAGTTCAAAATGAGACTCAAGCATATATTCATAGAAGTCACTTCGATGTCGTGCCGGATGCAATATACTATTACGACGCCAATGGAAGTACTTATATATTAATTTCGAAACTATATCAACCTGTTATCCTGCGACGTCGACAATATGGTAGCATGTTATCTGATGCAGTGTGTGTGTGTTTGCAGTGGTGGTTTGGCGTGAGCGGGGTCCGTTCGTTGGCTAGATTTGCTGCTCGTCGGGCTTTAAACATTTTCTAAGAATCTTACATATGATACCTAGCAATAGGACGTCTTACTTGGATACAATTGACCAGCCACGCACTACGGGCTGGTGTTGGTTGATCTGAGTGCTACAGCGCACAGTTCCAATAACGTAATAGCATTACCATTGCTGTCATTTGAAAATACCAATCATATTATCCAAACAAGCTAAGACCAAATAAGTTTCTTAGATTGTGGACAATTTCAAGCAAAATATCCTTCCATTTCCATGGCATATGATGATATATTGCTGCCAACGATGGGTCAATATATAAACAACCTAATCTAGCTATTATCTACAATTTATGACGGTTATAAATTGTGTAGATAGTGCTAGAGCACAGCGGCATTTTTGTTTCATGGGGTGAAGCAGATTACAAATTTATAAAATTTTACCTTATGTTGAAGCGAAACACAGATGTTTACGTCGTAGATGTCATTAGAGGTCACATCGCGATAATAATGATCCAGGTGACGATGTCACTCGCTGTGTAAGTATGCTATGAAGCTGATGATTGATATGATGTGCATAAGCAGAAGACCGCTGTAATTGCCGTGCTGATGAATGGTTCGTTAATTGAATAGGCGGAATGGTTTTTGAGGAGGCGCATTTTGTAAACGCAGATGCGCTGCCGCCTCTAGGTGGTACATTACTTAAGTTGCTTTTGACAATGCATTCACCACAATTAATATGATCTGCACAATTTCAAATTTTGACCCACAAGATGGCTATTTAATGGAACTGCTAGCAATCCGACACTCGTGCAGTTGAAAGCTCTTCGGCAGTTTCCTACAATCATTAACGACGATCCCTTTCCGTTAACTCTTCAACACTGATATATGTTACATAATATCACCATTACAATCAACAAATAGCCTTCAAAAGCAACTACAAAGGCTCAAAGGTGAAAGTTCAAGATGGGCAAGACTCAAAGCTAAAAAGACATGTAATTACACTGACCTTATGTTTTCTTAATCGAGGAAAAATTAGAAAAGAAGCAGTTTACAGATAATTGTACATGACGTTTGCAATGTAGCATTTCTGTGTCGCTATGGTATGTTTTCAGACGTCTCTTATCATGGCATCAACATCGTAATACGCATCATCATGGCGTTGTTGCTTGGCCCTTATTGTACGCCAAATATTATGAGAAATTACTGCGACATAAAAAAATACACAAGGCATCAACGGTATGTACAGATCTCTGTTGACACACTGTTGAAATATTTAAACGTTTCTGATGGATAATATTCTATATTTGTTGAATCATAATCGGTATAAGCCCAGAGAAAGGCTGAGTTGACTAGATCCGTACCATTTGTACCATTGTTTGTAAAATCCTTTGTTGCGTGATATAATGAAATTATTTTGTGGGTCTGGTTTCGTCAATGTTGCGAACCGAGGGGAATTGTTTTTTTACTAAAATACTAACAATGGGGTGAAGGTAACTGCGACTGCAAACATTCTAATTATCATCACCAATGATGCGATTCGGAAATCGCTTATATTTCTGGGAACTTAATTCGATCGCAAATCTATTTTCTAATTATATGTGATTATTTATGATGCATATTTTCCCGAATATTGCGACTTCACTTCAACGGTGGCTGCAGGCTGCACTTAGTTCAAGGCTGCTCTTTGATTTGATTTGCCTTCCGCAGCCAAAATATAGTAAACTACACGTATATTCAACATTTGATTGCGGCGAATGGTGCCAAATTCGTATTTTCGGAAATTGAGCAATTCGATAAATGGGCTAGTCTAAAGTGCTTCCGATGTTAGCTGGGGAAATTGCCGGGTAAGGATTATCCATGCCTATTCAATCGCACGTCACATTATTTGAATCGAAAGTACAGATTTCCTGAAACTGCCATACTAAAGTTTAGTCGAATCAATAAACTATGTGCAATGCTGTTGATTGTTATATCAGATGTGAAAGCGGCAGGAGTGTAGCCATTGGGTTGCTTTGGGATATTGCAAAGTCAAATGATCGCTATGATCAGATAGGAATTGCACAGCAAATTTGTTACGCATGAACATTGAGTAAACTTTACCCGGGCATGCCTTGTGTTCATTTAGAGGTTTATTAAACCATCAGACAGCTTGATTCATCAGTTAATTATATGGTATCTTGGCTAGTCGCACTGTGGCAAATGGACTGCATGCAAAGTCGGGAATATTCTTGAGAAAACAACGAAATGGTTTGTAGTGGCATTCATTTGGCCCAAGCCAATATTGTCATTGACAGAAGATGTTGATAATAGCGTGTGCGCCACGGTCCTGGATAACTTGTAACACTGGCTGTGTAATACAGACTTAAAGCCGTTGCCTCGGAGCTAAGATCATCAAACGAGTTGCTTGATCAACGCACATGACTGGTATCTGTCCAACCACAGAATATATCATTGGTCACCTGTGAGCCAGACAAAGTTGTAAGCCATGAGCATTGTCCCGTTTGAATACCAATGCGAGAGGAGTTATAATATAAACAGAATGTTAAGTACAATCCTGTTCCGACAATAAATCGAGGCCTGTTAAGCAATAACTCTTAACTTTATTCGATAAAACCGGATCATATATCAATGGCAACGGGCACATTCATCTATATGAATGTACGCCAACTCAAATGTCGAATTTCCTGTGTATACGGCTATATGTCACGCTTGTATAGCCTTTACATATGAGTTTTGTGGCACACAATAATTGATGTATTACCAGTTAAATGTGTATGGACATATTTCCTTTAACTGCCTTTACTTCCAGTTGCTAGACATTCTACAAATGCAGTGTACCCCATGTGTGTAAAACGATTCGACACTGATCTACGTTGCATTGCAAATAAATCAGCTAACATATATTATCATTGATTAAATTAAAAACATTTTTAAATTATTGTGTACTCATGGGAACATGATAAACTGCCTCTCCTTTTACTAAAAGGTTGAGGGCTTGATCCTGACGTTCGTTAAACTAAAGAATTACATATACATACCCGTTGCTTTCACAAGATTATTAAGGTCACGTAAGGTATCCAAACCATCCATTATGCACTCGAATATCCGGTTTGGGCTGGATATGTGTAAGGGAATGCGTATGGCGTGATTCTGCACTCGACAAGGTCTATCATCTTACCATAATAATCTAACAATCGTCAAACGTATCAATATCACGGCCGCATATCCACTGCATAACCCATTTCATGAATGTCACTTTACAGCATGACAAATAAGTTTCATAATCCATGAGCCCCAGGGCTCAGCTTGAAATATTGGTTCCTATAAGACATTCAAACCAGTCCATTTGGTTGATTAATTCGCCCGATGTATCACTGCAACATTTGCCTTAGAAGGATACTGGTAGTTTTGCATGCAGTGGATCATTATGCTTAAATGGATTGGGTTTTTGTCGACTCAAATGGGGAATAAACTGATGCCTACCTTCCGTCAACGTCTTGGATCATCTGACAAAATATTTTATATGAACTATGGATCGAAACGTGCATTACGAATACAAAGTCTGCCAGTGCGCGTGTGGTGTGGTTGGCGTTCTAGTTTGAGGACTCGACAATGAGACATAACGTGTTCCCGATTTTCCACTATGCATGCAATCTTATCGAGGTTATATGAAGTATGATAACTTATGACATTCACACTGCAGCTATTTCAGAATGAGGAAAGATATAAAACACCTTAATGAAGCGCATTGAGTTACAATGAATTAGATGCAGCTTCGCGGTATATTACCAACCGCACACACTAGCCTATCTTTAAAAGAAACACCATTATATAGAAATATGCCTAAAAAAACATAAGTACAGGACCAATAAGATTCGCCAATATATGGCAGGTTAATTCTGCCTGATGCAGATCGCACCGGAATTCTAAATGGATATTGGATATCCATATTTATGCGTGAGTAGGCAGCTTTTTTGGGGCTTGTAACTCATCCCTTTTACTCTTCATTGTTCCTTGCAGCGGTTCACAGTGATGCATACTTGTTCAACTTGGTTTTAAGTTTAATTACGACATTAATATGCGTTTGTGACTTACTACCAGACCACTTCTTCTTCAGCTTTAAGCACTTACATTTGTTACCGTTGCACAGCAAGTATTTATTTTGGCTCATTCATATTTTGACGATTTCACAGGCAACGAAACCAAGGCAGCAAAGGCTTTTCTAGTGTATAAAGGCAACGTCCATGCTCAGTTGTTCAGACAAAAACAAAAGGATCCACTTATAAAATTGAACAATCACGTGACCGCCAGATAGTCCAACTTGTTCATCAACGTTCTCAAAGCTAAGACATGTGTTCATATGTTGCATTTTATATCAGACGATGTCATCTTACTCTTGTAACCGTATCCATAAACAGATACGTGGACGCCAACATTAGTTGGTCTTGTACGTTGTAATAGTTTCCAAAAGATGGTAAAATAAACTACATCTGATGTTATCGGTTCCAGCGGTATGGGCGATATTCCCTGAGATGTTGGTTCGCTTTACTGGCTTCATCTAGATGCTCACAAACACATTTTCTGGGAACTCGATGGCATTATGAAATGGAAAACAAGCTAGTTGTTGGGTTTTAGAGGGAATGACAGCTTTAATACGGTAGCTCTGTGGAGCGGGAGGCCGAACGCTTATTTACGACTAAGTTCTCACCACGGCTGTAAACAGCTACACACAACGTGGTTGAACTTGGTGTACGGTGAAGATTCTTTGATATGAAGAAATGTTAGTTGTTACCTTAGGGCCGTTATATGCAATAAAAACATTAAAGGTGATAATGTAGAAATACTCGTCTGCGCACCTTTGGTAATGGAAGTCTGTTCATAAAAATTTGATGACTTTTTTCTTTAATGTATGACTGGTATGTTAATTTCACTAAAATTCACCACATTTGACGATCCGCATGCTGCTTATCTCTCGATGGGCTTTCCGAGCAATGGGTTATATCTCATAAACAAACCACGCTGAATATATTGGTTCTAGTCTACGTCAATAGAACGCTAGCCATACCTGTGAATGAACGCCTACGGTTAATTCGTGTCTTGACATTGCACAATATGCACACAGTATGCTTGCAGTATGAAATATCACAAATCGCATCCAAATACGCTTCATACATATCACCCGCTTACTGTGGTGATTAGCTATTTTTCATGCGTACATCACGTGTACCAAAGAAGTCCTCACACGCGATCTCCTACAGTTCATAGCAGGTCACATTTAGTCAGCAGATTATAATCGGGGTCCACCGACCAGACCCATTGGTTCATAGGTGCGTTTGTAGCTCCAGTATTACGACTAAGATACCATCATCATCATTAGGTGTTGTTAAGGACGTGTTGGCAACAGTTCCTTGGGCACGTGTTCCATATAAAACAGACAAGACATAATTGATCAATTTTTCTTGGTCGGCCAGCTACTTTGCTTCAAGTATTGTCAAGGTCGTATCCATTATAAATGGCCCAACATAGATTAATCATTCTATCAAAGATAAATAACATGGACGATTTAGACACTTCACTGTATTCGGCAAGTAATTCTTACCGACTGCCATTCAAACTTTTCGATTATGTTAAGGAAATAATTGTTTACACTATGCAATGCACTTGTGCGTTTGATGGCATCTCACGATGACTCATTATGCTCTATTGCTTGTTTGGAGCGGTATTGTTGCGTTGATGGTTGCAGTGACCTTCGTTTGTTGAACAGCTATGAAAGGGTGCAATCACGCTGATGCACATTGTTGATATAACCGAGTGACTGCACGATATAGCGTATGATGCTCATTGCACATTGTGAGTATAAAGTGCAGTTGAACAATATGATAAGCTATCGATAGAATAGTTTCATCGATGGTTTTATTAGATAGAAAAAACATGGAGCTGATTAAGAGTTTGACCTTTCGAGTGCCTGAAATACACGCTCGTGCCGAAGTGTAAATGGATGAAACCACTTGTGCTTAGCACTAATTCAAGATAAGTACGCTTCTTATGGCGCTGATGAGGCAATGATTTCCTTAGCAAAGGGGGTTTATGACAATGACAGTACGATTGCTTAATATACAATGGCGACTATAGTCGCCACCTGACGCTCTGATAACTGCACGATATCACACGTGACCGAGTAACGCATCTAGTGGATGCTCGTATTGATTACACAGGAGAGGTGATGGGGGGTTGTGTGGTGGGGGGGGGGGGGGGGGCGGGGGTACCTCTCTATGTCATATATAATGGACCCAATGTACCCGCATAATATGTTCACATAGATAACCCCGGTTATGAAATTGCTCCGCACTACATTTTATATGCCATAAAAAACAATCAACGTTAAGATTGTATTGATGCCCGCGTTTCTTGTCATACACCATAGGTCAGTTAAATGAACCTACATTTACCATTAACCAACACCGTGTCAGGAAAAGAGAAATGCCAGAAAATATAGCAGCATGCGCTTCGCTGAAAGTGCTAGGCCCGTGTGCAGCCAATATCTGTCACGTCTTTCGTACCAAAAAGACAGAGATAGAAAAGTCCTCTCTATGTCTTCTTAATGGCACTGTTTAGACTGGGAACCGACAATGCGTTTTTCAAAATTGCTAGCTATGCCTTTCAAAAAAACGACCGTCTTTTCGAAATTAAAGCCGAAGTAATCACGAATTGTTGGTCAAATATTACATTGTCTGGACCGGTAACTGAATTGCTAATTGGAAGAGAACGACGCGCTTTAGCGAGCTGGTGGTTGCGTGCATACGATGATCCATTACATGTCATATGACACGACTCCATTCAGTTCATCCCCATAGTATATTCAAGTAACAGGCTGTTGTCAGCAGACCTTTAGTCGGAGATACCAGTTTCACAGATACCCAATGGAAGCACGAGGATCAGACGTTGTAATATACCTTCTCTCATGAATTGTAATCCTCAGACTGAACCCGTGGTGTTTTGTGAGGGCATATTCGCAAACGATAGCGGAAGTTTCTATAACACCTCGGTCATTCATTTAACTGCCCTCGTGGCTATGTGTCTCTGTGAGTCGGTAGACGTATTGTTGAATCTAATGGGAACCTTTATGCACGATGTCCATCTGTAGTAAGCCTCGGAGTCACTACAATGACCGCAATACATCAGCCACCCAAAGCTGTTACTCGTCAACATATAATGTGCCGTGCTGTACAGAGCAGGGGAAAAGAAGCACTGGCTTTAAGCCGTAGTTGACGGAATATGTTTCTTCTGGCATTAATGAGATCACGCTTTGCTCACTAAAGGACGTGTCTGGCTAACTTATATTTGACCAAATCTCTTGCTCACAAAAACACTAAAAAACTAGCAAAAGTTAGTAGCTGCTTGTAAAAGCATGCCTCGTAGCTTTAATTGAGCAAGCCGCAGCAACGTCGGCTGATTTCACAAGGTTTATCTTAACCAGGCTGGACACGCTATATGCCAAACAGACGGATCAAATCCTCCATTGATTTTCTTAGTGGCACACAGAATGAATGCTGAACCGCAATATAGTAATTATATGCAATGCATACAAGGAGGCCTCGTTTGTGCTTTATCGTGTTCTCAAGTGATTCCAGCAAATATATCTTAAGTGTTCATGGAACTGTCATAACGCAGCATCCAATTTACAAGTGGCGACCAGCTTGCAATACCAAGTGATTCCAGCAAATCTGTGTTATACTGTAAATTACAGCATATATTAGTGGAACTTGCAATACTATTTCTCTGTGTTAAATTACTTAGTGAACTTGCAGAGCGCGTCAAAAAAGCTTGTCATTCTGAGCGCGTGTTTTGGCTGTTCAGGTGTCGGGTTCATATTGCATGTTTTTCGTCGGGATAAAATCAGCCGATGGCGTTAAATATGCACATTCCACAATTGAGAAAACTTCGTGTTCTAAGAGTTAAACCCTTTGATGAACCAGGTCAAGGTGTCGGGGTAATTAAACACCATGGATGAAAAAGCATGCTAGCATGATGCCTGAAACTGTAGAATGGCTTTCTTTAGTATTTCGTTTGTTTTATACCGTATCACATCAAGAGGTTAGTGGCGGAAGCTTTGCAACCAGATCATTCCCGGGCCAAAATTTGATTTACACTTTTATTCCGACATCCTGGGTTTTGACTAGAGGATGTATCAGGCCACGGATAGGTCATGTGACACCAATGTTCAAAATATGCGATCGTGAAATCCCATGGGGATCGTTATCCGTGATGTCGATTTGTCACTAGTACTGAAGTAAGCAGAGTGACGAAGGTGAATGCCTTACGTCCGCCGTGTAAGGAATTATTTATTAGCTAGACAATCGATGTACAACATTGCCTACTGTCGCTATAAAGACAATGAATATATGCATGTTGATGATAACGACAAGGAACGGCGCCTCTCGCTTTTATTCAGGGACTCGGCGGAGGAGTATTATTGCCCACTCAGCGCCTCGTTTACGCCTCTTTAACATTGCAGATTTAATGCAGCAGATATGATAGTAGATGTATCTTCAAGATTATAGCAACCTTCCACCAGGATACGTATTTAGCTCTTATACATCTGACAATAAAGCCATAATATCATTTTAGTACATGCTCGAATGAAAATCATAGCCCGCAGAAACAACTCTGCGGTGAAAGGTGAGCTTGTAGAAGACATTATAGTATACTTGCATCACTCCCGGAACGGTTCTTGCATAATCGCACGCTTAGGCTATCTACCATAACTCTTCAATGCATTGAATAAAAACTACTTTATCCGCAACTCCAACTAGATCGCAACATAAGCAACATGGCTGATGATGATATGTAGAGTATTACCGTCTACATATGACAAACCCTAGCTGCTACATTGTGTATGCGGCAGGAAAATATCATCAACATATAACCATGTGACCTAGTTCGTGCATCTGATATCGTGTTTGTGTCAGTTTATTATAACATCATTACTCTATTATTGATATGTTGTTATCGAGTTTATAGGTTGCCGTTAAGTGGCTGTCATATTGCAGAAAGTTTCATGAATAAATGGTTTGTTAGCCTTAAGAGACCGACAAACACATTAGTTCATCTCCTTATAGTATAAGAAGGAATGAATACCAAAGCTATTGAAAAGAATCGGACATTTAATCATTGCCATGTGCTCATTGCAAAGTGGGAGCTTATTCATTGCTATCCATTGTCACATCGCGTCTATTAGAACGTCGTCTTCATGCAACTATGTCCCTACCTGATTAGCAAACTTAACTATCAGATCGCTGTAGTGACCGGTTGTTATTCATTGAGACCATAGTTCATTAATGCAATGATCATTACTGTGTCAATTAAATGGACTCAATGTGGACGCAATCGTCGTGGCTAGGAGGTTAAAAGCAAGCTCATCTTCACTCCACTGTTCATGAAGCACTTCTTCATATGTCGTGTGTCAAGTTTAAATCGAGACGCATATTAACATCAGGAAGACCGGATTCATGACTGTTCTGTATGCAGTATATAAAATGATGTCGGTAATGTAGAAGCACGTCGTTGATCAGCTTTGTCAGTAGGCAATCATTACACAAAGCAATGATAGATCCAACTGCAAACAGATCGCCTGTCACTACACGATTACACGAATGGAATACAGTAAGCACCAAGTATGGATATAATCTATATTCCAGGTGTCGAATTGTAAGAACAAACTATTCGGACTTGCATATAGACTTTAATCATTGCGAGACAGATATCTTGCGGTAGATGCTAAACATGATAGAGAGAGGAATGAAACCAGATAGTATAACATATCATATTTCAGTCCGATATTGTCTTAAACTGCATATTGTAAGCCAAGCGTTGTACGCGTATAGGCAGACATCGACGCCCCTGTTCCAAACCTGATATCCATCTGGTAATTTAATCTGCCCTGTTTAACGCTAAACATAGAGTAGCGTTGAATCGCTTTTCCGTGGCGAAAAACATCGGCATATATTGCATCCCACTAAACAAAGACTTTGAATGTGCATGAGGATTTACTCTTGACCTTGAAACTATACTGTGTGCGGAGAACATGATAATTTCACGTTGCTCAGCTTGATTCAATACGTTCAGGGGGTCGTCCAGCCATTGTGCAGAATGAGCCATGGCACTATAACATCGATTTCCAATAACCTCAATTATCACTATACAACTAATCTAAACGCATTGCATGAAGAGTGTCGACATGCATTATGGACAACCTATTGCAAGCATAGGGTTCCCCACTTTGACAATAATTGCAAAAAATGGTGAGTCATGGAGAGGGGCGTGTAAGTGTGCAACGTCTCCACGAGGTCTGGTGCATCGCCAAATTGTATCATGCACTGTACATTTTTATTTTTGCACTTTCATATTTACTCCATCACGCATGTCAGAGTTCAGCTTGATACAGCCGCTCCATCATCTTCAATTCACATTTTGAAATGTTACACACTGGTATATCTAAAGCACTTATATGATAGGCTAAGCTATTATGTTAGCTGATTAATTAAGGTGTCCAAAATACAGGATAAGATGAAGCTAGAAGAAATATTGCCAGATGCACGTGGATTCCGCAAAATGTACATGCGGATTATTACTAATGAGCTACAATACACTGATAATTGCACAGCTACATTTATACTGTTACGAACTCTTCAGTTGGCTTGACACATTGAATCCTTCATGAATCCTGCTGAACATACAAAATGCATCGATAGTGAATGCAACAGTGAATGTTTATTCATCGGCTAGTCTATAGTGCGGGGATCTCGGCGAAAGTTCTTTATGATGAACGGGTTGAGGTTGCATGCTAGCATTCTGTTTGAACGAGCCTGCTCTTTCAACAGGGCCCAGAATAAGCGATGTATGGTTGCATTAGGTCATACACATTCACTCCATACAACATTGACCTATGATGACGACCACTATATTGTCAGCTCTTGTAATTAAGGGCAAGAACATATGTCCTTATTGCAAATTCATATCAGTGATCTAAAGCATAAGACGTACAGTCACGTATTCGTGAATCGGAGATTAAAGTGTATATATATGTCTATGGTACTCTATCCAAGGGAAATTGTACTATCAAATAAGAGTACCATACCATGCTTAGGTCAACATACTCATGTTCAATTGATTGCGAGTCTTGAGAAATCGTCTACAAAAGTTAGGAACTGTTGAATTTGCCTGCTACGAGCAGATAAATTTCATTGATAAAACAGTGAATAATACTTGCTACCAAAGAGGAGAGAGATGGCGAGTCGGTCAAAAACAAATATTCTGTGTTTCTCTCTTAACCATGATTATCATACGCTTTATAAGGTTTGTCTGCAAATTATGTTCAGAGGTAACTTATGTTAACGCATACTGATTGCTGTTTGTATACTGAGTAATATTTATTTGTCATTAGGAGCAAAGTGGCACTGCTTTGCACTTGCAGCGCACTGAACACCGTGTTAAATGCATTCTTAGCAGATAGTGGAAGTCCCGCTCTATTTCTTACGTGAATTCGGTATCTAATAAATTGATAACATATTACATATCCTTATTATGTTGGCTTCGTGAAATGTATAAGCAACATATTGGTATGTTTGCAAGTCGGCTATTTACGATGAGTGTACAACATTATAAACAATAAACCGCTGAAACGCTCCCCCCCACCAGACTTCCCAGACCCTTAACCCTCTAAATAATAAACGTGAAACACTGATCTGTAGAGCAGTCTTAACGGCTGGTTGAAGTATCGCTCTATTTCGTACGTGAATTTGTTATTTGATAATTTGATAACATATTTCGCTTCATGGTTTTGCTCGGAAACTTTTAGCATATGTTGCAAGTTATATTTTGGCTTCTCGAGTACTGAGGTTGTGATTACACACGTGGAAGCTGCATTCTAAATGTAGCCTGGCATGGAAAACGGCCAACGTCACTTGATAACAGTGTTATATTACGCATAATGCGCTTACCAGCTAGCGGGTGGTAGTATCTATTTAGATATATTGAGACTATGGTATCAGTTTTGCTAAATTGTAACAAGTTAAGAGATTTTCGCGATAAACCGAACTGCGCCTAGAATAGAATTCAACTACCGAACTCTTTCCGTACGGTGATTTATGACAGTGCTATTCAACCCTGTTTATTCTTAGCTGCTTTTCGGTCTGAAAATACCATGTCCCCTCTTGGAATCTGGATTACATTTGTTGATGACGCAGCATGCAGTCGTAATAAGCAGTTAACGCTTCAAAATATACATGGGTCTATTTCAGATGTCGACAAAGGAATGGTATAGCAAACGGCAACATATATGTTAGCACATCAGTGTAGTGTTTCCAACAGAGAAACAACCACCCACCCCCTTTCTTTTTCCACCAAACTGGTCATCATGTACTGAAGCAAAGAGGTCACAGCTGATCTTACCTAAGTCTTTTGTGAATATTGTGCTGTTTTCTGCTGTCACTGTAATTGATTGGCTTTGTGAAAAAGTTAACTCAACAGGCGTCCCGCATCTCTATTGTCGCGGCTGTGTCAATATTATAGTACACGGATCATGATCAATGAAATTTGTTTTGCGTAAGCATTTGAAACGAGAAGAACTGACACTTGCGTGTCATGATTTTGTCATGCTATGTATTATGTCTAAGTTGACCAAATAATACGCTTGTACTCTTCTCTATTCATGCCGCCTGGTAATTTATCCCCTTTTGAACAATGTATTTTGAAGACATATTTCAGTCTACGGGGGATTTGTCAGGCTAATAATGTTCATCATCAAGCTGTTTGCTGTAAACGGTATAAGCAATTGTGAAGGATCCACTAAGGAAGTTAAATAAAATTATTTTAAAGATGTCTCATTGATCTTTGAAAGATTTCAAGCTCAAATCTATATCTAGATTAATAACAGCTAGTGCTCGCATTAGCTACTATTAGATAAACACAATTAGAATATGAATAATAAGTGCGGGATGGAATCAGCAGCATGATACATATAAGGCATGTGGTAGTTTGAGGCACATGTGCATACATGTTGATAAAATTATAATGTTCGTATATTTCAGCTGTATGACCTTATCTTGTGTCTTATAAGACAAACATAAACGATGACCCCGGACCGGGAGAGTCTGCACACACACCGCTGCTATATCAAGTTGATGAGGGACAATTATATACATATATCATATATTACTGCCATGGATGATATGTTGCATGTTGTAGTATAAACCTTACCTGCAATGAGCCCGTTATTGACGCAAACCGGGTACTACATAAAGCATCTGCAGCTGACAGGGGCATTACAGTCTTTCTTATTGGCTTGGCTTCCTGGCTGTTGGGATTAAACATCCACTTTTGTTGCGCTGTTGCTCGAGAGCGTTTTGCTTATGCAATGAGAGCATCAGATTGATGCTAACTAGTTGGTCAAAAACAGTTCTAAATGAATTATTATGTTATTATCTATTTTTGTTTGGTATGTATATAAAGTCATATAAATGTGTCATTTTGCTGCCCTATATTTCTGAGTAAATCACAATCACAGTTGTTATAGCGCACAATGACGAAAGAACATGACAGCAGGGCAATGAGGCAAAACATAGTTCCTCTTCGTTGACCCGTCGAAGTGGTCTTTAAAATTTGAATCGCATGTCAGGAGTCAATGACAATTGCCTTGCTATAAAACAAGACGAAGAATTTGTTTTCAGTTTTACATGAGGAGAACATGTCTGATGCTGCGGCAGGATAAGTAACTAATTATGCGATACTTCAAGCTTTTTACAATGTTACGGCTGTTAGTACCATTTATGTTTATGCAACGAGATATGCCCAACGACGATTATTGGGAAGATGCTATTTGATCCTGATAGCACTGTATAAATCCACTCCCTAAATGTTGTACGCATTTTATTCAATCAGGACATGCAATTGTTATTTACATTACACATGTAAAAGCTGTTTATATATCAAAAGCCTCACTCAATCAATTGTTATTGTCAAAATATGCGTCTGTTTGGAATGTCTTGGCAAACTATGGCATACATAATTCAGCCAATCAATATACATGGTTGAAATAAGGCTAAATGTATTACGGATGGACATTGAGCTAATGCTTTAAGTACAAATAAGCAAAACTTGATCCCAACCAATCCATACATTTTGACACTTGAAGGTCTCTATTAATCTATTCACAAGTAGTATCAGAATAGATTGACCGTAGACACGCCTTACATTTTCGGCGTCTTCATATGCTATTCATGTAAACAATATGCTCAATGTCTTGATGGACAAGATTTGTTGCATATTTTGTCACGTGATGTGATCTGAAACTTCTGCGCAATATGAACCATTGACTGTCTGTTGTGCATCTAAAGCTTTACAAAATGCATCGGGCATATGCTTTTAAAATATCGATATCGGTCGTGGATTAGCAATCACAAAACTAATGTTTAATCAGAACTTCAGCAATACTTGCGTCTATGTGGTGTATGTGGATGACCAATGAGACATGTTATCATAATAGAATGTAACATTGTTGCCATTTTATGTGCCAAATAAAACCCAAAGACATCCCGGACAATAGGTATAGGGGCTGTTTCATGTGAAACACTTAAGAGCTTCCTAAAAGAAGGTATCGAATTGTGTTGGTGCGCGTCGAGCAGTTTAGTCAATAGACTTTCATTCGTCATCCTAATCCGAACCTCGCATTAACTTAAGCAACTGACGAAACCGCGTATATAATATGTTTTCTGCAAATGTGCTGAGCTTGTTAAAACCCACTTTTGACAACCCATATTTATTAACGTAGAAATCTTGCTTTCATCAGCAGTCAAAACTCTTTTGAGGCGCTCAGCAATTGTTACCTGGTTTACGTTTGCTACGGCAGCATTTAATGCTCCATCATAAAAACACACATACGCAATCAACTGATCTACATTACCGTAATAAATATAAGTAGCAGGTTTTGGAGTTTTGCGTATCATTATTATATTCCATTGCAATGGCGTCCGGTAATACTAAGTAACTATTGACTGAGAACAAAAAAACATCAATTTAGAAGTGCAGCAATTGTGTCTTGATTTTGCTTTTTACTGTGAAACTGTATGCTCCACCGTAAAAGAAGTGAAAAAAACCAAACCAATTACATTTTCATAATCAGTAAATGTTGTAGGTTCAAGAGAACGCTATTTTTAGCACTAGCCAATTACACTGGAGAGGCATTAGATAATATACATCCGTAAATAATTATCTGCTGAATACACCACATTGCTACATATATTCATCGACCCAAATGGTCGAAATAAACGTCTAAACATGACTGATCAATATGCATTTTTGAAGTATTAAGATATTTAATTGATTTTATAATTATTTTACCGAAAACTCTACCTTCAACATTTAATTATATCGCAAAACGCTATTAATCGTTCATAATGACAACACTTATAATAGATATTATTTTTCTAATACATGATGGATGATTATGATTGCAAAATATTACAGTATTCTGCAAATATACGCAAATACTTTATAGCAGAAAAGGCTGGATTTGTACTTATAGATTTGTATCTTGACTACTCGTGGTCGAGCTTTAGAGGACCAAAGGCATATATAAGAAATTAAAAGTGAAAACAATATTTTTATTGACATTAAACATTGTCAGTACATCAATTAATATATGCCGCATTAATAATAGGTGACAGCCAAAATGTATTTTAAAAATTCATTTATATATATAAGTCTATTTGATGACAACAACAAGAGCAAGTATGCATTGCAGATACAAGAGCTTTACTTATTGTATAGTTACTCCAAAAGGCCTCTCAAATGCTGTCGGATTTGATATTGCTTAATTGCATAGCCATATGATAGCAACACGACAAATGAGTGTTCGATACTGCAAAACGTTGGGTGATGCTGAATGCTGCTGTAGTAAATGTGTTTTACCGTTTCATTGGACCGGTTGCAGCAACGCTTTGAGAAAAAATTACCTTACACCGAACATGCGTAGCATAATAGATAACCAGTATGTTCCGTGGTATTGTTTTGTGGCGTCAAAAGCAATGGCTAATATTGGTAAATGTGTTTATACTGATTCATGTACGTAAAAACCCATATGAAACGATCTTTCTAGCGTCCGTTATAGTTATGAGTTAAGCAGTAATCGTATAACATTCTCACCCGCAAAGGTCAAGTACTGTCTGAATCGAAAGGGTGGCGCTTACAGGCAATAAAACGGCCTTTAGTCAGTTGGTGATGCTTTCCCTGGGATATGGGTCCATTAGCCACGAATTTGAGCCCGCTTTTTTGTAATAACAATCGACAAAAAACCCAGAGATTGTGACATTTTGCTTAGATGAAACAAACCATTTGTCGATATAATCCCCAAAATAAAATAGCAAATTGCTCTTTCATGGGAGTTTCATTTTTTTCCCGGATCCTGCCACCTTTTCTGTAACCTTATGAAGACGTCATTGGTTATGGTATAAACATATCCTTATGACACGAAAATAATTTGAATATTTTGATCAGTTGAAATAAACATAACTGACTTTGACATACTTGGAAGTGATTTGAACCCTTTGATTAGCAATAAATTTAGTGTAAAGCCATGGCAAGTTAAATGCTAAAAGGCTCAGTCTATTTTACCCAGATCATGACGGTCGTAAATATCTGCAATTTTATCATTTACATCAATAATTATCTGTATATATTATTCATTTCTGTTTTGATTATATAAGTAGCTCAACATATCTCATGAGAAACACAATCCAACGTCATGCGGGGTACGGTGTGCAGCAGCATGAGTAAGTTGGCCACACGGAATTGCTGTTTATGTAAAGAGTAAACAGTATTGGTAAGCGCTCGCAATTGAATAGCCTCTCTTTGAACATTAATGGTATTCATGAATTATTTTACGAAGATTGCAGTGACTATTAACATCTATGCTTATTGTTCCCCCCCCCCCCACCCCACGTCCCATCGACTGTATGTACCCCAAACACGGTATGCTGTGGAGGCGTGTGACGCAGTAGTGCATACTAAAGTATGAGATAATATGTCATGAATATTGTAGAATATCTCAATTTCATGTAATGTGACATTAGCAGGAAACCACTTGATGCCTACGATTTCCGTTAAAAGATATCTCCATAGAGGTGAGCGTGCCTGTTTGGGTATTAAATGATACGGTATGATTTTGTAACATGGTGTGTCGCCTATTAGCGAGGCTCCACAACGATTCGGATTGAAGAAAAAACTTAACATCCATTTGAGGCAATATTTGTTCTCTGAAATTGACCTGGTATACACATCCGACATCTAAATCTAAGCCTAGATAAGTCGAATCTTATGGAGGTTCGATGTATGACAAGAAACAACTTGCAATATCAAAATAAATATTGAAACCAGACAGTAGAGTTTTGTGGGAAGAGTAATCATCATCCATTCCATTCGTTACAAAATCTAGCAATCTAGCAAGTCTTCCACCAGTTATTATTATCTATAACTTGCTAAAGGACCACCATTGCACTAAACATATTCAGGTTTCAGATATTCATAAATATAGTGCTATTGAATTTACCCGTTCAAATAATGAGTAAGCGAGGCTTTAATTCCTGTTCCACTAGGATTAGCCCCGTTATATAAATCAGAGTAGTTTTCTCGCGAAATCCGCGGACCCAGCTCGGATGTTATCACTCATCTGAGCGCAACGCTCAACAACATCCGGGGTCTGCATTTAAGAAACATATTAAAACCCATTCTATGCAAGATCTTCCCGTAGAGCAATACTTGCGAGCGACATAAAATCGAAGTTTACATCTGAGCTTAGATAACAGGATATGCATATGACAACTTGAAACTCTCATCCAGAAAAACGGTTTGCGACTGATCACCTGAATCGAAAATCATAATATTCTCCTGCTGCTTTGCATTGGCGCATTTAAGGTCCCTATGCACTTTGTGAGGTGCTTCCCACTTATTGCTTACGACATGCGGGGAATGAAAATAATACGACCACATCTCTTGATTGCAAACATACCGAAGTGATGCCTCTAGCATGTTGCTACTCAGTAAGATAAGTAGGTTAAAACAGCTAATGTAATGTCTTTTCTGAATTGCTGGACCATCTCTAGGGGTCACTGAATACGGTTAGGAACTGTTGTAATCCATTTTACAGATCTAAATATGATTCATTTTAACGGTTCTCTGCATAGTATTAGCAAATGGTACTTACACGATATCATACAATGCCTATTAAAATGTGTTAGGGTGGAATTAAAGCATCGACCTTATTTAGGTTATATGACGCCGGTTCAGTGTGATGTAAATCTACTGAGTAAAAGTATTCTCCCAAACCATGTATTTATGTATTTTTATTACTGCAAAGTAAATAGCTCTCTCATTAAATGCTAAAGTCTAAATGACTGATGCATAATTTCTACTTGGATAAGAACAGTGACTATGAACATGCTCAGTAAAATTACAAATAATAAAAGACTGTCGACAGAACATACCATGTATGAATCATGTCATATACTGGCTGTTTGGTACGTAGACAACTGAAAATCATTATCCAAACTTGCTTGACATGACATCTCAACATGTATTACCATTCCGATATTTGATGGGCTTATTCATTTTTGTGAAGACCACGCTCGAAAGCGCTGGGGTTTACCATATACCGACTTAAAGAATGCTTCCTCTCTATAGTATACATAAATAGACATAATGCACTTGTATGGTAACTCATAACGCCAAGCGTCCCTGTGATATACAGCTCAAGAACAAAGACCCAGCATCGACATGGTTGATAATGGTGTGTGAAAGTCAATGTTTGGTGTCATTTAAAAACGGACAGCCCAACGCACCTTGATTTGTATTTTTGTTAACAGTGTATATTACAAAGAGCAATTGGCAAGAATGTAACACAACGCTACTAGGCTCAAGTTGTAAGATTCAGTCTTAAAAAATAGTTAATATATTGTAATGACCGCAACTATTATTCATTTGTTCCCCGGGAAAACTTTCAAACATCGACACGAACTACTCGAGCACGATGTAAAGTCATGTATCTATAATCGAGCGAATCGCAGTATATTTTGACCAGGACGGGGTATGCTGTTGACTGAACAGAAACACCAAACCTTTCTTAGTTGAGCAAATGGCCCAGGTGAATCACATTATGGTTCCACAATGTGATTTGAACAATATCATGACAGATAGGTTGCGCAATTAAAGAAACAGCACTATTGGATCGCTGTTTCAGTGTTAAATGGTTTGGATCTATATGCAGTGCTGGGTACAAAGAAAAACGAACACCAATGCGCATGGCTTGTCGCGGATGCACTTTCAACTAATTAATCAGTGAAAAAACTTTTTTCCAACACACGATAATTAATTCATATTAACGGAGTGCTGGGAATGTTGGTTAACATTGAGCCATCCTTCATTATTGCATTTAATTTTCTTCATTCATTACCCACAAATAGCCGCTAGAATAAACTTGACCAGATGCATGAATGACAGCGCTCAACTACGTGACGATTCAACACGCATTGGCAGCAGCTGAATTAGTAGACACCTGTGTTTGCCTGTGACACGGGGTTTCACTGGTTTGCTCTCTTGTGGTAATCAAATAAAACAAATTATTCATGTGTGTAAATGCATTTGCCTATTTGAGATTGTGTTTGTACTATGATATGTGCTTGCGCGTATAATTATGCGCGTACATACCATATAATATCGATAATGTGTGGTCAGTCAGTCATTGAAGGTTATGATGCATATCGGAGAGCATTATTCGTTAAGTGGTCTCCGGTTGGAAAAGCAACGGTTACGCAAGGTCTTCATCACCCAGCCAGTGACATAGCCTGGAAACGCCTGAGGTATCGTCATCACCCAGACAGTGACGTAGCCAGGAATCACCCGACGGATCTTCATCACCAAGCCCGTGACGTAGCCAAGAGTCGCCTTTCCTACCTGTATTACCAAGTCAGAGACGTAGTGGAGAGCCACATTTCTGATCTTTCTGTGACCGGGAATCGCTGGTCTGAATCATAGAGCATGAGATGAAACTTGCTTTTCAGTATGCTTCCGAAAAGTTTGGCCAATTGGTATTTATATATTGTGATTGGATGGGCCTTCATGCCTTTAATACATGTCATATTGGATGAGAAATATGCCCGTACGTCATACCATTCCTCTCGGTACATTTTATGCCGTAAAGTTTATTATTATTTGACAGGAAATATCCACGGTGTACTGTGGAAATCTGTTTTATTCAGTTGTGTCGTTCCATCGATAATGGTGCCTCCATAAAAACATGACCACAGGAATTTTAGCTGTAAATCGTCACGCGCTCTTTAACTACATCCCTATCGATATGTATACTTCCGCTTAGGTTACAAAATGTCGATATCATAAAATCATCACTCATTAAAGCTGTGGGCGTCAATGCGCGCAAATTAGACCAAAAAGCACGAAGGGTAATTTAGGAAAACATAAACGTAAAACTTTTGGTTCCCAAGCTGCAGCTGCTAAGCTATTGCTAGGCAACGTCGTTACACATATAGGGACAAACCGTCTCTTTAAGTTGTATCTTAGCTAACTAGCACGAATAATCTTACACGGATGGTTAAATGTGTTTGGCTCACCTATCAGATTTTGATTAAGTCGATTGAATCCTTCTTTTCAAACATCCAGCTATATAAAATGTTGAGTCGAAAATTAGTCGCCAAATTGATGCTTCGTTATTATCCGGTGTTCATCTATGAGGCGAATACCGAGCAGCATGTAACAGGTGCAATCAAATCACACATTGCATAATAAGCTTGACAGTACATATAATATCGTTCCAAACGTTATTTGAGATTACCCTCATCTCCTTGATTTGAAAGTTCAAAGGTATGTTGACAAAGCTCTGCATAATATTATTTCAAAAGACAATAAGCATGTACGTCAACCCGCTTTCAAGCAATCACTCTATAACCATCGTGACTTTACACATTCAAAGCGCATGTACTAGCATCTATTCATTGAAATAAAATTATCCCCCGAAACCTTTAGCGATAGCAATAATATAGAGGAAATCAAATGGTGACAGAGGTGAATGGTTCAGGCATATTTGAGCCATTACGTCCGAAATCCATAGCGTAATGCATTCAGCGTTTGCACAAAAATCTTTTCAGAATGCGAGGATTATTTCATCTAGTCATTAACTTTTATCCTGTCGTTAATGTTGTATTAAGCTGACTCCGTGGGCGCTATAATAATGAACACAGCTTGCAGACCTAGCTGAGCAATAAGTTGATGGTGCTGATGTTTATCAATCCGGAACACTGCCGACCATACGAGTACATTGATGCCAGCGGTCCTCTTTCCTTACGCTGTGGCATGACACACCTGGTTGGTTAAGTTAATATCGACCGACGCTATCCCAGTGTGGTTGATGAATCGCGGCTTCGATAGTAAGCTCCCGAGAAACATCGCAGATGGATATCAAAGATAAAGCTTCCCAGGAGAGGCAAGAAAACATCTCCTGACCCTCATAGAGACATATTCAAATGGCAAGTGTAAATTGTTACGTAAAAATCGGGGCTATTCAGATCTACTCTGGTGCAAATAAGCGATTTAGTAACTCTAAGGGCTAAGTCCATCGCTTGAATTATGGCTGAGATCGTACGATTACAGCTTATACTATGATTAATCGGGACGTCAAGGATATTACTTCCACCAGGTATCTGTAGTACTTGGTAGTCAGACTACCATGCTGATGGCACATAACATGATGATCAACATACGAATGCGACCTATTTTTATATTTTACGTGGCCGATAAAACCACATAAATTTAAATAAGCTCCAAAAACACGTCGTCTATTAATGTCGTCCTGCTGTTCATAACATTACTGTTATTACTACCGATGAGTGCATTTTTTGGTGATTGGGTGCAAGTTTTGTATTTTGCTTCCATTATTGTGTTGTTGCTCAAATGGCTCGTTAAGTGGCAAGTTCATGCCACTTGGAACACCAATGATCAGGTCGCGGACTGACCGCAGAACGAAGTACGTACCTCGATGGAGGTACGTACTTCGTTCCCAGTACGGCGCACTTCGATTGAGGTACGCATGATAGTCGTACCACCGCCCTCTGCTGTTTTGCATTTTATGACATCATTTTGTGAAATGTGATTGGCTTTGAACGATTTAATTATGCAAATATATTATGGCCTACATTTGAAACCAAATCTGTTGTTGTGGGCGATATTGGGCCTTCACAAGAAGAGTTTTCACTTCCATTATTCGACAGCGACTTCAAGTTTTTCTGCGTTTATGGTTTTAATTTTGTACACACATCAACATGGCAGAGGTAAGGTCTATGTTTTCTCATTTACAAGTATATCATCTGATGATACATTATATGTTATTCAAAATTCTATGGCATATTAATGAGCTATCGCTAATAAATAACACCCCCGTTGAATGATATTTCTGAAACAATGAAATCGAAGTACGGTTTGCTTCCTTTTGAATTGGTGCCATATTCTGATAGTAGATCGTATACAGATAAAAGAATGACACTTATGAATCATACGAACGAATCGCAAGTTATAAGATAATTTGTTTTGGAATTTGTTGTGCACGGCTTGAAGTGACAATGTCAACATTTCCAACCGAATATGATTTAGTCTATTAGTAGAGGGTGATATAAAACAATCTCACAGGAATTGCTGGTAAAAGTGGTATGTGTTGTGTACTTAAACATAGATTATAATATTTAATGTTATGTATTTGACTAGACAGTATTTGAATTACTTTGGGTTTTTTTTCCAGAATGGAACAGCTATGGGCCAAGCCATTTTCAAAACGGTGTTCTTCTGAAAGCCTTCAATCACAATGAGGATGTTTGGAAACTGGAAACCTGAAATTAAAATTTCCAACCTGAAATTAAAATTTCAAAGTGGTGTCAAAGAAAAACAGAATCTGTCCATTACACAAAAACTGCCCCTAAGTTCTGTCAATCATACATTGACGAAGTGGATGAAATCAATCCAGACTTGAACATTCCTTCAGCCGTTAGTGATAAGTCCATGGAGCCTCCTTCCAAGCTGCTGAAAGTTGGTTACAGCTCTCTCAATGAAGCAACTATTCCTGTGAGGGGTGTACCAGGTCTCACCTGTTCTCGTATATATACTCAACCAGAATATTGCCCTCACATCGCTGAACAAGTTCATAAGACTTTGTGCATACTATCCTCTTCCTCTCGTTTCCGCTCTCGCGGCATTCATCAGCTATGTATGCAATATGTATTTTAACTGTGTGGTGTTTCCACTTTGGATCTCTGAAAGTTTAGGTATTTTTTTCCAATATATTCCATTCAAAACAACAGAGAATATTTTATTCTGGATTCCATTTTCATGAAAACATAGGTTGGGGTGCATTTTGTTTAGAGTCCAATTTGTAAACGTTATCGCATAAGTCCTTATCTTTTCTCTTTAGAAGGGAAGAGGCTGCCCCAATTAAATCCCGTGCGGATATGGTCAGGTAACCAGCGCTTCTTTGTCTTTTGCAATTAGATTTCAACGAGATCACATCAATTTGCACTCCCACCCCCCCTCCTTCCGTTTTCAATGCCATCCCACCTTTTGTACATGCTTTCCTCTAGTTTTGTCATTCAACACTCACTGTTGTAATATGTATGTCTGTACATGTATAGGTATATCAATTAATCCTATCTGTGTCATGATCTATTAAAGTAGCTTTATCCTGCGTTCTGTAACCTGTCCTAGACATATCATAGTTATGTATCTCACTTATTGCATCAACATCATACATATACCTTTAGCTGTCAAACAGTCATAACATTTCTATACTTGTTATCATTATCTGCCTCATTGTGATACTGGTAATTGATTTGTAGTGTACCTGCACTCGGATTACTCGTATCCTATTATGTAATAACGAATATTGTATGTATGTGATTTTGAACACAATTTGCTACTTGAGAATTATTTCTAAAATAAAATTAACTCAAACATTGCTGTTCCTCCACTTCTTGTCAAAATATGGATCTGCATGTTATATTGCATATGATTAAAGGCATATGATTTGGCCGATAGAAACTCAGTTATTAGCAGCATGTAGAATAAACACTATCATGAAGTTTACCGATGAGGAATGATCTTATGACCTCTGTCCACATTGCTATGGAAGTAATTGTAATAAAGCATTGTCAATATCAATACAACATGATCGGTAACCCTGTGATTTTGTGAACATTCCATTCCATATCTGGTAAACCTTAAGTATGCTAAAATGATAACGTTCATTACATATGTAATGATGCTCATTTCAATCTGTTAAGCCTTAAATAATAACCTAACATCCAATTAATACAAAAACAAAAGTTTTCAAAAACTCAAACAGAACAGGCCAACATAAGTATGAAAACTTACTGTTGTGGTGTTTTTGGGGGCATTCTGTTCAATATCAAACACCTGGCTGCTTTGTAATTCTATTTGAGATGACCATTCATTTTTAAACACAACTGAATGCGTATATGAACACTCTCAATCAGACCCGGGTAGACAACAAGCGAAGTTTGAAACCACCATGGTACGGCGTACTTCGACTGTAGTACAAAAATATCAGGTGTGCAAATGGATTGACCTGGGGTGTGATGTTATCGTCCATAAGTCACAAATATGCCATACAATTTTCACTAAAATGTATTTCATATAATCTAGACAAACTATGCTCCGCAAAAAGTAAGTTCTTTACTTTGCCAGACTGATTCAAAAAGTATTTTTGCCTCATCAATCGTCGGAAAAGACACGCGATGGCCGCCGAACTTAAGTTTGAAAATGCATAGAAAAGCCTTCTCGTACATGGGCAACGCTAAATATGGTCCCAAATCGAGGCTGTGACTACTAAGGGGGTTTCCACGATTTAACCCAACCAAATCTCAGTAAATAATGTCACAATTTGCAAAACAGTTAAGAAAATTAATGTTTATGTATGCATAATTCAAACCAGGTACGCCGTACTAGGAACGAGGTACGTACCTCGATCGAGGTACGTACTTCCTTCTGCGGTCGTCTTTGACCTGATGATTAATCATCTAAGGCGAATTGAAAAAGCCACCAAAATTTGTTTACAATACATTCAAATGAGCAGTAACTCGCAACCATTTCGGATGTATTGTAGCGTCTACCGTGGACCATATATGGGTTAAAATTCACGTCATTGGTAAAAATAAGAAATCGAGCCTTGCAAAGGCCATAAACATAGCTAGGGTTATCGTTTTAAATTGTTATACCATTACTTAACGCAGTGAGGAATCGATGGATGAATTTTTTATTGTCAAAGCACAACTTGGTAATTTTGATAAAATGCACCTTTAAAGAGACTGTTGGGTTTTGTGTGGTGTCTCATCAACCTCAGCAGTTTCTAATAAAGAATCTTAAATGGACTTTTGATTATATAGAGCGCCGCAATGTAATATACGGCCAACCGTATTTCGCTAGCTAAATAAATGTTAGGATAGGTTTGGATGAAATGCACCTTTAAAGGGACCGTTATGTTCTGTTTGGTGTTTCATCACACTAAGCTATTTCGAATCAAGAATATTACATGGACTTCACGTTATATATATCCAATCTATCATGCACACCTAAAAAATATATAGCTTAGACTACAAAAGATTAATTGAGGCATCTCTCAATCGTTTCATTATCAATTATGCCACTACATTATCCGTCATAGCAGATTAACAAGTTGAGAAATGGGTATCCCTTCCGTAGATGATTATCGGTAATTCTATCGATCAAATTAATAAACTTACTTATATCATAATTAGGCCCATGTTGTTTTGCTTATTGATTCCACAGCAATCAATATATAAGGTCTTATATCGCATTATGTAGGTTCGGCTTCCCCCGCCACATGTATGAATTCTTGCATATTGCTACTACATTGCAACGCGACTAACATATTCTCTATATAGCATAAGGATAGCAAGATCCATGTGTTCCAAGCAACAGCCCAAACATTCAAACGTATACACTTATTTATGTCTACATGACTGATATGACACAACTGTACGCAGTCAATATAGTGATGTTGGTTATTGTGATTAGCCGGGGTTGCAACGTTACAATAAATACGTTAAAAAGCATTCCAACAAAAGGGCTTATTTGAAAGGATGCAAGTATATTATTTGCGTTAACAAAACGGGATTTCTCATCTTAATACGGCTGTAGAAAACGAAACGGATCATATGAGACGATTCATTTAGTTTCATTGGGTACAAGAAAACAGGTTCATTGCGTTCACTTAAGGCGGTAGGACAATGCAGCACGAGTAAGAGGCTTAATGAACGGTCGGAAAGGCTACCATTACTGCTTGGGTTCAATAATCGCTATTCGCTTACAAGGCAATGCAATATGCTTTGCTATCATACCACATATGGCTTATATATATATATATATATATATATATATATATATATATAGAATATATATATATATATATATATATATATATATATATATATATATATATATATATATATATATATATATATATATATATATATATATATATATATATATATTTATATATATATATATATTGACATATATATATATGTATATATATTTATATATGCATGCATTTATATAAACCTTGATAAATATATATATTTACATATATCAACATATATATGTTAATATATATATTCATGTATATTGTTATAAATATATATATGTTTGTACATATATGCATATATATATTAATATATATCTCTAGATACTATACAATTTAATATTCAATAGCAATTTGTTTTTGCTTTGGTTCTAAAAGGTTGGTATAGAGGGTCTGGTTTCTATACAGCGAGGCTTGAAAGTATTATTTAATCACATTGTAGTTTTACAATCAATCTAGCGTTTTTAGGGAAAGGATACTGCCCATTTGTTTGCACAGCTCGGTCAAAAGAATGACTCATCCTGGTCACGATAAACCTTGTGATATCAAAGCAAGTGGCCGATGTTATGGCGTCTCGCTCAATTCAAGCCACGTGACATGCTTTGAAATCGTTCCTGAGCAGTTCATACCAGCCGTCGGAACTTTTCTAAAGGCTGGTAGCGGTCATTGCAAAATTTCAATCTGTGTTTACTAATTGTGCTTGTTCGATATTTCGCTGTAAGAAGAAATATATATGATCGTATTAAATAAATATGGTGGATCAGCCTAATAAATACATTTTCAACATACCAAGAGGACGGTTAAGGTAAGCGGACTCTCGTCTGTATCGATAGTTTTGTTAGTTATCGATCCGGGAAAGTGCTACGGATTAAGGTCGGCTATCTTGTGGATGTCTGATGTATAAATGCGAGTGTCGAAAATATTTAAATCACAATGTGCTTCCGCAATCAATATAATGCCATCAGTTACTATATCGAGCATTAGTTTTGTCTAGTTGGTTATGTTATGATATCAGTCAAAGTGGTAATACTACCTAGATTAGAGCCAGGTTATATACTTAAACATTGTGTGTGACCTATCTTATCGATATTCTGAAGACGTTGTTACTGGTTATTTGTGACATACAACCTTGTTCATTTCAGCACAAACGACCCTCTTGCGCTCAGCTTGTTTAGCTTTCTTCTTACATAATGTTTTTTTGTGCCCTATCAGGAAAGCGTTTCAAACAAACGCTAAGCTGTCGCTTATTAAGCACATTCACTGATC
>CM067353.1:49242581-49245081 GCA_034190875.2 Urechis unicinctus
AATATTGTGGAATGTCGTGCTTCTCTGTGCTGTTTTCGTGGAGACGGAGGAAAGCAATCCTTCCTTGGTGGAATTAAACCATTTCAGTGGTTTTGCACTCAAGAACGCGGACATTTTTAGCCATGACCTCCCTCACAGACTGATAGTTTACGATATTGTAAACTGCAGGTCGTTGACGGATTTCAGGTTAAGGTAGCATGCCTCGTGTTCTTGAAAAAAGGTCCGTGGTGTACTTCAATAACCAAGGGTGAACCGAACATAGAGATAAACTCGAACGTAGGAACAACTTTGCCGGTGCTCTTGGACATCCCGTAAATTGTGGAAAGCTATATCAAAGGTACAGTTGCATTAATTATACCATATTATGCCAAGTAGCTGTTTTACAGCTGTACTGGCCAGCCAAAACGATTTGAGCAGCACCCGAAGAAGCAGCGCAAACAATACCTAGAGATTATTCTTTTCTGTTTGTTAAAATATACGTCCCCACATCATTCTACACAACCGCATGGCTAAGCACGTCATAGTATTTGGCCATACCTTTCAGATGTGAAGGGACGTCCAGGTAAACAGTCGGCTTGCGTGTGTTTACGGCGTGGTGCCCTTTCTATCACGAATATGACGGGTCAACCTTGAAAAACGTTCATGCTGCTTGCAAACACTCTCGCGATCGAGTACAGTCGGGATTCAATACACTGAAGCTGGACGAAAGGACACATTGATATTGGTGCTTTTCGTCGATGATATATGCGGCGTTCACATAAAGCCAGTGCGAGGTCTATAGGGTACATTATCTATTGAACTCCCTTGAACTATCGGCTCCCGGGGTCCATCATAAATAGATCAGTTTTATGATTGATTTCATCGAGAAGGATGAATTAATGAGCGATTAGTGATTAACCAAAGCTCAATGGGAAATGAAGTTCGATATCATTTGTACCTTCATGGCAAATGTATCATTAAGCGTAGGAATGCGCATATCTTTGATTAACGACTGCGGCTATTTACGTCCATTAAGGCAGTTAATGTGAATAGTGGCAATTTTGCCCAAGGGAACTATGCCGTATTCCATTCTGGGTATAATGGCCACTAAGTTGTAGAGGCAATAGATACTTGAAGTCTAGAAATACACCACTGCATTATAAACTGGTTGTCTTAGGCAAGAAGCATTAAGACTCCCTGCTTTATACGACGTACTGGTTCACAAGTTCATAAACGATGTCTGTCTACTGGGTCCCAAAAAAACAAATCCTACAAATACGATCACCTAATTTTGTACCACGAATCAGAGGACTGCAAGATTTTAATCAAGGAAGGAATTTTATTCAGCATCATCGGTCTGTGTGAATGCTGGAGGCACCGTGTTATGGCGTTCTGCGGATAAAGCCGTGTACGAAGTTGTATTGCTAGGTGGTCGTCAAGTGAAGCATTCCGGACTCAAGATACCGTTCAAAATGGCTAATGCCTGTTTTTGTTTAGTACTTGTGATTTCTACCTTTGCAAAGCATGTCGTATGTGTCCTGCGTCTGGTGACGTACATCCAGGGCTCCCTCTCTCTCTCTCTATGCCAATTTGCATATAGGTCTAGGTCTTAGAATTTGTTGGGTACAATTATTACAAAAGAAATGAGCATAAGCTAGGTCATAATATCCGACATTAGTACCTAGCATTGCCGAAGCCACTTTTGAAGGCACTTTACCAACATATAGGTCATGCCATATATTGCAATTGCTGGCATAGAAATGCACCATATTGATACATGTATCAATATCAATGGTCTACTGATTTATCTTTGTTCCGATTCTTCATCTTGCAATTATGAAAACATGTTACTTGTATGCCTTTAATATTTATTTAAAGAAGTTGTGACTGCAATAATTGGTGATTAATGCGGTGCGTAAGGTTGGAGGCATATCTGAGTAGTTAAAACCATACAAACATTAAAATATCTCATTCACATGCATTGCAAACAGCAAATGCAAAGCTACTAGAGTGACATCACATACTTCGTAAAACAAGGAAGTGGTCAATTGATACCAAATTCGTGAAGTCGTTGCAGTTTAGCTATTAGGAGTGACAGCTTCTTAAATGTCATTGATAGGATATTGACCACCAAGCATTATAATCTTCTGAATAATGGTGTACAGATATGAATAGACACATATCATGACCGTGTCAGTGGTGACAAGATCGATAATCGAACACAATAGAACCAAACACTAATAAGACGACTCACGACAGATCAATAATAATGAATTATTCAGTGCGTAACCATTTCAGGCACAGAGAGATATCCCTATTTAAGTGATAAAATAAGAAACTGGTGCCGCCGTTTAATGGACATATAATGATTACTATCGTTTTGCATCCTACTAGTGCATCATACGATGTCGAGGTAGGGTCGGTAGCGACATGTTACTGAGTCAGAATTACCAGGATTCGTGGTAGGCCGGCTTATAATACTGTTGTCAGATAGTTTGGTTCAGTGACACCTCACACAACA
>CM067353.1:49250081-49263839 GCA_034190875.2 Urechis unicinctus
TACGGACCAGTCTTATCGATTGAGCCGCCAGTATCCAGTACTAAGCTCCTTTATTCCATCCAGCCATTACGCACCGTTGCACTCATGCTGTTGGTGATGATGCATATGATCAAAGACGCACTAAAACCGGAATATATTACGATAAACTATCTTGATGGATATGATAGAGGAAAACTCCTTGGACTAGACTTATAAATAACCAAATATTTGACAATTGCAATGATCATCTCGATCAGGACGACATGTTTTTCTTATATATTATGTAGTTTACTGATACAAAAGCGCCGCAATATGTAAAATGAGAGCTACTGGTACTAGGTTTGAGTTTGGGATCTGAAAAAAACGGGTCCGTAATCGCTAGCAAGGATATTTTCAAATTCAAGATTTGTGGGCAAATATTTGTTATGACGAACGGCGGAGGAGCAATAAACGGGCAGATATTAGTCAATCGATGATGATTCATGCTACTTAGTGATAGAGCAAACGCAGTCTCTTATGCGCAACTAATTATCATTTGCCCTAGTCCCTTTATTGCAGCACATTGATAGCCCATCACAATATCATTACATTAAAGTTGATACAAATGTGTAAAATACAATTTGTTATTGTGGGCCAACAAAGCTTAACTCCAATGATATGAGGTACTTTCTGCTGATGGAATAATTTAGAATAATACGTATTTGTATGCATTGGATTGAGTAACATTCATTCATGTGTCATATATGAGACCGTCTATGATGTCTGATAACAATTAGTTCCCCTCCCCAATCGATAGCATTCGTCCAGATACAATGAAACATAATATTACCTACATAAGCCAGCTTATCTGCCTAAAGCAGCTTAATATCTTTTGCAAACTGCAACCAATGCTTAAATTTCTCATTGAGTATTAGGTAATCCGAATGTTCCTTTCTTCGACGCTAACAGTTTGACGTTTAGGCATTAAGGGCTTCGAGCCCCAGTAGGAGAAAGCTGCTAAGTAAATGATAGTGCTTTGATTTGAAAAATAAATGTTTATACATTCTCTGGCATAATTGTACAGCCTTTTTACGGCTCTTCGGATTTGTATTCGACCAATTTAGAGATAAAAAGTAGGTGATTAGATAGCAAATGGTGTCATGGTGTCTACAAATTCACATAATTATATTATCTCAGTCATTTTATTATTGATGCGATACCTTAGACCCCTTCCTAAATTATGCTCAGATAAATTTGCCTCATAACGCGAGCTGTAGTAAGCCATCTCGATTGGTCGATATGCATCGTCCGCCTCGAATGATCAGCATTGTCGTGTAGCATAGTGGTCGCTCGATACAGTCATTATCTGCTCAATATTCGGCTGCATAATAATCATCTACTCTCTACATCCATTGCCTTGGGAGTGTGAAATGTTGCGTCTTATGGGACCCTATTACCATCTGAATGTACATAACGGATTATGTGATCGGGAATCATGTATTCGTGATATTTGAATCATGCACCAGGCATCCGGCAAGAGAGTTGTTGAAATCCTTACTCCGTAAGAGCCTCATCTCGGCATAGGTCGGTATGTTTATGGAAAGCTAATAATTTATGTGTATTTTGATCAGTAATATTCTTAGCAGGGGACGGATAGGTCAGAGTAAGACTTTTTTCAACTAAGCCCCTTTGAGCGACACTGCGATAGTTTCAAAATACCACTTGTGCGACAACAAAAGAACGGAAAGCGTACTATAGCTGGAATTTGAATAACTGTGAATTGATATATTCACCCAGCTTACATCTCCACTGCATATTATTGATTGAACATGGAGGTTTATATTTGCTTTCATGATTGCGCCATTCATTTTTCGTCGTCGATGTACTGCAACAATGTTATTAAAAACGACATGCACACCGTGCTGCTACAACGCAGCTACTCAGTTGCTCCTCGGAGCTATGGAATATTTTTGTGGACTATCCGATAAATCAATAGATTAGTTTAGTAGTGCAATATGTCATTGTGTAGGACAGTGTTTATTTGATGTATCGTGAACGGGGCTGCATTGCTGCTCTGTTTAATATAGCATCATTATGTATGCCGAAACATCGAACTGAAGCCGATTGTACCCTATAAGCTAAATCGTTTCGACAGATTCATCAAAAATAAAGTGTAATTACATAGTGCATTGTTGTGTTGCAAATATCTTTTCGGCGGGGCATCATTTTGATCGATTTGCCATCTCTTAGCCATTTACTTTTGTGCTATTTGTTCTTGTCTGTATCTCTAGGTATGGTATGTTAAAAATGGAACCGAGGAGTAAAGTCAAGGATTGGCTTCTGTTCGATATAAATCATTCATTAAGCGTCGACCTAGCGGTCTGTCGTAAAATAGAACGTAATAACCACATTCGGCATTGCAAAAACATACGACATTCCGTGGATTTTATTAGGTCGTGAAGCGGGAACATATATTACCTTAATAATTACTCACTCTCGCTCCTAACGTTATATCATGTTGTTAGGACAAATTGCGAAATTGAGAGCCACGGTTTGGCTTGTGACAAGACAATTGTCTCTGCGACCAAACCAGTGTACAATGAAATGCAGTTCAATAATACTTGGGCAGTTGCAGCACACAAGTATATAGACCACTATCGGGGTAATTCAAGTAAACATCGACCATAAAGCACATTGATCACAACATGTAGCAATGGTCTTGCACTGTCGAGGTAGTCGACGTAACCGTATTAATGTGAGAGAGAGATATATAGAATATAGAGAGATCTAGATATATATATATATATATATATATATATATATATATATATAGATATATATATATATATATATATATATATATATATATATATATACGATATATATGGTATATATATATATATATATATATATATATATATATATATATATATACGTATATATATATATATATATATATATATATATATATTCACGAACGCGACCTTTAGAAACCTTTCGCAGACTTTTTCATTAAAAATGTTTACAAGTATTTTGTTTTCACCATTTTAATATGATAGTCGAGTCCTTATAACGCACAAATATAATTTTGTATGAATGATTTCGTTGATTTGTTGTTAATAAAGGGACATTAAATTTTAACAACTTACCATTCGTTGACATTACCTGAAAACCTCAATATCTTGCCAACAACAATATATACTTTGGCCCATATGGTAAAAATAATGTTTAATCAATCATGAGCGTAGAATATGTATATTCAAAGTTTTCAAATATCGGAATTCTTTTAAAATTTTTACACTGAAAAGTATATTTTTCTCATAATTCGCATATATACAACTTTGAATAAATTCGCAAAACGCTGCCAATGGTTCATTCTAATCATATCTACAACAAATGTCATAAATCGAATCCATAATGACGGAAAAAGAGTTTAAAGTGTATGTATTCCGCAAAAATACGCAAATACATATGGGCACGAAAGGTTGGATTTATACTTATTAATTACTATCTTGACCATTCGTGGACGACCTTTAGAGGACCAAAAGTATATACCAGGATTTTAAAGCGGAAAACAGATTTTATTTGCGTTAAACTTTTATATTATATTATTTTAGGTATCCCGAAATAATAATTTATATATATATATATATATATATATATATATATATATATATATATATATATATATATTATATATATATATATATATATATATATATATATATATATATATATATATATATATATATATATATATATATATATATATATATATATATATGTTTATTTATATGTATATGAGCGCACATTTCTTCTTAGTCAAAGAAACGTTTAATCCATGGTCGATATATAATTCGGTCGGGCTCTAGCTGCTATGATCTGCGAGGCTCATTAATTCGTACATCGTGGAATCCCTATTTACGAAGGCGAATGCTTATTGCTGGTTTTGGTGCAGTCACATTATTGTATATATTTTGAATAATAAATGAAACCATAATAACTAACGCAAATATTGGTCCTGTGAGGATCAGGGTTTTTCTACTTAGCGTTAAATTTCTGTCAATTGATCACCCTGATATGTTCGCAATAGATTGCTCGAGTCAATTATGTGTTTGGTCACATTAAAGTCCCTCCGTTAAATTTATTCAAATACCCCGAATAGATTAAATGGCGAGTCGTAAGTGCGGTGTTTAATGACTGTTTGGAAGCTGAATAGATTGCACGTCTTTGCCCTGATATAAACGATAAGGTCTTGAGCTAATGTTATTCTCCTTTTTTCATATCAGATTTCGAAATGAAATAACACAGAGCTGCTAGTAAAGGAAGTGGCTGTTCTGGCGCAGCGAGGTACGTGTTTGTGAGATGATATCGATTGCGTATATTGCGTTGGTGTCTTCTGTCGCGCCAATCCCACGATTTTTGTCGCTGCATGTTAACTCATATTCCAGTCTGTCGCAAAGCGCAATCTGGCCTATTATTAAAATGCCGACCTGGTTTAATAGACAATCAGGTGGGCTCTGACGAAGATACAGATTTACTCAAAAGGAGAAGGTAGCATCTAATAATTTAGATCGGGTTAAATGTGGTCGCGAATGGAAGCTTCTGAACGGGATGAGAGATCATAGCAAATTCCTAGTACTGCAAGGAAGTGCAGTTCACAGCTTGCCCGGGCATTTTGTGTGATCGGTAATATACAATCTTAAAAGGCAGTAGCAGCCTTCCAAGATGTTGCAGACTTAAGTCCTAATGCTCGCATTATTGGACTATACCTCGGGATGTGTGAATCCCTCAGACGTGTCTAGAATATAGGCACTCCTGGCCTTCTGCCTCGAAGCCCTGTATCATGCGTATGATAGGTTTTCATATTACCGTTGTCATCGCTTATACGTGTTCATGGCCAAATAATTGATCCGTGAAAATGATGTTGGGTGTGTGTGTGTGAAGTTCAGAGTGATTTGCCATTGAATTAGTGTATGTAAATGGAATTGTTAAACCTATGTGGCCATAGGAATATTATTCAATAATACCGTGATGATTATATATAGATCAAAATCTTACAATACACTAGGCAGGTTTTATCATTGTTTATAAATTACCTATTAACTACGAGAAAATAGCACGATTATTAATGAAGAGCGTATCATTATGCGCATTATATGGTGTATTCTCAGCAACATGGTTACCGTATTTTTTGCGCGATAAGTTAATATATGAAACATATCTACAGGGATGATGAGATGTTTGGTCCAGTGTTGAACTTGTAAACACTGATAACACCTGCCTAAAGTTTATTTGGCAGTCACATTGCAACATCAAGTCTGCGATTAATTAGATAATAAATGTGCTAAGCCGTCATACAAATTGTATCAGCATAACCACGTTTAAGACTGCTTATTACACCAAGCAGTGGTGTATGATGTATATTGAGGACAAACAGATCGTTAGGCTCACTGGCTATCGATATATCCTCTTTCTGTTTGCAATATTTGACAAGCACTTAAATGGCGAGATGAATAATTGATGATCGAATCCTCACAGAGCATTGAATGACTGAATGTTCTTAAGCGCCGCTTATTCAGGTCTATTCACGGTTTTGAAAACAGCTTTCGAATCTATATTGACATTACATCTATTATATTTGACACGCCAAGTTGTGTGATGAAAACGTTTTGGACACAAGGTGTGATATGTAGCATAAAGCCATTGACTCTCAACATCCGATTGCTAGAATCTGATAACACAGTGGTCCACTGGTGTGGTTACATCAATCGCCAATCATTGCATATTGCAATATAAATATGATTTGTTTCGAAAAGTTTACTCTCTGTAGAGTAGTTTATGGGAAGAACCATCAGTATACAAATGTTGAATGTAGTTTGGATAAATATCCTGTTATAATGGTTTCTGATAAGAATGGCTTCTGACAATATGATATCCACTTTATAGATATAACGCAAAAGGTTGTGTTGAAATTCATAGTGGTACCCAGTTTGTGTTTATTTGCCATGTCGCAACAGTCTGTCTCTCAGCATTAAATATAGTCTATTGGTTGTCTTGTCTGAATATGAAAAACGACTAATGTGAGAAATAATGGCGTTATTAAGAGCACACCATAAGAAATAAAAAAAGTAACGGCTTCGTTTTAGAAACAGACTGACCATTACTTAGGACGTTTTATATCCAAATGCAGACATCCGAAAACCTTTCACTGTAAGAGTGCTAAACGTACTACAATCACCAAAGCGTTAGAGCATTACTGCGTCATGCCTACCGATCAACACATTACCGATGCAAATGTCTGAACGATGTTCCAGATGAGTTGGAAAATATTAACACCAACTTTATTCAATATCCCGTACTATGTTATACAACACATGACATAAGTGACCTCAGTTGCTTATTCATTTGCAGTTTTTCAATTGGTTTGCATTGTATGAAACATATAATAATTTATGGTAACTTACGAAACGATCGATGGTATGAATTTTAGCAACAGACAATAAGGTAACCACACCATGCACAGGTTTCGAACATTGACGACCTCTAAACCCAAGTATTTTCATGCTATAACTACTAGTCGCCATGATTGCTCATTGCTTACTTGACCATCAAAGTGGTTTTCGTCTTACGATACGTGTTTACACTTATGCAAAGCCAATCTAAAGATGCATTTCTTATTTGCAAATATGTCCATAAATCTGATCACGTTTTGGTTGGGAACGGCATGGTCAACAATAATCAGCTCTTCCTTTAATCTTATCAAAGACGTCCCGAATGTGTTTATCTCCGTTTGCGATAGAGTCCCTTAAGGGCTGATAAAAAAAGTGCTGAGCGATTTGCCTTATGCCATCGTAATATTGGGCACTTTAACGTAAGCCTCGCCTGTGATCCGGTCCGTCTTCTGAATTGCAGACTCCTGAATAAAATGGCATGAAAAACTCCATGTTATTCATCAATTTATCGATTAGCTTTTTTCATACGTGATAGCAGAAGGCTCTTTCTGGTAATGTCTTCGTAAGCAGCGCGTGATAATGACCGATACCCCCAGCACCACACGATGCATAAAACCTTAAGAGCCCTTAAACGCCATATCTGTTCCGTGCTTGCCAGTGGGCTAGTGTTATGGAACCATTAAAGCAGCTGTGAGAGATCTCGGTCGTTATTTTATTGATATAACGCAGCTTTTAAACGTCTCTGTTTGCTATTCCTTACCGAAAATATCCGTGGTAGTTAACTTCAAAGATGTCGGTAAGATGTTTACCCCGGGTGATGAAAGTTTTGGCGGCGTTACATTAAAACTTCATAATAATTACATCGTACTATTAGCCGCCCAGTAATGCATGATACTGCTTGTATAAAAAAACACAGCGGCTCCGTCTTTCACTCACTAATCATGTTTTATTCATTGTCTCTTTTATTGAAGCATGGACATGAAACATGTAAAAGGGAAAAGATTGCTTCTATTATTAATAAAGGCAAAAACCCCACAACCTCATTACTCTTATGACTATTATTAGGTATGGTTAAAACTCCGTAACCTCATCACTTACAAGTAATGATTACAGTAATTGAAAAGCAAACGAACAATAATCGATGATATATACTTCTGCTTCATATATGCCATATGGTTCATCCTTTTTTTAAAGCCAATATTACCGGCTCATCATATACGTCTTAGCAAACGCTCTAATATTGAATGACACGGACATCGAAGACGTTGAGGCCGATGTAACACATATTTCCCGATACCAGATGTAGCCTTACAACGCTTACGGTTAGCAGGGTTATATATCTATTGAATATGTCCGACACAAATGGTGGTCGAAATTCACCGGGCAATATTCACTTTGTACCGCTGCTACACTGATCTTGCACTTGAGTTTCAAATATTTTTTATCTTGCCTAGACACCTCGTCAAAAGTGCTCGACATAATTTTTGCTTCCATTCGGTTGCGACATCACGGTCACGGTAATGTGATACTCTTGTTTCGCCTTACATTTCGCATTCGAAAATACCACCGTAAATCTTGATATTTCTTTCAGTACAGCTGCATCGTGGAAATGACATACAAGCAACACCTGACCCCTATAGAGTTTTTGACCGCTTGGTACAGGGAAGACGGCCGATGACACTCTGCAAGGAGTTGATCAATGATGATATAATTATCCATGTTGCGTATATACCTTCGAAGTCTAATATATCATGTCGACTACTATCTAGATAATTATATCTTACCCGGCAACAGATCACAAAGCTGCTGGAAGGGTCGACACGACTAAGATAGTTTCAATGAACGACATATGCAGTAGGTTGATGAGTTGGCAGCAGAAGCCTTGCGTGCTTGGTCTCTGCTAGTAGCTGTCGTACAGCGGCACATTCCTCCCTTGTTGGGATCGCATCATTCTAATGCAGGTCGTCTTCAAATGAGTCATGATACTTGGTGTGAAAGAGCACAAACCAGCGGTTCTGCTCACATAGATTCTTCAGCACACAGTTGTACGTTTGAGTGACGACCCGGACACTTTGATGCGCATGGCGGCTGCTAAAGAGCAGTTTGGCTAACATGTCTTTCTATGTGGTCAAGGCCTTTGTTGCACAGCATTCATCATTAATGTACAGGGTAGCCTCGCCCTTAAAACATTGGCAGAAAACCATCAACTAGTCACGGAGCCGCTCCTCTGAATCAACCATATACACGTTTGTATCACCCCACTGCCATGGCCGTGACTGATAGACCTCGTTGAAATGGATGGTAGGGCAGAGGATAATTATATGTTCAAAGGCACCAAAAAAGGGCCCTTCAAGTAGGTTGAGCATGAAGACCGCATCCTGTCTGCCAACAGACAATAGCCGAGCAGGGACCATCTGTTAATGTAAACTAGGTAGACTTCGTTGACGAGCTTGCCATCCTTAATGCTAAGCTGTGCATCCCCAATAACATACATATAGACGTTTAATGCACTAGCTGCCTCTGGGTTTTCTGTGATCCAAATGGTAACACCCTTAGTCGCAATCTCCATGTAGCCGGTCGGCGGCACTTATCCTCACGTCGTGCCACAGGGCATACTTTGCTGGTTAGGTACTGTCCCAGGGATACTTTGGCAAAGTCAGGTCTTTTACACCTGTTGCCACACTGGGGTCTTGTTTTCTTGTAGCCGCAAAGGCCTTTATGCATTATCCCGCCACTAGAAGCCACGCAGGCCCTGGGCATAGAGTTGGTTACGGATGCTCTCACTGGTCACCTCGACCTTTGTAATCTTTGGGTGCCAGAGTGACACTATCTTCCTTGCAAATGTGGCATTGGCTGTGTCTTCAAAGAATAGTAGGATGCCCTTCATTCTGCTGGCCGGTACGTTCATGTTGATGTTCTATTGTGCGTCACTTTTATTGATTACAAGCTTCCTGTGACGGAGCACACCCTCACACAGAACAAGTCTTCAAGGGGTTGACCAAACAGTTACTTAGGCTGGAGAGGAATTCGAAATGAGCAGCCTCAAAGTCGCGACAGCAGCAGGTGACACGGCAGAAACTTTATAGAGGGCTGTCATATCGTTATAGTAAACGTGGGTATACAGACAAATGGTCTGCTACTACGAGAGCTTATTGAGCTAGACCAGGCTAGGCATACCAAGAGGGGAGAGCTGGTCAACAACCTAGACCGGCTTAGCAAAATGGACAAGCAAATGCCCAGTCAGGAGCATAAGTTGGAGGAGTTGCCAGACGAGGAAACCAAACACTATGCGCTGAGTCTGCAGAGCTGCCAGAAGAAAGACATATTAGACTAGTAGCTGCCTCTGTAAACCGCAAACGTATGCGGACCCAAATCACTCGCACCAGGGAAAAGATCAGACCAGCTCTGATAGATGGTATTGGTACCATCCTGGGAACCCGCTGACACGCCCGATGTGAAGGAATGGATAAAAAGCAGCTAAATTCTTGGCAAACGCCGGCAGCTGCCAATCCATGAATGATTGGCTTCATTGTATTGTGACAGTGCAGGTCAACTGCAAAAGTGGTTGGTTGGATGGCAGAACGTGTATAGGCCGCAGCTGTGGCACTGGGGAAGTGATCTTCTAGATGCTCCGTGACCTGCTACGTAGCAAGCCAAAGTTTGGATGAAACAGATACTGTGGACGCTGTGGGGCTGCCTATATCATCTGGTGGTGTGTCAAAGCTTTCTCCATTACCAGGTGCAGCATTCACGTTGCCATCAATGTTGATTCCGATTTGCTGTTCACTGTCAATGAAAAAAAACGCGCTGATTCAACGTAGCGGAGACTAAGCAGTAGAATACATATGACAAAAATTGGGTGTTCCTGCTCCTACACCAGCGATGATATGATTGACCCACCTTAATGCACAGAGTTACTGCATTGTGCGCTGTATATACTGACCTGTTGAATAAACGAAAGTTTTAGGCACAAACATGAACACCAAAGAGTGTATCGCTGGGCTTGAAGGTTGCGCAAAAGATTTGCAGTCAGATATACATTGTCTGAGAGAAGAGAAAATAGACTTATAGATCAAGCTCGATGATCGTGTGAAATAGAAGGATATTGTAAGAAATCTGGAGTCTAAGAAAGATGATGTTATGGAGCGAGTGGAGCGCTAAGATGAGCTTGTCACCAGGTGTCACATGAGCTTGTAAAGATTACTTCAACCGGGTGTTCCTCTCCTTGTTTAACTCAGAGTGGTGGATAGCCGCGAAAGGAGTTGACACCTATGACTATGGGTTAACCAATCGGCCTGACGACATCAATAGGAAAATTACCCATAGAGGTTTAATCATCGGGATGCAGCAACTATCCGGTCATGTACTTAATGAAAGCTACCATGCCACTTCGAATAAAGCAAATTAAGGCATGCTACATAACTATCTAACATGGTGATTTCTTTGGAGATGAAAATAGGACGCACGGAGAATTTCACAATAAAGTGGAACGCCGAGACAGCTTAGGGATATGCCATTGTTCAAATGACGTTTTTTGTGTGCTGATCAGCTCATATACAGATAATATCCTAGATGAACAGATTTATGTCCTGGAGCTGTCATGTCCGTGATGGCACCGATACAGAGCAGCATGTAAGGTATATCATATTTACAGTCGTCGATGAAAAGGAATACTGTTAATTTTATTGATATATTATTTTTGTCGACCAGGGTAATGCATTATGCATCATCCCACACTACAAATATTAAGTTTCAGTCTACATCCGCATAGCTGATGTCACACAGGATGGTCTGGGGACCCGATTTCTCTTTCCAAGATAATGACAGCACCTTCGGATGCCTGTATCCAGGGTAATGTTTCACCGTAAATGTATATATATATATATATATATATATATATAGAGATATAGAGATATATATATATATAGATATATATATATATATATATATATATATATATCTATATATAGAGAGATAGATATATATATATAGATAGAGATCTATATATATATATATATATATATCTATCTATATCTCTATATATATATATATATCTATATCTATCTCTATCTCTATATCTATATATATATATATATCTATATATATATATATATATGGCTTATTCATTTATGAAATTAACCGCAAACTTACATACTTCTTCGTTTCAGCTTTTCGTAGCTATATCTACATTCATTTATTTCAAAGTGAGATTTCGCCGTCTGCGTACGCATTTAAAATCGCTATTACGGCGTAGACTAATTAGTGTTTCGACGGTGTATCAGTCAATTATCTTTCGGTTTAAATCCCTGCTGTGTTAAGCGCATGTAGCCGATCCTCAATATCATCGTACCTGTTAAATTAACAGTGCAATTATCGTTGGAAACATTAATCACCCAAACAGCAGGCCATTGCACGTTGTTTTATGGAAGGTTCCGTAATATCCATCCATCTGCCACGGTCGGTTGTGGTGAAGACGTCAGTGATGATAATACCTTTTAATAATCAATTATCGCTAATTCGAATCGATATCAACTTTAAAATTGCACAATCTATAACGTTCTACGCCTATACTTTTTGCATTTAACGCTCCATATGATATAATTGAAGTAAGTTAAAATTGTGTTGATATTATTGAAATAAGCCTGTAAAGACCGTTCAGCAAACAGTAGCAGAATCACACAGGCTAATTCAATCACCCTAGTATCTTTTGCTGAGTCGCATATCACCGACTTACACAGGAGAAGACTCAATCGGGAAATAATAAATCAAATGGATATGGTCTAATTGAGATGCATGTCTATATATATAAATGTATATATGTGTATATATATGTATATATTATATATATATATATATATATATATATATATATATATATATATATATATATATATATATATATATATATATATATATATATATATATATATATATATATATATATATATGTATTAAATTATTTATTTTACTGTAGTACCGTTTGGGATGTTCGGATAATGAATACGTTCCAATATTTTGACGAAATTGCTAATTCCAAGTTGTACCATATATAGTGTCGCTATCCGGGAAGACTACGGAGCAAAAAAGGGTGTGTTGGGCCTGCCATGATACAAGGGTTATGCATGAAGACCAAGAAAATCATAGCGAAATGGTTATGTTGTGAATAAATTCCAATTTATTTGACCACTTTTGTTCCTATGATATCTTTTCGCCGCTCATGTTGTATGGTGGACAATTCTAAGATTGTTGCTTGCATATTTAGTAACAACATGAATGAATTAATATAACGAACAGTAAGGTCCTTATAAACATTGTCGCGATCTAATGAAGCTAGTCATATATTATATTATGTCTTCATTTTAAAGCGGGGTAAATTTGATATCTTGACACAATACTCACCACCCATGATTATCTCAGAAGAGCTCTTTGTTTGCTACAAAACAACAGCATTATTCTCGGGGTAGACCGGGAACCACTATATATCCATTTTCTGTTATGTTACTTTTTCATGAAAGACATGATGCTGTTGAGTGCAAAATTGAAACCGAAGATACCCATCATAACGTACCCTCTCAGTCATCGGTTGATGGACTAACCCCTTACAGCTGATATTTTAATATATTCCCCAGCTTGCCAGATCCACGAGTGACCACCATGTCACCTATCTCTCCCCTCCTCTTCTCATGCATACCCCGTATTCCAGAGCCACATGGCCATCCTGCCCAGGCAACGCACAAAGGACCCAACCCTTACTAACTTGGCTACTGCACGTTCCATGACTTTGGCATGGCCTGCCCTAGCCGTTGAGAGAATCACTTAACATTACAAAAGGAGTTCTCCACATCTCTCTCTGACATTAAGGCAAAGTTCCATCTAAAATTAAAAGGTTGAAGTCAGCTAATAAAGTTCAAGTTCTGATCAACCCTACACCTGGAGTTTTACTACATTATCACACGTGCGTATCGTGTGCTTCTCTCTACACCACATATCACAATACGACAATGCTAATCGAGATTGTCCTACTCAGAGGGCCACTCCACTTGCTGTTTTGTAACTAGAAAAAGAGATAGACATTAACCGCAAGCTTTGCATCCCTAAATGTCTTGCGAGGGTGTTTTCTTGTGGGTTTGTGCTAATACATGAACGACAACAATTAGAGCTGAATGGGTATCATTGACGAAATGAACCTAACCAAAACAAAAGGATACAAGCCTTCAGCTGGGTACTCCACTACTTGTGAGGTACTTTTGAGGATGAAAGTCAGTATTTGCTCTGCTGATGGCGCCATTCATTTCTCAACCTCGAATGACTGCTGCTAATGCCATAAGCTGATCGCCAGATGCTT
>CM067353.1:49263939-49281439 GCA_034190875.2 Urechis unicinctus
TGGAAATGGTAGCATTATCCCTTCATTTGGCCCTTTTTTCCCCCCAACACAGACTCTCAAACCGGGTAGAAACCGTGGTGAAAAACTAGATTATGGACAGTGGCAAAAACCCAAATCTTTTGCCCAGATCGTTTACTTTGGTTATGGGCTTTCAGTTTTGAAGGGGTGTCATTTTTTTTCCTTCCCCCCCATTACCTGCCATTCCCTTTAAATGCCCCACTCCCAACATGCTTTGCCTAAATTAACTGCACGGCCGGAAAGGTAAATTTGACAGATTTCGTCGCATATATTTGAGAGTGGGAACCCGGTAGTGACCGGAAATCACAAAATGTCAGCTCCAAATGTCCTTTGTTCTTGGTAGTCATTGCCTTCAGGGTTCATAAATACACCTGCAATGCAACCTACATAGCGCAAAATACAGAGGCTGTATGAGCGCATAGCGCGCCCGGTAATCATGCTTTCCCCCATATTTCCACTTTCCAACATGTAATTACTTAGATCAGTATCAAAGCTATAAATGCATTATTTTCTTGTTCGGTATTTCAGACGGCGCTTCTAATTACTCACTGAATGATCAGATTTAAACCCACCATGCCTGTGAATGCTTTGTGTTTGCTAGCTGTCAAACAGATATATGGTTGCTGCTAAAAGGAATCGGTTTAAGGCAAGTTGCATGTCGCCTGAAACGTTTATTAAATTGCAATGATGACACTGCCAATTGCTATACCATGCATTTTCTGTCAAATAAATTATAATTACACGTCACTGTTCTGTAAATTGCTATAACTATCGCCGGTGTGTCAATTGCTATAACTCGCAGGTGGTCCGTCAATTGCAGTAACACGTCGCTCGACTGTGAATTACTTTTACACGTCTCTGGTCTTTCAATTGCTATACCACGTTTCTGGTCTCTCAATTGCTATACCACGTCGCCGATCCATCAATTTCTATAACACTCCGCTGGTCTTTAATTTGCTATGCAACGTCACTGGTCAGTCAATCGCAGTACCACGCCGCCGTGGCTGTCAGACCTAACCGGATAATACTGCTGATGCACCTGTGCTGTAATATCGACAATACTATTTTTAGATGGCGTGATAGCAAAGATAATCGACTGTTACAGCGCATTAACACATCAGGCACTGTAAGCTGTACATTTGCATCGGCATCAACCTGTCGTCTTGAATAAGAGACATACCGGCGATAAATGGGCTACTGTGCAGAGGATGTGCTATCTCAAGAAAGTTTATATAGGAGCTGCGGAGCTGGAAGGGGCTATGGTCAACTGAAAATAATAAGTGTCCCTCTGCAAGTAGTTTAAAACTATTCCCAAATATTTTCACTTTATTCTCCATTCTCCTTCTTTGGCAAGAATAATCCAGTTCTGGTCGAGTAAAGATGTTGCAGATGCATAATATCTGGTTATTACATTTCCATGTCTTGAAATTCCTGTTGGATCCACTTTTTGTAAAAACAAAAACACCTCGACTGTCACTCACTAAGGGTTGAATAACTGGAAATTAGTTTTTATTTTTGGAAAGCTTGAGCCAGCTGCTGTCTTCAGCATCCGATGTGTTGGTGCTGGCACTGAGTCGCTGTGTAATCAAGCGACAGAGTATCGCTTCGGGTTGTCTTCAATAAGTTCATAACTAAGCCCTGCTGCCACCATCTGTGTACCACGCACGCAAATCGCAGCCCGTCGTTTTTCCAATCGATCGATCTTCAACTGCTGCAGTTTGATTTCAACTCATTATCCGATTGCAAATGATGCTAAAAGGTTCACTTGTTGTCGATGGGCATAAAGTAAGTGTTCTATGCATCATGTATTTCCGATTCATTCAAATCAAATAACACTTGCTGTGCATAGCTTGCATTTCAATCACTAACACGGCAGTTGACAGATGTTTGATCCAAGTGTTAAACTCGGTTTGCCTTAAATCTAACAAAAACTCTGCGACATGATACACAGCTTTATACAACAGAAAGAATGATGTTAAGGAACCAGCCATCTTATCTTTAGGCGAAATATTTGTTCGTCAGTCGTGATTACGCATTGCTGTATATACCACGAAGCTAAATTCAAGCTTTGATGTGCGTCACGTGTGTGGAGATACGTCACCTTCTGTTTACGTAGGCGGGTGTTTGATGTGGATAAACAAACTGAACCACGGCAGTGTCCTGCGTACACAATAGACAGATGAAGGGCAAGAGCTGGAGTGGAAAAAGCGTTAGCAGCGGCAACTGCCGTATACTAGATAAGCTAGATTCAGAACGGAGTTATATTTATCTAAACCAATAACTGGTTATACATATTTCAATAAACGGACAGCTCTTTTTTATGTTTACCCAACATATATGACATTATGCAATCATGCAAATACACGCAACGACTCTCCTTTCTTCCACAGCAATTTCGATTTTAACGAGGGTGTGATATTAACGCTGTTAGGCGGTAATAGGCGCATGCTGAACAAATACCTTCTTTTAAGACGCAAAACGTTTACCTGCAAATGAAGAGAAATATGAAATATATTTGTCAGGCTTCGAGGATGGGTATGCTTTGTGATAATCTTATGAAATATATTTGTCAGGCTTCAAGGATGGGTATTTGCACTTTGTTATCTGATAGTGAGTTGATCAAGATTCCAATCTTAGATAAGAAAACTGGTGTACGAAAAAACCGACTCTCATTGTAAAGACAACCATTGAAACACTGCTTATCATTTCCTACACATGCCGCTGTATTACACCACATACTGATGTAATTACACAGCACAGCGTGCTGACCAAATTTATGTTGTCTTTCAAAGAAAAGAAGACCAATCAAGAATGGATCACCTCAAATTCAATTCAGAGATGTGATGGGATAAGCAATAACAAGGGTGTTCTTGATGACCAGGTAAGGCCAAATAGATGGAGTTACTTGCTGTGTGTAGCATTGCAGTATGGAGAATGTACGTTATAATAATACGTGTGAGCAGCATTTTCAAATAAATCTGACAATGCACACGAGACCATATATCTATCCAATTATAATTCAGCAAGTGGTTGCATAATATCGGAGCAGTCCTAGCTCCTATGCTCTAACGCTGTCGAGTAGAGAGCGCTAGAGAGATATGCAAGGCTTCACACCTTACTTCGGTTGTACTCTAGTGCCCCTGCCGGCAGTTACTGACATGTACATTGGTGCTGTTAGAAGCAGCGCTTACTACTCATGTACCTCTGTCCCATAGCTGCGTTTTTAAAATCGATCCCTGTGTTTTTACTGGTAATTAGTCTGATCTGTGAGTAATAAGCTTGTTAAACAGAGAAACATACAAAGTGAATATTTGTTGAGGGGGCACAATAATATCATTATAGGATTCGTGTTTTTTTATTGTATAGCAGCGTTTGAATCAGGCGAAGTACTCAAATGATTACATCTTAACTGGCATTCTTCCATATTGCCGTCGGCCGCTGTCAACGTTTCTTTTTACTCAACACGTCGATTCATTTAAATCGATCACAGAGTGTTGCAATATTGCCAAGAGCAGCACCCAATAATGTCAATGGTATTGTTCACTGTTTTCTTCTGATTGATGCATTCAGTCCACATATGTTATCAAATCTTATGATTAGACACAATGTGTTATAAATTGCACGTAGTAGAGGCTTCGCATTGGAGGAGTGAGAGATGATTGAAAATATCTAAGAAACGGTTTCAGATGTGGTTCACTGTAAATGTCATGTGCAATACGATCACAACATCGATGAGTATGACGTAGGAAAAACGTGATTTTGAGCTCTGGTGGGCGCCGCCTTCTGTATGATGTCTACCGTTATCTCAGCACATGGAGATATCCATGACAGCAGCTGATGATACCCAAATCAGTCTCAAGGACGAGATGTTAATTGATGCTATGAGGCCCCACCATTACAAAGATAGATCTATCTAAGTATCCTCTGTCTGAGATGATGAATGGTGGGATATCCCAGGTATCCGTCGTCTACAACCGATTCAAATGCAACATCAACGTGCTGTGCTCAATTGCTACCAAACCAATATGACTTTGTCAGGGCTAAGTACGACACTCGTTGAGATAGGGATCAGCCTGGATCCTGCACGAATGTAAAAAGAGCTAAGTAGCCTACCTGCCTTTCCCCCTTTTTCGCCAACATGCGATATAATTATATCCTTGATGAGTAATGCCACATAATACCAGCCATAATGCCTAATTGGTCCAGAAGTTATTTCAATTAAACATTCGACCCAGATGTAAGGTCTATACAAGAATAGCTACTCGGGAATGTCAAATTCACTGTGAAATGATGATTTAATCAATGGAGATCGCGGCTTCTAATTAACCTACAATCCTATAACCATAGGTATGAATCTAATCACTCAAGAATTCTATAAACATAGGTGTGCATCGTGGTATCTTATAAACCCAGAATCCTATAACCATAGGTAGCATCGTTGGGCCTTATCAACCCCGAATCCTACAACCACGTGTAGGCATCGTGGTATTATTGCAACACGGCAAAAATATTGTCAACGCAAATGTCGGGAACTATCAAGCATGACATTTCGCAAATTATGGCATTCCGTCCCTCTTAAGTGAATTTTTCGCCATGAGCCAAAAAATATCACATTAGATGGGTTGAGGAAATTCAAGTACTTGGATATAAAACTGAAAACACTCATCAATTATGGCTGCTGCTAAAAGGAATCCTTTTAAGGGATGATGCAAGTCGTCTAAAACGATGGCCAAGCGAAATGCGATGATTCTGTCATGTCACAGCACCTTACATCCTTCGCCGACACCTTCCTCACTGATGTCACTTCAAATATATCAATTGCAGCTATTAAAATAATCTCTCGTCATACATTTGGTAGCAATATTCTGCCACATAACAGACAAATAGCCGCTTTTCTTGCCTCTCTATGTCAGAGTTGTAAATATTCTACGCGCCTTGAAAGCTCAAAAATACACACCTACCCTCTTTCGTAATGTGCGTACATCATGATGCAAAACCGTGGATAGCAAAGACACAGTCTGAGTCATCTGCTCATGCATACGCCCGTACATTGTGGGCGAATCACGCTGCTAATCGTGTTTGCAATTACTCATTGTTCAAGTAGCATATATATAAATGTATATATATATATATATATATATATATATATATATATATATATTATATATATAGATAGATATATATATATTATATATATATATATATATATATATATATACGCGTATATATATATGTATATATTTATGTATAATATATATATATAATATATATATATATATATATATATATATATATATATATATATATATATATATATATATATATATATATATATATATATACATATATATATATATATATATATATATATATATATTTATATATATATATGTACATATTTATATATATATATACATTGTGGGCGAATCATGCTAATCGTGTTTGCAATTACTCATTGTTCAAGTAGCATATATATAAATGTATATATACATATATATATATATATATATATATATATATATATATATATATATATATATATATATATATATACATACGCGTATATATATATATGTATATATTTATATTATATATATATATATACGCATATATATATATGTATATATATATGTATATATATATATATAATTAAATATATATATATATATATATATACGTATATTCATATATATTTATATTGATATATATATATATTTATATATATGTACATATTTAAATATATACATAAAGATATATATACATATATATATATATGTTTATATATATATATATATATGCACATATATATATGTATATATTTATATATGAATATATATATATATATCAGTATATATATGTATATGTATATATATATAAATTTATCAGTTTATATGCATATATGTATATATATATAAATGTGCATATATATACATATATGTGATGCATATATACATATATATACATATATACATGCATATATATGTATATATATATGTGTGTTTATGTAAATATGACTGTATATATTCTTATATATGTATACATATATATAATATATATATGTATATATGTGTATATATATAGATGCATAAATATATATATGTGTATTTATGTGTATATGTAGATATATATCTTACCTTAGTACGTCGTTAACAAAAGCGGATATTGTGGCCCATCCCTGCACTGTTCGTTCTATTCTTAAGTAAACATATCGAGCATACTGGTGCGGAGAGAACGATAAATATTTAATCTGCTTGTTCTCCATCAACGAACTACAAATATCATCTGCCCACTTACCGTTTCCTCTGCGTAATGATGGCAGTGTATGATGAAGATCGTGCCCATGCGTTGTACCCAGAAGGAGGGACGATGGACTAGAATAAATGCGAGTGTATACCTTTGTGTGGCGTAGATGACAGGAATAAATTTACAAGGGAAAGTGTTGTGATCACGTAACAATAATGCGCTTGCTTATGTCTTGGTATTCAGGGTTAATAACTATATTCTGCCTCGGTGACCAGACCAGAGAAAGCCACGAATTCACACTAGAAACTGGTATCGTGAAACGTAACGGGTAATTGTGAAAATATGCTCTGATATAAACTGTACTTCCTGAATTAAGCGTGTTATACGTAGCTTAAAAACTGAACCGAAGGATCCGCGATCGCTGCATAGTTTTAACTATCGAGCCTTATTCATTGACCCTTATAACCAATATTGCGCTTAACACACCAATGCATATGGAAATTCGTGGTGGGCCTCAGTCAAAATAGCATTAGGTAATTGTATATATTAACATATTTGCATATTCGCCTGTCAGCGGGTGGCAGTTTCTTTCTTGTGAATATCAATTCGCAATAGCCATTGCAGCAGCTTATCAATCGAATCTGCCACATTGAATATAAACGTTTTCCTTTTTGCGAAGGCGTATATATTGAAGGCAGTATCCAGGAGGCATCTTTCAGTTAGGATGACAAATGAAATGCTTGCGGTTTTATAACTGCGCTGTGTTATCTAAAGAGTCGAAAAACTGCGTTGTTACGTGCGTGATCTGGGGAATGCAAATATGCGTGTGTGCACAAAGCAACAATCGATGGCTTTTGAATACCTGTTTTTAACTCACGCTTTTGCACTTTGACGGTTGTGCTGTTGCAAAACCGCAGCCGACCGAACGTATTGAAAAACGTCCAACGAAGCAATGTGCTTACTTACTAAATTGCACAACCAAATCAAAATGGTTAAAATTCATAGGTGAAATCCGAATTATATATTCGCGTCCACCAACATATATACACTACTCAGTCTTTATTGAACTGGCGCGCATTGTGCGATATGATTGATATGGCAATGGTTGTAGAACGACATCTTTACCAATATTGACGAGCAGAGCAAGATCGTTAGTCGGGTGGGTCGTAACAGCAACAAATCTTGTTTACAAAATCACGGGGTGAAAATTAAGAGAGTTTCAAGAACAGAGAGAGCTCAAATAGATACGTCAGGAGTTGAGTAAATATATATAGGCATTAACTGGGGAAGAGGAGATGGAACTGCATGTGTCGTTTATTTGTCTATTGTCGCCCCACCTACCACTGGCTAACCACTTCCGTTGAGTTATCATGACACGGAGCGAGATTGTGCGACCAGTCCAAGCACCTTTATTTATTATGCACTTATGTAGTACTCATTGCGCTAGATCCCGTATCAAGCCGCAACAATTAAGCCAGTCAGGGTGAGTGTTTACCTTGGTCCCTCCTTGATTGGCGTTGCTAACAGGTGCAAACACACAGGAACAACGTCAATGCAGATTGCTGATGACTTCATAAGTGGTTGATGACGTAATAATAACTCGCCGCGTGATAGAGTATTGCCATGGCGCAGCAGCAGCTATTCACGTGACAGATGCAGTAGGGCAATCCGAACCATCAAGCGGCAAGATACGTACTAAAGCTGTACATACGTAAGTCAGCTCCAGCACATTGGAATATCGATTTATCATCGATGATGGTCACATAAGGGCCTTTTAGATTATACAGTCATATAAGTCAACACATACAATGCAACATATCATGATGTTTCGTATATAATTACATGCAACCCCTGTTTATTTACCCAAATTGATGGGTGCTTTAAGGACAAAAAGTGAAGCAAGGCGACGTGCTACAGAATTCGAAGCGCCACATTCTGCTTCTTGTCATAAGTGACTATCCACAAAGCTAACGGGTGAACGTTACGACTGATGCGTATGATTCTGCTCACGTGAACTTGGTACAGCTACTTGGTTGTGGAGATGTGTCCGCACCAGGGGTACACAACAAATTAATAACCATATATCTCTACAGAGGCTAAGAAATGCCTGCACATATGCTTCTCTTTAACTGAGTTATTTCTCTCCGCTTCCGCTATCGAGTACTGCATGTGATAGAAGATACAACTTATCTAATTACCTTGGCATATATATCCACATGCATCATCTAACTAAACACCTGATCCACTAGTTAAGTCCAAAACTATTGACAGAGGATCAATTCACTAGGTCTGTGTTGTTCAATCTAGAGAAACAGCAGCAGGGTAATCTTTGGTATCGGAGCTGATCACTTGCGCACCCAAGTCAAGACAAACATTTCACAATATAGCTTCATTAACCTCGGTAAGAGTCGCTTATCAGTCCGCCTGAACAAGGACAACGATAATACAATTGCCGGATCTGATAACTGCAATTGAAATATGACCCTTGCTCTTGATGCGATTCAAACACGCTCAGATGTTCAGTATTCCAAAAAGAGTCTTCCATTGAAGTTGGAAATGGCACCCTTCAATAAACAAAACTTTAATTATGAAATGAACTAAACTGCGTATTGTCATTGCATGTTTGTGAAAAAGTATCATTTTCATAGTTATCCTAAGCAAATCTTCTTCTACGATACAAGGCATATAGTAAATGCCTTGATTAAAGAACTGTATGGTAAAAACAGAGAGTCTTGACCATTGGACGATGAGATTACGCCTTGGGAAGTTGAGCGAGCATGCCGTATTGGCTGATAATAAAGCACTCACAACGAAGCTAACTGGTCAATATTTGTCAATAAATAGAGTGCACAGATTGAATAAGAAACACCCACATCAATCTGTTCGTGAGAGGAAACGGACGCCGAGATATTATAGGCTGCGAATCAGAATATGAAAGGTTAGTTTATAAGAAAGTCTACAGGAAATTATGCTTCCAGGTGAATGATGGTGTCTGGTCATAATCGTTGTGCTTTGGATGATCCAAGCACGGAATTCCTGAGTTAAACCAGATGATCGTGGCTTTTTTATGTTTGATTGAATTAGAATTTATCAAACAATTAGCCTTGTCTAGCCATACAGCGATTGGGTGTCTCATTGCCCGCATATATCGCGTTGTATGTTGCGGTTAGAAGCTATAGACTATTCATTCATGGGTGCATAAATCCTTCCATCAACCGTCAAAGTGTGACTAAAGGCGCCTCATTTCCTAGTACCTGGCCATTTGAACGAGAAAGACAAATAAGCTGGATTACTCAAACCTTCACCAAGATTGGGTATCCTACTATATCGCAGTTAAACTATTCTAATGAGGAGAGACCCAATCAAGTATACGAAAAATATTCTTACTCAAGCTTCGTTGATACGCAAAAGTATTTCCTTAAAGTTAAGAGATCAAATAACATTTCACATTCCTCTTTAATTGTTGACTAAAAGGGGATCTAAGCAGTTGGCAGTTGTGGAACGCTAGTGCAAATGATAAACACAGTCGCAGTGCAGTTCATATTAAGGTACAATCAAGAACGATCACCAATAACAGTCCTTGTGCTTGTCATGCCAGGTTTACAACAAATCGGGAGCAAACATGTCATTTAACTCTCCTCAAGACAGGGGATTCAGGCTGTCAATAAAATAGAGTTGATGCAGTCTGAAATGTCTGATAGTCAGTATAATATTGAGGATTAATTCATGATTACGACAGTTGCTGGTAGTTATGGTGCCTCACTAAATGTTAATGAAGTACTAAGTAGGCGTTAGGTGTCCGGTGGTAAAAAAGAAACAATGGAAGGTGTTAGATGTCTGGTGATAGCAAAGAATCAATGGAAGGCGTTAGGTGTCTGGTGGTTAAAAAGAAACAATGGAAGGTGTTAGGTGTCTGGTGGTTAAAAAGAAACAATGGAAGGTGTTGGATGTCTGGTGATAGCAAAGAATCAATGGAAGGCGTTAGGTGTCTGGTGATAGCAAAGAATCAATGGAAGGCGTTAGGTGTCTGGTGGTTAAAAAGAAACAATGGAAGGTGTTAGGTGTCTGGTGGTTAAAAAGAAACAATGGGAGGTGTTGGATGTCTGGTGATGGCAAAGAATCAATGGAAGGCGTTAGGTGTCTGGTGATAGCAAATAATCAATGGAAGGCGTTAGGTGTCTGCTGGTTAAAAAGAAACAATGGAAGGTGTTAGATGTCTGGTGATCGCAAAGCAGCAATAGAAGGCGTTAGGGAGTCTGGTGGTTAAAAAGAAACAATGGAAGGTGTTAGATGTCTGGTGATAGAAAAGAATCAATGGAAGGTGTTAGGTGTTTGGTGGTTAAAAAGAAACAATGGAAGGCGTTAGGTGTTTGGTGGTTAAAAAGAAACAATGGAAGGCGTTAGGTGTCTGGTGATAGCAAAGAATCAATGGAAGGCGTTATGTGTCTAGTGATAGCAAAGAAACAATGGAAATCGTTAGTTCAACATGGTCAACTGAAAATGCGATAACGTGTGTTATATTCAACATTGATTACATTTTAACGTCCGATAATGTCGAAATAAATTATACTTGTGACTTATGTCAGCAAGGCACATTTTTGCATGTGCAAATTATGGGGAGATACTGAATGCATAACCGATTTGATATGGATTTGTTATGAATCAAGTTAATAAATGCGCACACAAAATAATTTATTGCATAGGTGTTTTAATCGTAAAGTAGACAATAACTATCCAAGCGGAAGTTTTCTAATTTCCTTTTTATTCAAATGTGAGCAACCATACCGTTTACTTGCGTTCGTCGTTTGTACATTGCACTCATCATTTTATGTTATTTGTGACCTCTTTCATCCTGTGTTATTTGCGTCATTGGCACTGTACCCAGCAAATTGGAGCTATTTACGTCATTCTTACATCTGATACACGTGTAATCGTGACTCACAGACTTGACAGATTACCATTTATCGGGAAGCGTTAGTCATCTCCTGTCTTCACACATAAGGTGTGACGGTGTTAGCCACAATTTAGCATTCCCTTGCCATTAGTGATATCTCACTGCTATAAATAGACAGATGGATGGTTGGTGTTTATTACAAATTGACAGCATTAATAGGTGAGGCGTGCCGAGTGGTACAATAAATATGGAAAACTGCATAGTTTTGAATTTTGCACCCTATTGAGCTATCAAGCTGGGCGGAATAATTGATAACAATGCTTTGAGTTTATACTTATGCGTACAGATTGTTCTACCAAATGGATATAAATTGGTTATGAACTTATAAGCGTGAACCAATATGCAGTGCGTCGTCTCAGTTTGCATTACATTAGCTAATTACCGCACCAAGTCGACATTTGCACTCGAATAATTCGCCATCTGGTTTTCGACCTAAACCTCCAGCAGGTGTGTGTGTGTGAACAATAATTACCTGGATCTGAACATGCATCTATTTTAAACTGGTCGTATTTACAATAGACAATTACGTAAAGCAAAACTGTGTGGCTTTATCTCGATCCGACTTGGGCTTACCTGCATATAAACTTAGCAATAGAAGGTGGTGGGGAACAGAAACGCGTTAACTGCATTGATCTGAAGGTCACAAGTAACCACAGAATAACACTCACTCCCTCAATCATTGTTTGGTACGAATTGCACAGCACTGTGTTTCTACCAAACGCAATTTTCGAGATAGATATTTGATTAATGTGCGCATCGATGTTGACTGTATCATTCTCCAATATGACCTCTTCGATCTATAAGCGATCAAAATACATTGGTTTATTAATGAAGACGTGTCTTCATCGCTTAACACTAGAAATGCACGTTATAAGGGAGAGAATATGCCCCATGATATAATGTTATCTGATATACAATTCATAACATGAGGTTTTATAGACATTGATACAATCTCAACAGGCGAACGGAGGAAAACAGGAAACTTAGCGATTAGACTGGTTACAATTTCAATGTGCGGTTTTACAGATAGTAAAGGAAAACCACTTCAACTGATATATGACGGTTTTGTTTGTCGTCGACCGCATGAGCATTCGCCCAGGAATAGGTAGGAAAAGTCGAGATTTTTTGATGGGACGGAGTACTCCAGTGAGTGGTGATCCAATCCGATTTTCATCCTCGAATATGGTGTAACAGTTGATATTTTATATATATATATAGGAGATATATATATAGATATATATATCTATAGATATATATATATATATATATATATATATATATATATATTATATATATAATATATAGAGATATATATATATATATATATATATCTATAGATATATATAGATATATATATTTACACAAAGATATACATATACATAGAAATATATTTATGTGTATATATAGATAGAGATATAGGGGTGATATATAAATATATATATATATCCAGTCATATAAGAAATATATATATATAGATATATATATATTATAGATATATATATAGAGATATATATATAGGTATAGATATAGATATATATATATCATATATATATATATATATATTCCTATATATATATATTTATATATAGATATATATATATCTATATATGGATATATATTATATGTATATATATATATATATATATATATATATATATGTATACCTATAGATATATATATATATATAGATATATATATATCTATATCTATATATATATCTCTATATATCTATATATATATATATATATATCTCTATCTATATCTATATATATATATATATATAGATATCTATATATATATGCATATATTTTTATACCTATTCTCTTAACTTAACTCTATCATTTTCCAAAAGCTGAATTTCGCGCCTCAGCTAGATTCCGGGGAGATAATACTGTGTCTTTGCGAGTGATACGCAGCCAGATTAGCGGCTGGTAAGCAAATGACTCGTGAGAAAAGCTGAATTGTTACACTTGCAAGGTGTGCGTGATATTAAGACCCTCCGTGGTGTTGCCATGTTAGAGCATTGGTGCTCTGTGAGGCTCCTTCTCAAAATCTGGTTGCTGCTAGGTGATATTGTTACACGTTAAACTGTGCGTTTGCTGAGAGTAGGATGCCATGCGTTACTTAAATTGAGTGAATGAATAATTGCAGCTTCTGCATCGTTAGTGTCCTTGATAAAACCATGAACTTACTGTCTCTGCACTTTTGTTGCATTGAATCAGACACGGAAGGAAGCAGGATTGCAAAATATTACCAAGTGGCCAATATTTTCAAGAGTGGAATATCAATAGGAGTAAATATCAATTCTTGTGATATGCAATTCATTTAGGGTTTCAACTCATTGATATTGTTTTTGCAACTTCAATCACATTGGTTGAAGTGTATTGCTTAGATGATATTTTATATCCGGTCCTCTCCAGTGCATTGGTACTGTCTTATTATTGATATACTATATAATGGATTTTCTTGTCTTACTCGAGAGAATGCCAGGCAGGCAAGCAACAATATAAACCTGGCAAGGGGATTTGAAATCTGAAGTTTTGCTTGTCTGTTGTCGGTGTATGTTTATCAATGTACTACTTGCGGAAATAGTGTATAAGCTACGTATGCACTATAGCCATTACGTAGAGTTTTTACATTTTAAACTTTACCCTTTGGATATGATTGATTTCCTTCGGCATTAACGCACACATATGGCTACAGTGTGTATGATAACGCTGTTCTAGGAACCATTATCAACCATGCTTCCTGTGCTTAGTGTTGCCGATGCGATTTCATTTTATTCGCGATTGACTCATAGTAAAATCACTTACCTATGAATGTTTGTTGTTCGTTTCATCATAGTAACATTTAATTGTTTTCACCAGACACCAAACGCATTCCGTTGTTTCTTTGCCTTCACCAGACACCTAACGCCTTCATTTGTTTCTGTGTTATCACCAGACACAAAACGCATTTTATTGTTTCTTTGCTATCACCAGACACTTTACGCCTTATATTGTTTCGTTGATATCATCAGACACACAACGCCTTCCAATGTTTCTGTGTTATCACCAGACACCAAACGCCTTCCATTGTTTGTTTGCTATCACCTGACACCTAAAGCCTTCCATTGTTTGTTTGCTATCACCAGACACAAAATGCCTTCCATTGTTTCTTTGCTATCACCAGATACCTAACGCCTTCCCTTGTATATGACATATACAACTGTTGGTGCATTTACCACTGCGTTATCAGATTTAAGCCCGCATAAGCTTCTGCATGCATGATTGGTCTGATTTTGTCATTAATTACTGTGTAAATATTCCTTGTACTCACCCATGAATGAGTTGTCTATAGCTTCTAACTGCAGTACAACAATAAATGCCGGCACTGAGACACCCAATCGCTATATGGCTAGACAAGGCACATTGTTTGATGAATTCTGATTCAACAAAAACGTACAAAAAGCCACGATCATCTGGTTTAACTCAGGAATTCGGTGCTTGGATCAAAGATTACTACCAGACACCATCATTCTCCTGGAAGCATAATTTCTTATAATCTAATCTTACATATCCTGATTCGCAACCTGTAATACCTCGGCGTCCGTTTCCTCGTACCAACAGATTGATGTACGTGCTGCTTATCCAATCTGTGCAGTGGAAGGAGGTAGGTGTCTGGTGATAGCAAACAAACAATGGAAGGCGTCGGGTCATTCAATGCTAATGATGAACAGAGCGCCGCGTCACTCAAAGCCATTACTTTGTTGTGACGGTGTATCATCTCGGCAAACTACTAAGCCCTGTGGCTTTAAATGAATTTTCACTGCATACATTAAAAATATATAAATGCATATATAACATTCCGTTGCTATTTATGATATCTTACGTTTGCAAATTGAACTGATGTACGACTTCATTGAGGAAAATGATCAACGGAAACATCATTGTTTTATTTCTGGTAATACATCTATTCACAAATATAAACATAATCCTTATTGACACTCATGAATATATGGACGATCTATATGAGATCATACAACAGATTTAATTACTTAAAAATAGAATACTTTAGCCACAGACCAATGCAGTCTGAAACGCGTTTTATTTAGCACTATTTGACAACAACCCCGCGCATTGTAGTCAAAGTGACCCAATGAAATTTACGCTTCTGGCATCAATGTACTATTATTCGTAGTTCATAAGAGTTGAGCTGTGTCCAGAAAATGTATCTGTATATACTTGGATATGGCGGGTAAACGATATTATCTACAGTGTATTCGCTAAGATCAAATACCCTCGTATTCGGCAACGTTGTGTGAACATCGAGTCTGTGCCAAGGAGGCGTTCAGGGATCAGGTGCGCAGGCATCACATCAATCGTTGAGATGTCACCTCGTTGTTGCCAGCAATACAAAATTCTAGTGTTTGATCCTATCCACCGATTGTCGTAAAGGCGATTCTTGTGTTGCAATAATTGTTCCCACTTTGCAACCAAGTGTATTCTTTACAAAACGCTAGGACAAAGCTCTTCTCATACCAGATTGAACTCTCAACAAGATCTGGTCCCATATCACCTTTGTAATTCCCAAACATGAGGTGGGGAACTCTGCGAATAAGGCCATGTTACATAAGGGATGTTTGTGCTCCCTTTGCAGTAAGTCTATCAGATAAAAGTGATCAATCTTTCTCTTTGATCCTTCAAGATCCGATACATTGCCATAAAAAGACAGATGGATGACTTATGTGTGTGTGTGTGTGTGTGTGTGTGTGTGTGTGTGTGTGTGTGTGTGTGTGTGTGTGTGTGTGTGTGTGTGTGTGTGTGTGTGTGTGTGTGTGTGTGTGTGTGTGTGTGTGTGTGTGTGTGTGTGTGTGTGTGTGTGTGTGTGTGTGTGTGTGTGTGTGTGTGACAAATTGACATCATCAACTGGTTAGGTGCGCCGCGGTACACTCGAAACATTGAATAAAGACCTGATGGAGTATACTGACAGTGATTTATGAATAATACATGAGTCATTATAGTCACGCGTTGCAAACAAGTCCGATAAGCTAATTGTGTCACATTATGTGAGGTGCAATAATCGCTTAGGTTAGCCCTTCTTTACTGAGTACAACTCCACAACAAATGAAATGGGACTCCTTATAAGAGCGACCTATGTGACCTCGATACTATCAAAAGATGTGAATGTCATTCTTTGTTGTGCCTCGTGAACATAAAGCGTCGGACGGTTTTGTTGTGAATTGATAGTGTTGGACATGTTATAGAAGCCCCGGAACGACTGATAGCTGGATGCGGTGGAATCGACACTCCAGACTTATCAGAATTATTTTACACTTCACATGGATCAACCAAGGTGGGAATGCCGGATTAATATTCGTTTACATTATGAAGACTGTAAGAGGATGCATGTTTTCATTCTCGATACATCCTGTCAGTAATGAGCCACACCCACAGCCATGTACATAGGTCGTTATTGGTTAATGTCAGATCCGAGTCTGGACACGTAAATCGTGACGAAGAGCAGATATAAGAATGTCATTCCAATACTCGAATGTGAGGTTTCGACAACATGCAAATAATATCAATGTTTCTTCAGACAGGGTGAGATAGTTCTAGCGTCTGGAGATAGACCCATGATATTTATCATGATGGCGGGTAACTAACAGCACTTGAAAACTAAAATGACTGGAAAGTTTTCATGTTCATCAAATGATCTAGAATAACTATCCTTATATTAGCTGTAATATTTGTCATTAAGCTTAAATAGCTGTCGACGGCAGTGGATAGAACAGAGGGCTGAAATACAAGATGACAATGGACTGAATAGTAGCGATTTGTGCATCATATTGAGTTCTACAGCTGGGGGGAATAATTGCTAACAATAGATTGAGTATATACATGTGCGTATTGTTGAACCAAACAGAAATCAATTGGTTATGAACTTGGGTCATTAATGTGTAATAGATACTGACAAAATCTTCTCCGGAATTGTCCTATTGGATTTCTGGCTGAAACGATATTCAACAACTATTCCTTCCTCCCTCTTGCTTCTCGTTACAAAACGAATAATTTGGCTATATATATATATATGCTATTTGCACCTATCTCATGCCATTATTCTCATATTACAGATGTAAAAGCGATAATCCATAACGCGTTTACAACCAACATGCAGTACATCGTCTTAATGTGCATTACAAAAGCTAATTACTGCTTTTTGATCTATGGCACCATCAGATGTGTGTATTTACAAAACCTACCTGGATCTGAACATACCTCTATTTTAGACTGGTCATATTTACAC
>CM067353.1:49286439-49291888 GCA_034190875.2 Urechis unicinctus
CAAGCATCTGTGTGATGGAGTGAATAACTTATAACTTCTGCATCGTTAGTGCTTTTTACTGGGTAAACCCCGTCGTCCCTCTGATAACAAAATACGCTGACTCCAAGCTTCATCTCTCTTGGCGCTTATGTTGCATTGAATCAGACGCCGTATCTACAATATTAATGCAGCAGACATGATTGCGATTACAGGCAGAATAACTTTCTGTAATGAAATATTCACAGGGTGAATGAGGAGAAAATATATTTACAATTAATGCGCTCTAATGAGTTGTAATATTCAGGTTTCCAACTCGTTGATATTGGTTTTGCAACTCAATCAGGTTGATTGCAGTATGTTTTTTTATGGTATATTGCGTCCGGTCATCTATCCGCTGTTGCATCTTACTCTACAGAACAATTGCAACTTAAGCGGCAATAACTGTAGGGCTGAATGACAAGTTTCCCTGAATCTGACTTGTGTGACCATGTTTGTAACTCGAAATATAAAATTGACGACCTAAACTTCAGCCTTTGTTTACATCCATTCAGTTAATAACACCTGCATATAAAGTTATTGTAGTAATAGAAAAAGATCGCAATAGCAAGTCCATGCCCTGATCATCTGGTAAATACTAACAAACTGAACACCGTGTTGAATTGTGTAACTGGTCAAAATATGTTCGCAACATAACGACCGTCAAGCTACAGACGCTATGAAATTACCATGTCGCACACAGGACGCGGTTTTATTAGATTTCCAGACATGGTGCTATAGCAAGAAACAAATTATCTGCGTCGCGAATTGTCTTAAGGATTGCAATGCACAGCTGTAATCAAACGTTGATCAAAAGTGGGCGGATCCAGGGATTTACCAGTCTTTGTATCATATCATCATTCCTTAATAATTCGATGTCGGGAAGCTAGAGGTAATGGGAAAACACAGTCAATATACGGCTAGACAAAGTGGCAATGTATTCATTTAAATCCACGCCTTTGGAAGCGCTATTCTATTCACCCAGCTAGCAACATAGCCTTATTGTATATGGTTCTTACCCAATAATGCCGTACGAGAGACCCATCGCTGACAAACCAAATGCTCCATGCTGAATATATGCGCGCGGATATAACTAATCTCGAACTAACAATTAACAAGTTAAACACTGTGGTCACACATAGACCACACCTAATGCAGTCTATTTGATATGCTAAGGGCGTGTTTACCTTTGGAATTCAGCGATTGGCCTAAATACATATGCGTTCAATCAATTTGCCTCTTAAGTGAGGCCAAGCCACGGCATGTTACTGGCTTTGGGAATGTCACGGGTTGTTTTTGTATCACCAAAATGTACAGGTACGTTATATTTTTCATTTCATTATTGTAGTAGTGGTAGTAGAAGAAATAGTTGTACTAGTAGTAGTAATAGTAGTAGCACTAGTAGTGATGGGATTTTCTTATCAATCAGAGAGCATCACCGGTAGCAGTTATCTATCCATTACGGTTGACAGTGAATTTAAAAATATAAGTTTCTTCACGGACGTATGTGGATATATGATTTACAGGAGTTGGCGATGTATGCAACTACGATGTGACTACAAATTGAAACAGACCGAAACACTATGTATAGTTTATGGAAACAATATTTACAGTGTGTTCGTTTACTATGCAGTAATAGTATTCTTGAGTTGGTCCTGAAACAGATCGTCTTATGCCAATGGTTGCTGCGTATACCTTATCTTTATTACAAGTTTTCATTTTCTTAGCTTAACTCTAATATCAGATTGATTCACATCCCATCAGAAGAACCCAATAAACGCTGATATCAAACAAAATGGTATTCAGCTTGTGAATTAAGACCTACTGACCAGATGCATATTCGATGCTGAATACAATGTATCTGTAATTTCTTCCCAGCCATTGGGTTGACTATTCAAGGCTCTCACTAATTTTGTTTGTAGTGTATTCTAATTGACAGGTTTTATAGACGAATTGTTTGCTAAGACTACTACGCATAGTAATAATCGCTGACTTACGCTGTCGGTGAAACAGCAGGCATGTTTACCACAACTATAAATGGTTCTTAAACACTGGACACATCAATGCTTTTTAACAAGATTTGTGGCATAAAATTACATATTGAATATAACAATTCCTTAACAAGTGCTCAAATAGCGGTAATTCATAATATAGGATATCTGTTAAATAGTCTTCCTTATTATCTCTCTGTATGCTAATAAAAGTTGTTTGTTTAATTGAAGCATAAAATGCTGCCATTAATGACCACGCTTTGTAATCGACTTGACGACATTGTGATTAGGTCACTTGAATATTTCATAGCGTGTCAAGCCAGGCCAGGCGAGCTGCTAATGTGTAATGACTCGTTTCGTCATCATGTCTGTGCTGTGCTGTGCATGCACATATAGTTCCACGAAATAGAATTGATATTTAATGGATATACCAGGGACGATGCAAAACAGTATTGTTGATATAATGGTAATGCCAAAAGGATACTTTTGAAGCACCACCGCTAAGAAGGATTACAATGTACTGGAGTTTACTACAGATGCTAACTGGGAGAAGAGATTAATTAGTTTATTGTGATTCTCTTCTGCTTGATTACGCAACCATACAGGTAAACGAACGAACGTCTGTTATGTAATGACAACAGCTGACGCAAGCTTCCCAATAAATACGTGGAAGTGCTTGAATCGATGCTATTTATGTTATACAGCATTTTTACCTGTTGCTTATTTAGCAAAATTCCAAGGATGGCAGACATCGTATTTCAGGTCCAATTAGACCAGAAAGTCCATATTACCTCTGCGTTTATGTCAGCACAATCATCTATCATTTGACAAAATTGCCATGCAATGTAAACGTGCTATCTGCATATGCAATATCATGTCATACATCACAGATCCGACTGCATTATGTGTACTATATCAGGGCTATGTTTTAACCAATGTGTCATTTGAAAGTCGCAGTTATTCTCGGCGTTGCTGCTATCATCTCCGCTACTGTTATGACCACGCAAGCAATATATTCATTAGTTTTATATTTTCGTGATCAATGCGGGGTGCAAGTTATCACGGCAGAGTCTAAATGCTTCCATTTTTATATATTTATTGCATTGAGCTTTCACAGACAATATGCAGTAAACCGGACCATCAATAACCGTCCACAGTGGTACACCAGACCAGCAATAGCCGTCCACAATGGAGAACCGGACCAGCAATAGCCATCCACAGTCGAAAACCGGACCAGCATTAGCCGTCTGCAGTGGAAAACCGGACCATCAATAGCCGTTCACTGTGGTAAACCAGCCCAGCAATAGCCGTCCACGGTGGTAAACCGGACCATCAATAGCCGTCCACAATGGTAAACTTGACCACCAATAGCCATCCACAGTAGTACACCGGATCATCAATACTCGCTCCCCGTGGTAAACAAGACCATCAACAGCAGTCCACAATGGTAAACCAGACAATCAATAGCCGTCCACAATGGTAAACCGGACCATCGATAGTCGTCCACAGTGGAAAACGAACCATCAATAGCCGTCCACAATGGTTAACCGGACCACCAATAGCCGCCCATTCTGTGCCACTACGTTGATTATCGTATTCTCATGCCCCGGACTATGCATCAAATATTTCATATGCTAGTGCTCATGTCTTTATGGCTGCAGAACTCACTCTCACTGTGTTATAGATGTTTACTGTTGACATACCGCTGTTAAAATATCATATGTTCATGTTTAGCGAGGTGACAATGCGTCGTACCTTATTTAACAGTCAGCTATGCGGCTATATTTGCATAACATTTAATCATCTCAATACCTTCTTAAAAGAGGAGTAATGCTTTGTGTATATTTGCATCTAACTTCAGTTTTCCGAAGCTAGGTGTATCTGTAAAATTTGCAAAACCAGCATATTCAGCAAACCACACGGCTATAGTGATATTCCTTGTGAACATAATGGCTGAATCGGGTTATGCGCTCCGTACGTACCTAGTCTTTTAGACTGAAACGTGTCTGGGCTGAATAAGTCCACCTGGTGTATAATCAGGACTGATATAAACAGGATTCTATTTCATGGTCTAAATACGGTGTGTTCGTAGCAGGTAACAGGATGAATTTGTCGTATTCATAGATCTACAACAAGCGCCCTCCTTTCATAATTCGTTGTTGGTCCACTGTATCCCAAAGTATGCATGGCATTCGATTGCAGCACCAACTGTCAATCAAACTATACCTGTGATCACTTTAACATTGACATCGTGCATAGAAACCGACTAAATCTGAATGGACAACAAACTGTTAGATGTGCTTGGTTAGATTCGGACGACTCACTCCCTCTTCTGCTGTTGGGATATATTAGTCTTGTTGACGTACACTGTAACATAATGACAGCCGTAATGTATGTACACTGATGTTGTATTTGCTCCAATAAGATTGCTGAGCAATAATAATACTGCATACAAAATGCAGCGGTTAGGAAGTGCATGGTAATAACTGATCGAGGCACATAGAACCTAGCTTAATCGCGCTGTTTCTTTCTTAGGTGTGATGGATTTAATGAATATTGAAGCTATGAACACATTTACGTTATTGTTATCTCAAACGGCGATTCTAATTTATTGTTAAACCCATCATTCGCAAATTCATACTAGACTGTCCTTTGGGTGTTGTCGTAGAAATGATAATTACCTGTTGTTTCTGTGAAAGCCTGTGTCAGCTACTGTCCTCGCATAGCAGGTGTGTAGGTGTTCACAGTGCATAGCTGTTAACCTCAGTTAACCTGAATATGGTTTAACGGCACACCAACACGTATGTGTTATATGGAAATAAGTAGGTAAATACGCATCAGCAGAAACCCAAGCACGCTAATAAAATCCTAGAATAGAAGGTTTTGTAATTAATTCATGTAATTCGTCAGCCGTTTGGCAGTGATAGTATGGTTTACAAATGAGCGTCGATGTAGTTTGATTTAGGATATACAGTGTTACTATGATGAATTGATATAATTGTTAATATAAAAATACCTCTGTGCCCCGTAAATCTTATCGTAACATACCGTGCAATCATTACATTGGTCTTTAACATATTACAAGAAGCAGGCTCACTAACCACTGCTGCATGGGAAGAGTTGTCAGTTTTGTTCTGTTGAAAAGATTTTTGTTTATCGCTCATCCAATTGCTTTATTCATCTATGCCACAGAAGGCAAAGAAAACTAAATATAGTGTATTCTCCAGGGATAAAGATACCAGCAATATGTGTCATATCACACGATCTGCTCTAAGGCATTATGCGTCTCTGATGAAAATATATCCTCTCCCTTATGAGAACATCTACACAAATAAGCAACGTGATATGGTTGGAATGGTTTTCATAACTATTTTTTATTGCTATCTTTCTGACAGCGTATCGACTTACAAGTAATCCACCCCGACTACCCTTCGCAGAAATAT
>CM067353.1:49291988-49394466 GCA_034190875.2 Urechis unicinctus
GTTATTAATCTAAAACGTTGGTCAATTGGAAACAAGATAATATGGCTCGTCTAATAAGATATAAGGCCGCCAGCCTTCAAAATGAGGTTTTTGAACCTGCATATTCAATAAGCTGCATCGATTTGAGAATTTAAAATGTGCACTTTCAGACGATGTATGTGGCATACTCTTTTTCCCTTGGCATCCTTCACAGAAACGGACATATTAAGGTCAGTTTATACAGGGCTGTATAGCGGCCTACGAAGTAAATAATATGAAGGTTATTAAAGGTCAACTACAACTATTTTCATCATTTTCTTTATAATGTGTTTCAAATTGAAGATTAATAACTCATAAACCAACGGGGACCCATAATTCATTGCAACGGCATGCATAAGTACTAAAAATCCACCGATAAGGTTTCATTCGGAAGAAAATACGAAGCCATCTTCTCGATGCCATTTTGTCTCAGTTGGCCGCTAGGTGCACGTTGCGTGACGTCATTCCTGCTGCGCTGCCTCCAAGAGAATTTGACTGCGAGCGAGCGAGCAAAGGGAAAAACGATTGTTTGGATTTTAAAATTACACCGTTTTTGACAAGCCATGTCGTCTTCTGATGCAGTCCCCATAGCATAACATTGGGGCAAATCATGTCGATGACTATTTATTTGAGCCAATACGGACGGGAGTTGAAAAATCCAAGTCACACTACGAAATGACACCGGGAGCTCTAAGTCTAACTCAAGGGTCCGCTTCAGATGAAGAATCAACAAAAGATTTCGATGTATGGTAAGTTTTAGAATACCCTTCCCAAGCTTTATTGAACTATATTAACTGGTAAAAAATAATCGTTAGTTTCATTTACCCAATAAATTTACACATTCTGTAAGTTGAGGATGGTATGTTGACAGACCTAACTACTACAACAAATAGTACTTGGCTGGTGAATGTAGCTTTGTCATTGTACCCTGAGCACATTGAATATTGTGGTCAGATGTTTGCATGCAGTTTATAAAGTATTTTCCTTTTATATTCATTCATTGTACCACAAATATAAATTTACATTGACTCTAATTATTTCTCTAACTTAGGTGTGGATGTCATTATTACTGCATCCCAATGCCAATGGACACAGAAGTTTGGAGAGAGTGATGGCTCTAACGGAGGAATGGACATGCATCACCAAGCATCCCAGATTCCTGGCTAGCTGCATGAATAAAAATGTGCTGGAAGTGTCCAAATTTGAATCTATTCAAATGGACAGACCTGTTGGAGATGAGGTCTCTACAATGAGTAAGTTAGCCATTATTTCTACCAAAAAGGATGGTTTGAGGTTGAACAATCATATTTATTACAAAGGGAACATTAATTCCACTGTGTAAAATATTCAGTGTTCATATTGATGAACTACATTATATTTTACATAGCCAAGAATAAATAATGCCAGTTACATGAAATCCAGAGGCAGAGCTTACAATAAAATTATGAAGTGAGGGAATGGTTGACAAATGACAATTGTTTTTTTAACGATACAACTTATTTTAAAACCATAGACAACTAATTGACATATTGCTTCAGATTATTCAGGTATCTAGCTTACCGCCAGTATATACTCTGGATATGGCACAGACTGGGCAAAAGAAACAGGAAAGTGCTGGCAGCCTGTGTGGTAACAGCTGTTAGAAAATCCTTCCCTGACCCGGGCGGCAAATATACAGGTTATCTACAATGGAGCGGAAGATTTCTTGGTCAGGTTGAATCGACATTTGTGAGCACCTACGAGAAGATCCTTTTCAGGTTTCTCGTACTGGGAGGCAATAGGTGGTGGGACAGTCCTGTCATCTGCAAGGACCTCAGCAAGTCTGTAGCTTGGGTATTTTTGCCTTAGATCAAGCACCTGATGTACATAGTCTGAAGCAAATCTATGATATTCATATTTTATGATAGTCATATAATAAGTAAGTTTTATTATATGCCAATTTTTAATTGGGTAACAATGTTTGTGCAAATGAAACTTATTCAGGTTTTGGTAATAAATGTCAAAATAACGTGTTTCATTTTAGATTAATGCATGTTCACACCAAAAGAAATTGGTACTTCGACAGGCTTGGGATTTTCCCATACCTGAACATGTTCAGTGTTCTAATAGCACTACTGCCACTAACAAAATCCCTGAAGCCATAAAAAAATTCCCTGCGGGCATAGCTCCTGTAAAAAGTTGGCAATCCCACATCTTACGGTGTCCATTCACGCCGATTTGTTCAAAACAAGCAAAACTCCCCTGGTATCTTTGATCCTGACTAGGGCCATCCTCCAGATCAACACCACTGTACATAAGCATTCTGTGAGCTAAATTGTTCTTCCATCAAATAAAACCCTGTGATTACACTACAAACAAAACAATATTTACCTAACAGTTCTTCAAACGCCATGTCATCATCAGTTTCCATCTCAGCATCATCACTTCGTCAGTGAAGTCAAAGTCAGGGTCAGTTTCCATCTCATCATCGCTGTCCAACAGATTCCTCCTGGGGCTCATATTGGGTGCCCCTGGTGACACTTTTGGTGAGATGGGCCAACTTGGGTACCTCTTGAATATTTCTTTATCCCAGGAAAGATAGAACTCTGTGTCTGTAGAGACTTGTCAGCCATCTATGGTATCAATACAATAAGTATGCTACAATTTCATTCATCATAGCCTTTAAGGATGTAAATGTCTACAAATTGACTCTGAAAAGACACATTGTTACATACAACAGAAGTTATCCCTGCCAATGCATTTCAACATATATAATAATGCAGTTGCCTTGTGACACTCACCAAAACATTTGCCTGCACCCCTAATGACATGTGAGAGCAAGCTTCATGGTTGGCAGACGGCAAGGCACTCGCCCCTGGTTTAGCAAACAGCGCGGACGCTGACAGGCGAAGTTTCTTCGCCTAGCCTAGGTCGGCAGTACTTGAGTGTGACACCTCAGTCTGTAATTCACCACTGTCACTTGATTTATCTATCTGCTCAGCTGCCAATACCATTTCGGAGCCTAGGTTTCTTACGAAATCCTATACTTTTGAGCAGCTCTGGGTCAGTCTCATTTGCACTTTTTTCGAAATGATCAGAACATAGAACTGTCGTATAACTATAAGGACAGGACTCCAGTGTTTACGCTTGACTTTCGACACCCATATGCGGCGCATATGTCTTTTAGAAACAAAAAAAAATCACGCCTGACTTCTCATTGTTCCGACAACCAAACGCACAACAATAAGGCATAATCCACACCAAGAAACGCACCAGACCGTGAAGAAAGACGAGTTAGTCACACGCTGTCAACCAACCGGGAAGGCTAAAGATGGCGATGAATATTCGCAAACAACCTGAATGACGTCACTGTACGGAAATTCACGAATTTTACCGAGCGGTATCTTGTCAGATTCGACGTGGGAAATATACATTTAAAAATCATTTTTCTTAAAGAAAAAAAGCGCGCAGTCACCTTATTTTGGTCATGATACCCTTTTAAAACATAGAACTTTGGAAAAATGGAATAAAAAAATCTTTGTAGCTGACCTTTAACATAGCACTATATAATTTAATCATAATGTTGCATATCCCACTATGACTCAAGTAAACCCCTCATTTATCATCCGGTTAAGAAGAGCTGTAAATATTAATGTTCTGCTCGTGGTTTTCTTGATCAAATATGATTAGCCGATGACCTTCAACTGCGATGCTAGAATGAGAGGGGAGTGTTGGCTTCCGTCAGCAGCAAATACAGACAAATTATGTCAAGATGGGCTATGTAATGGCCTGACTGGTGGTGTACATCACCTTCAAAATATTGCCGTAATGATCCCGTTAGTTTATCGATGCTGAAATGCACTCACACATGGGGTGCAATTTAGGAAGCAGCGTTTTTTTACCCACACCTCATCGTCTACTGCTCTATAGCCTGAGACGGTTCTGCAAATCTTTCCCAATGAATACAGAAATGAAGCCCGTATATGATCTAATTAACGGGGTGCATGAACACATTTCCGCAACTTCGAATGACACTTCTAGGAATGATCTGCACCGAGACTTGTGTAGGCTAGAAATGGCATCAATATTGCCAGCTACGCGTTGTATGACATTTCATTAATATTACGGATTAATTCAAACAGTGGTTATGAGCTAGTCTCAGCTGCACCTTTCCACTTAACGCCATACATATCTGACATTTATTTTAAGCTCGATGAATATTTTAGATGCAAAAGTAATCTCGAAATAAGCTCTGCTTCCTATTGCCAATTGCAACGTTAACATTGGGCCATTAGCATCAAGTTTATGTGTAACTTATCGAGTTAGGATTTTACAGCTGCGTTACGTTCAGTTATATCATTGCGATTGGGGGTAATAGATATTTTATGATATCTGCTTCAAATACCAATGCAATATCCCAGGATAGTCCGACAAAACCTATCTATTTCACAGGGATGGATCTTGTCGGTGTAGGAAGAATTCTTATACAAAACAACTTCTTGCGCATACTCACACTGGAGTCGGGATTGCTATCCTTTTCAATGTGCAAATGTTATCACTGTTACATAATGTGCGTTTGGCGCATACTGTGCTTGGTGCGCATACAATTCACAAGGAGTCTAACGGTCACTAAAAACACATTCACGCGCAAAACAGAAATGTTACAATTGAAACGCCAGCCCCATACCGAAATTACCACAAATGCTGTATATATTTCGGTCTTTTATTACTCAACGCAACAGTTATCCACTGCAAGCAATGCCGTGTCTTCATGCTGTCACTCTGTGGGCTGCGTCGATGCTGAGTAGGCTGCTTATGGTGAATCCTCTTCGAGAATAAGGCTTTTGCATATTTCAACTCATCCATTTAAGTATTCGGGAAAGAAAACATCCATGCAGTCTCGGGTCTACTGGTATGTCTTATTTGATGCCAATCCATAAGGAATTATATTATTGGACTTTAGTTTGTTGTTTGTTGGCAAATATATTTTGGTTCTTAATATTCTCAACCATAACCATAAACTTCACATAATGCGGGTATGGTGATGGACTGTATGGTGATTTCATATAATGGGAGTTAAAAATTCCTCTGAGGCTATCAGATGTATCGTTTTCTGACAAACTTGTAGTCGCACACAAGCAAAGGCAGGGCATCCTGTGAAAAGTATCGGGACTGGACCAAACATGGTGTACCCTGACAGTAGAAGCTTTCACGAAAAATTCTTTATCCATAGTTATCTGCCAAATTTTTTACACCGGCATTAAATATTCCAGCGTAAATCGATGACCAATAGAAGGGGAAATAATCATACTTTGCAACTTAGAATAAATGTAACAAAGTTGATGACACAGCCACAAAAGGAAGCGATCCAATAATCACTAGCCAGAAATTGGCGACAGATGTTGTTAAATAGGTAGGTTGAGATAGTGTGGCCAAACGGCAGCGTAATTGGAAATTACTTGGAGGTAATACATTTAAAGATGTTGTTATGATGACACACAGACCGTCATTTGGTCTCATGGAAAAGTGAGATCCAAGACGCATGCAGCATCAAATGATCACAAATTACGGTCTATATTATAATGGCCTTGGCAATATTATCAAATGTAAGACTTGCATAACCGAGCACAGCTGTTTTTACATAAATCGTGTATTTCTTGGTAAACACAAGATACACATAACACTGAATGCCTATAACATAAAATGATGTTTCCTGAGCTGAAAACGATCAAACGTTCATATGGCAAAGACAATACAATGCGAACTGGCGGAGTAGTAATGCGATATCAGATATGTCTTGTTTCGATGCTCACAAAGCTGAATTAATGGGAATAACACATAAGTTCACTGATTTAATGATTACACAACCTAACTGCATGTTTAACCCTCATTATGATAATATTTGCATTACTACCTTAAACTATACACTCCTTTTAATGTAGTGCATGGGTGGTGTTACAACAATTACTGGTGCTGGCGCTGTTATACAGCTATAATTAATTCGCAATAAAACGATGCACAATAGAAATTTGCACATTCTGCCATGCGGAACGCCGTGTAATGCTTGCCATAGCTGTATTTTCGCGTGTAAGCTGCATTGGAACAAAATATAACGATAATTGTATCCTGTAAATAAGGAATTGAACAGCTTTTCGGTAGCTTTACTGACATTTCCGTTTGGACCTCTGCAACAAGACCCTGTCCCAAGCTGTCATTCATCCTTGCCTCAACGGACGACATTAATAACTCAACCAGTTAACTGCCTACTCTCTTGTCAGAGTACAAGCCACTGACCTGGTCCATTTATGAAGCCTGTGGACAACGCCACCACTGCCTATTCTACAAGTGGACTAATTGTTTTCTGTTTATGGTATATAAATCCTCACAACATGAGTACAAATATTCATTGTAAGCATACCTTGGATGACGAATGTCCCGTCTGTGACAAGAATCGATGTGCCCTCTGTGACCAGTCTATATTTTACTGTTTTCAACAACAAACCAAGATGCTTTTTGTAAATTTAAAAGCAGTTTTTATCAAGTTGAACTATTCAATTTTACATAGAAGCTAAAAGGTTTGCAGTACTTGCCAACAGTATTTTTGCTCACCTCTCACCTGCCCTACCCTATATGTTTATTAAACAAACTATTATACTAACTAATGATATATTTTAAAACTTGTTATACCTAAAACGCAGAAAACTCATTGTTAGATATGTACATGAACAAATAGCCATAATTTCTTAGGCTGGCTATTATTTTTAGACAGTGCGACTATATGCCCATTACAGTAAATTTGCATTTATTGAAGACTAACACTGTGTATTTGGTAGAATATAGTATATTTGCTCAGCACCATGCTGTACAGCTGTTCAGCTGACGTGTTTGCGCAATTACCTGCACCATCTATATTCGAGGCCATTTGATAAATGCACTAGTGGTGCGATATTTGGATAGAAAAGACCTTCAAGAATAATAACATAGGTGAGATCGTTAATATGATGGCTATGGTTAGATAAAATTATATGCCACTGGTCTTTGTTCCTTAATAATTTCCGCTAACGAGAGCTGTATGGTATATTTAAGTCGGGTAATCGAGATATTGGATGCTAGACGTTGGTATCACGACCCACTTACCGGTATTAGACTGGTAGAAACGCTATATGCCTATCCCTCCTCATTGAGAAAATAAGCCATTCATAGCCCCTGGGTATTTTGCAAGTAGAGGGGTTCATATTACAGGCGATCCGATGAATACCCCTCTAGATAAATCTCACGTTCTGAATTTGATATGAAACTCAACATATGCCACAAATTTGTTTATTTGCTTCTGTCCCCGTGAGGTGCTCCATAATTTTTACTATCACATTGGCAGTTAATATGGAGATTCGTCTGCTGTATAAAATGCAATCTTCGACTTATAGCTCAGTGTTCACACAATGTACGCACGCATATGACTGACCACTCTTTAATCACTCCTCGCATGAAACAATTAACAATAGCAAATATCATATCGCAAGCATTTTTTAATAAGCCGATATTGTGTTTTGCCGTCTATGAAATGTTTAGATGCAAATAAGTTTACAACTCGATCATACCATTGACTAGCATCGATCACTGAACTAAAGATTTGCTATGTAGTATACAAATAGTTCAGTATTGGATGGAAGCATATACTGCGTTGACATATCATGCAATGTTTGCTACGGTATCCACGATAGCATTTTTTCTTATTTGTACTTGCATTTTCAATTTTGATAATGTTTATTTCGACACATGATTTAACCATGATTTCTGAGTGCAAGATTAACATTACGACAATACACCGACCCCTCATTATAACGTGCCTCTCTCAGCCATTAATTTTATTGAATAGCCCCAAATAATATATCTCAATTATAAACCTCAGCTTTCTAGAGTTATCAGCCTGTCACTTGCCACCTCCCGAAGGTCTTTTATGCTAGCTGTTTGTGTGCCATCTTTTGTTCTATTCATACCTCAGCGTACCACTTTAGGAAGAAGTCAATTGGAGAGTCGAAGTATATTTAGACTTTAAATTGCCTATTAAGCCTGTCAGTTCAGATTGCTGAGTTTTGCAATGGTTTCTCTAATGCGTCCCATTCATGAAAATATGCATCGATAATTAACACGTGAACGAATACTCACTCATGTTCCATCAATACTTGCTTATATGTATGATCGTTCCGAAGTTCCCTATAGGCTATAATAAACTTGATACTAAACCTAAGAAAGTGATGCGTTGAGCCTGTTTACGGCTTCGTCGGTGGCCTTTGAGGCGATTGAATTTGAATATAAATTACCTCCTTAGCACTTCCAATGACCAACACAAATTTACGTTGGGCGGAAGATACTGAGTGGACACACCTGATTCTCTATCATTCAACTAAGACGCCTTAGTTATGTACAGAATAGCTGAAACTACGTTCTTAACGTATTGGGCCCAGTGAGCATTAACCACTTTTTATTGGACATTGTACCTTGATAGTCTCTTAAAATCAGCCAATCGATCCAGTGTGCGAAGTACTCACAGTTAAATATGTGTACAAACGTAGTATATTGGTCATAATTATATTTATGCGTCAGGATAATTCACAATGCCAAAGCGCGTAACTCAATAGTTGATTTCACTTTTTCATCAGTTGAGGGCCAGGCGTAACATTCCTGCAAAATCAGAGCCTGGTACACGACATAAGATTATTATAAGATTTATATATCCGCGAGATTCTATCCTGAGGCTAAAGGTATGAAGCAGATACAGAAAGATTACCCACAGCATAACACAGTGAGGATATTTCGCGTATTTGGCTGCATTCTCATGTGCAAATATCTAAACTCTAATTTTTACTTGTTTATCCAAATCATAGCCCGTTGTCCGGGTATAGCAGAACATGGCAGAATGGCAGCAACCAAATTTAATGGAATGATACAACTACATTTAGTTCATTGGAAATATACACATGTTGAATTAAACTGTATAGTACTTTTTTTTTCAAAACAAGCCGGACCCTACAGTAAATAATATTATCCATCAAGAACAGTCGCAGATATCATAAACTTGTCAGGCATTTGTATGTACACTACTTAGATGACATGTAGTTGTTAAACTCACAGTACACATGAGAGGTTTGGGGGGGGGGGGGCTTTGTTGTATCAAATGACTTCAGAAATTAATTTCGATTTTGTGGAGGAGAACATATCATGTTGATGAGCAAGTGAGGCGGAGTCGTGACAAATGGGGTTAGCCATTCAATTGTCCGGCAAACATGAGATTTAAATAATTATAATTTTCGAAAGTCTTTCTAGTTATTGCGATTATTAAAACGATGTAGCATTGGTTATGGTTGCTGCATCACGAAACTGTTTTTATGAATTGTAGGCTGTGCTTATTTCTATATATGTAGAAAACAATAGACTGGCTTCAAGTGCTAATTTGCGAATTGAATATGAAAACTCCAGATGCAAGAGTGCCAAAATGGATACATTATATTACGTGAGATAAACATATCCGCGTCCACTCCAAGGCCGTATCTTTATGTAGTTCAATAGGTTAGCTAGGAAATGAATGAGGCGCATATGCTAAGTCAACAAGAAAATGAGACGGGAAACACTATAGCTAATGTGTCCACTGAGATCCTAAATCGTGGCTTATGGATACATGCTTACTACAAGGACAAGATGAACTATAAAATGTTGACGGCACTAACATTGTCCCATTTAGTCGCATAGTATTTATTATAGAACATTATTTATTAAGAACAGGCAAAATGGTATAGGCAACAGCTAATTTGCTCTCTAAAATAACTGACAACGAGCGAAAATGAGTCATTAATTTGCATAATTGTAAAATAATTGCTGGGCGGATAAAGACTTCCATGCTGCATTTTTAGCCTGTACACGTACTTGCGTACGCTATCCTTGTTAACAATCAAGCAATCTAACTTGATGTTACAAAATGCAGTGCACGATATTTTCGATGATTGAGAAATATATTATAAAACGGTAGGCAAATGGGGCTTTTTTCTTACAATTAGCTGGGAAACCAGCGGAAGCAATACCTGCATGCATGATTGATAATCAACCCAGCAGTTATTTTTGTTAATTAGTTGTCACTATGGAACCGATCTTTAATGAAAATTTAACTTCACACAAACTCAGCAATATTCATTAACATGCAGGCTCATATTACGCATTCGAGTTGTGGTTACAAAAGTGGTTCGAATGATAAGTTATGGTCGTTTGTTTCTCGAATAGGTCCTCAGAGGCTTTCCTGGAGGTTTGATATAGTATGAAAATCAAGAGCAGGGGATTATTATTTTTCATTTATTTTAAGCCTGTTGAATATATCGCAATCAAAAGCATTCTCAAGGTTAACCATGCTTCCCGCTGCCAATGGCAACGTTAACATGTATCTGTCTGGTCTGTTAGCATCAGATATATGTGTAATATGATATGTTACCGCTGAATTACTTCTAGCTAAATCATACGACATGGGGTAACATATATTTAATAGATTAAGACCTGCATCAAATACCAATGTTATATCACAGACTACGTCAGTGCTGTAGCCTGACAAAACATTTCCAGTTCACAGGGATGGTTATTGACGATACAGGGAGCGTTCTTGTCCAGTATATCCACTCTCGTGCGCTGGCAGAAAAGTCGGGATTGGAATAATTTTCCATGTGCCAGTTATTATTGTAACATAATGTGCGTTTAGAGGATACGTTGTTTGGTTCGCATACTATTCAAAAGGCGACTTACGGCAACTGAATATGCGTTTACGCGTTCAATAGGAATGATACAATTGAAGCGCCTGCCAGCTACCGAATTTGCCAGTAATACCATAAATAATTTGGTATTTGAATGCTCAACGCAGCAGATATCCACTGCAGGCTTTGGTACGTCTTAATGCTGTCACTCGGTGGGTTGCGTCGATGCTGCGTGGGCTGCGTGCTGACACATGATGAATCCTCTGTATTAATACTGCTATTGCACCTTAAAACTTATGCTATACAACAAGTCGTGCAAGCATACAAATTGATTTCGGGGCTACTAGAACAGCAACACATGTCTTCTTTGCCTGCCAATCCATATCAAATTACACGTATACCTTTTTTTAAAATATTCTCACCCATAACTGCAAGCTTCATCCAACGCGGATATGGTGGTAGATTTCAACTCCATTTTAGAGAGAAAGCAGGGATCTTTGGTGAATTCGTATGCTGGGATGTATAGTTTTCTATGAGGCTATCAGGCGTATCGTTTTCTAACTGACTTGAAATTGTATGCAGGCGCAAGCATTATCCAATGTAGTTATTGCAGCTCATAACATGGTGTACCCTGACACTAGAAGCTTTCGTGGGTATGGTGATGGATTTCAGCAACTTCGATTTAGAGAGAAAGCAAGCTTCTCGGGTGAATTCATATAACGGGATGCTTAGTTTTCTAAGAAGCTAACAGACGTATCGTTTTCGAACTGACCAGTAATCATATGCAGGCGCAAGCCGTTGGCAATGTAATTATCGCAACTCATAACATGGTGTTCCCTGACATTTGAAGCTTTCGCGAAACATAATTCATTGATAGATATCTGCTAAGAATGTTAAACCAGTATTGAATGTTCCATTTTGAATCGACGGCCAATTAAAAAGGGATATGGTCTTACTTTACTAGTTACAATCAACGTAAAGATGTCACATTATAATTCGGCAGAAACGGACTTACCTGGTGACATATTTTGATAATTAGATAGGTTTATAGTATGGCACACCTGCAATTAGAAATTACGTTGAGGTAGTATATTCACGATTCAGGTATACCCGTAGATAGGAGGACCCATAGATAGTCTAATGTCACGGCCTATATTATAATTGCTCTTAAAGCATTATCGAAGTTAAGACTTACTTTAACGGGCTGAGTAGTTGTTACATTAAGCATGTAAACACGCAATACACATATGACACTTCATGTTTATAACAGAAGATGTTGTTTCGTGAGCAGAAAACGAACAAAAAGTATTGTACAACGTCATAAAGGATGTTAGGTAGGGCAGTGTTTGCATCCACTTTCAATGACCAATGGATTGACGTTTGACAGATGTAAACGAGCAAAACGCTTGTGCTATCGGAAGCTTAAGCTTTTTGAATGTGTTCTTTTGCGACTTCTGGCGGAACACTCATTAACGGTTGAACCTGACATATAATGACAACGAGCGTCGGTGTGATATTCAAAAACCGTGATTTGACATTTGCATTTCGCAGTTCATTCCATCAGTGTTACCACGTGGGTTTAACTACCGAATGATGGAATGGTAGTGCAAGCAACGTGTCGCATTGAATTGATGATTCAGAAGCGGTACAATACAGTCAGATATCAAATGAACGGTAAAATGTGCGAACGTTTGATCATAATGCTCAAAGTAACAACGCCATGTAATAACATGTAATTGATCATGCCGAAAGATGTTTAGATAGCGGGATATAGATCATTCATCAGGACAAAAACACTCTTCATAAATAATGATTGATCATTCATGTGCCGAAATACCACAAACGTATGCTATTTAAACTTAGCGCTGGAATACGACTCTTTGCGTTTGACGTAACTTCAAAATTCATTTATATTAAACACGAATGATTATGCTAAGTAGTCTATGACATTGATTGTGGCAATAACGACAGATGAGCTCAGAATCCAAACTCTGACCTCGTAACAGCATTGGCCGCAATTGACCTTAATTGGATGCCTTAAAAATGTTGATAACCCAAATAGCAATCATTATATAAATCCACAAGTACTTATATAAGGGTTAGAAAATGCATCTGGTGTGAGTTGCGTGTGCTAGCGTATTATTATGTACACTTTCAGACCAGCATAACGATGTATATTGCCACCCTTTTCCCCAGGCATCCAGAAACACAGGCCTGTTAATGTCTTTATATGTCGGCGAAGTGTAAAGCTATACAGTGATATACTGCGGCCTGCGAGATAAATAATAGATTGGTTAATACCATAGCACCATTAAAGGTTATCCTATGGTAACATATCACACTAATGCCTGAGTAAACACCTTATTGATCATCGGGTAAATAAATCGTTTTGCTCTTCTTGCGGTCTCTCTGATTAAATATAACGTGATGCATGAACTCATAATGATACCTATTGTAAATAATGAATTACATGTAGCGTTATCTGCTATAAGCGTATCGCTGAGTTAAAGGGGGATACGATAAGCATGAATCATGCTGAGTTAACAGCAACGAGTGGCAATAACCGAATCGGGATGCAGAACATTTTATCAGATCGATTCGATTACGTGGTCAAACGGCGAGACATAATTGCACATACAATATTTGAGGCTTGGCTATTAAACTATTAAACAATTATCGGAACAAATATACAAAAGTCGGGATTTATCGAACATCAAATGCATACATACATTTGTGCTTGACCACCGTCATAATCATCGATATCAATATATATATATATATATATATATATATATATATATATATATATATATATATATATATATATATATATATATATATATATCTATATATATATATAATATATATATATATATTATATAATATATATATAAAATATAAAATTATATATATATATGTATATATATATATTTATAAATATATATATATATCACTTATGATTAATACATATATATATGGTATATAAATGATAGATATAAATATATATAGATATACATATATATTTATATACATATGTAAGCATATATATATACATATGATATATATATATATATATAATGATTTATGTATACATCAATTTAAAATAATATATTTATACATATATTTATCAATATGAGTTTATATTTACATATCTATGTATTTATATACGGATAGAGTACAAAAGCTTCATAGTGTTTTTTTTCGTGGCCATGCTAAGGTGCTACAAAATCCGTGCACGTAATAATATGACTTCTGTTTTACCTTCAGAACGGAAGTATATGCTTCATTTAAAATAGTGAGATGTTCAGGCACCTTATATAAGGCCGATCTACTGCCTTATTACAGATCGAGTGATGAAGTGTTTTAAAAATATTCTTCTAATCAAAGAAAAAATTACATTGGTCATGTCTCGGCTGTTGTACTTTTGAAGCGAATTGTTGGCATCTCCTGCCGTCATAACCAAACTCCCCCACTCCCCCACATACACACACACACATACACACACATACACACCCAAACATTTACAATTTTGCATACAAGGTCATTTTGATGGTGGATTAATCGCCATGGCTGAATGTCTATTTGAAACACTAAGTGGTCGTTTGTTTAAAATCCTAATCCATTTGAATCCGATATTGGCTAATCTGAGATGATGATGGATTTCAGTAACCTTGACGTTTAAACAAAGCCCGTCTGTCTCTTGATATAAACGATGGTCTGTGTTGTTTCATAAAAGACTAACACAGACCTTACCTTATGACATTCTCCGGTATGGAAGTAAGCCAAATCATTATGGGCTTTGTTGACATCGTGGCTTTTGTTTAAGAGTAGATTGTCTATGGTGTTTCCCAAACTGATCACTTGCTCTAAATACAGATTTTTGTGGACGGAGCATTGAAAGATTATTTTTTATTAAAGCGTTCCTATGGCGTTGCTCTGAAACATTGACACTAGGCATTCGTAACTAGGGCTAATGACATATTTTACAGCGATAAGACTTATGTCATAGGACTAAAATAGCGCGCTCTTGGCACGTTTTCGGCATTAATCCCAGGTAACAAGTGGCTGATTGTTTCTCTACATGCCACTATGAGTTTCCTCTAAATTGGACGTTTTCAAGTGAATGGTATATACGATGCCGTGTTATATTATAAATGAAATAACCTAGTCAACGTCGAATAAAATGTGGTTAAGTACAATCGCATCAACAGACACTTGTGATAGAGTATGTTTTAGAGAATGGATACAAATGATACGACCGAAGACTCATGATGTGTTCAAGAGTACATTCAGCACATATATATCAAGTAAGATTACCTATATTGCAACAAGGTGACAGAGGTTGAAGAGTAAAACTGAATGCACAATAAAGCATTATCATGTATCAAACGAATTGGCATGAACATGTCATATCACGTTGTCAAATGGTAATAGAAAGCTAGTTATGCTTCCGGTGTTATATGTGATTAATCAAACAATTAATGCTGATTTGTATTCCGCTCGATACTGTGTCAGAGTGCTGTGATTATTTCAGAGCACTTCAATCAATTCACAACAGCCGAAGTCTTATAGCTCAATGGCATTGCGCAGCACGCATGCCTCAGTGATGAGGTTTCCCCGAGTCTGTTTGAGCACCTTATTTTCGCAAAGGGAGTAGAATAGATTGTGGTTTTGTAAGCACCTAAATAGAACCGTCATCTACATTGTAATGTAATTCATCACAAGCAAATTAACGAAATATGATGATGATTAAATTCGTTACCTTGTACATCAGAGGATGTATCGTAACAACTATGCTTGCTTTTCTAGCATTGCTTCGTTTAACCCTCCCTTTAAACCATCACATCAATTATCCAATGTTTAGGGTTTTTGAACCACGCTAGAAAGGACCGTCAGACTAGATTGTGTTCTTTACACAAGCGGCCCCATGCGTCCGCTAATCTAATGCGCAGCTTGTGTCAGCCACTGATCAGGGACTTTTAATCGCAATGCTGTATTCGGATTCCGTTTGTCACAGCGTCAATTACCCGCACTTCATATGTTCTGTTCTGTCAGCAATGCTCCACTCAAATTAAACTTGGCTGTATCAAAGCAATGTCAGATGACGAATAGTGGTATTCAGGGCCATATATTGCAATGCTTCAATCATCTAGATGACCCCCGAAATTAAACGACCTATTTTAGGTCGGATAACAGCAGCTGGGTTGCTAGTGTTACCACAGTGTTATCTACATTCATACAATTAATTAATCAATCTATTATTCCATCGGTCGTAGCTATTTAAAACTGCATTACAAAAACAATTCACCTAAAACACCCAAGCAATATTTACATATGACACGCTAAGTAAATGAGCTTTGCTTATGCAGCTAAATATTTTACGAGCCGTAAATCTTATCCTATTATTTTTAGCACTGTATTTTGGTCTAAATTCTAAAATTCGAAACATATTTGATATCACTCTTTGAAAGCTCTTTCGGAGAAAACAAACTGAGACCAAAAGTAGGTGTAACGATATGTAGTGTACACATATCGTTTATAACACATTTATGCGTTATAATGCGTATACATAACATAATCAATAATTCAACATTATACGCCTTAAAAACCATTAGATTACGTCTCAAACAACAATTATTTGGCATCCAATAGAGCATTGTTAAATTTCTCTAAGGGCTGCTTAACCAAACCATGCTAACAAGCAGCAGGCATTGATGACTAAGTGACTCTTGAGTAGAAATCGCAAACCGCAAGTATAAACGCAGCTGATGCACCCTAAAACTCAAACAGCAACATGTATTGTCTTATACGCCTGGCATATTAGATTGATGGATCACCCAGTGTTATTGGTAAGCACATATGTCTTTGTTAGACCTACCTTGGTTCTGAAAAATAATGGGCGGTTCAAGTATTGATGTTGATGGATTGCAGCCATATAATCTAGACAGAAATCAGACATTAGCCTATGACGTAGCCGGGGCATCTGACTCTGTATGAGTATACGGATGTTGTTATAAGCCACTTGCGGCAATGCCCATAGGCGTATTGAGCAGACTCTAGCATGGATGAGCCAATCGGAACATATCGCCATGTGATAGATGGATGAGGTTTTATCGCCACCAAAATCCCGTTGCAAGTTTTTGGGCCACAGTATGATAAATGGCACATAATTCGTGGTTGGTGTGTTCAATTGCACCACTACAAAGGAAAAATCATCAGATTAGGGATAGTTAGTGTAAATATCAAACAGGCATTAAGCTCATATGCCCAATGTGTTAAAACATATTACGCCAATGGCTATTTGACTTCGTATGGCCTGCTTGTATATCGCCAAATCTCATCCATACTATTACACCATTAACATTCAATGACCGGGCTTTTTAGCTCGATATGGGCCAGCATAAGAAAATAAGGGAATAAATATGTAGAGAGGAGGATAAATCCGCAATATTAAGATAGGTGGATACATCGACACGAGCCATGTTTACCGCTTTAACATTGGGTAGGATCGTATCTGAATATAAATTGTGTCTTCAGCTTGTTTTACTAGCCTCGTTTATTGGCTAGTCGTGTAGTCATAGTATAAATTTGTGTCCCCTTCCCTTATTGTAACACATCACACACCTACTGAAATATACCTCTCCTCTAAGATTTCGTTTTGGCATTATTATTTATATCTAGACTATTTCATGTCTCATGTTGCGGTTACGTAATAGTTGCATCGTAAGTAAGACATCATGGGCCTCTCGTGAACCAAAGCGAATTTGCGATTGCAATTATCCAACGTAATGATCGGCTGTTCCAGCTGATTGGTTAATCAGTACGGCCCAGATTGTGCTCGCATGCGATAGTTTTATTAATGGGTGCGTCCACCTGGATATTATGGGCATCAAACATCATGCTCGCTCTTTTATGCGGAGCTTGCATGTGAGCAAGAAATAATTAGTGCGAACAAACTTTTTCGAATCACATTAAACATTGAACACATATCCATAGACTGATAGTATTAATGACTGTTACCTTCAACGTATATGTAATTAGCAGCATATGTCATTTATTTGTGTTACGCTGCGCAGGTGGTTATACCACTGCATCATCAAAGTCATCTAAAGCGCGCTGCCGCATTCGGAACGAAATTCTACACACATTGAATTGTTCTACGTCAGTGCAATGCACCTGGCATACAAGTCGCGGAACCGCAACAATTTAAAATTATTCTGTCAGGAAAACAGCCAGAGCTACAAATTTACTCAGTTATTGACAAAGGCTATATTATAATGATGGGAAATATAAGCATAAATGGAATCGAAGTAATTGTTAGCCACCGGAAAGCATAAATATCTATCGGATCTATATAAATAGATTTCGAATGACAAATATATGAAGTACATTTTCTGACAAAATCCTGTAACATTGCAGCGCATCATTAGAACGACAGGCCAATAAATGTGGAAGCATAAGACAGATTATAATTGCGTTCGTCAAAATCAATTTTACTAATCGCACGGGCAGTCTTCAGCGTAAAGCAGCAAATTTGAACACTTCGCTATATCAAAGTGCATCAATTTAGCAGGGAATTGATTGTAATGTTTCCGCAGCGCTGCCCTGTAGCATGAATTATGAAAATATAACGCAAACGTCTTAATGCCAGGCAAAATGTAGAGGAAAGCATAGGGCATATACCTTGCACATATATTAAGCACTCATTTATCTCAAGGTCGCTGAGAAATAATTCATCAGCAAACAAAATTAATCAAAACATCCGACTAGTTGCCAAAATAGCTATCTTAGGCTTCAATTAAACTTGTTGCTATTGAAACGATCGGGTGGCATCTCCTGTCGTCATACCAACTTGATGATTTAGCTTACGAGGGCATTATGATGATGAATGAATCGCCGTGGCTAAATAGATATTGGTTAAATTGGGATGATGGTGGATAAATGAGATATATGGTGGTCTGCTTAGTCTCAAAAAGACCATCCCAGACCATCATCTCTGGTATTGATTGGGAATAAACGTTACGCGGAAGCTTAATTTAATATGAACCTACCGTCACACCGACTCACATAACTATGAACCGTCCCCTTGAAAGATCATTGTCCATCTTAAAGTGTTAGTTAGGGCTTTGTCCCGTCTCCGATGTAAATGAAATATGCACTCGGCACTAGCATGAGAGTATGGTCAAACATAACGCCACCCAACTGATGAGAAGAGTTGGCGGCCATATTGAACGATATTTAAAAAACTAATTGAGCATGGCCGGAGGACAAAGTTGATCATTGCCGTGATTACATTGCGTGCATCACGTCTCTGAAATATCGCTATCTGTTAAATTAACCAACAGATGTGAATGAAAACCGATATTGGTATAGAAAAAAATACATGTAAGCCTGGATTCAGTCTACGTTCTACTGACCTAACACCTAGCGATTCTAAAGAACAAGTATGATAGATGACAGGATTTTCAGATGCTTAATACGCATGCACAATCACACCGATATTGGTAACTCTTGCTCAAAAGCTAATGTAATACAAGGATTCTGTAACATAATATATTCTTTTATTTAATAGCGGGATTTTGGGCTACTGTCACATCGTATATGCTTCATTCAAAGCAAGGATATAACCAAAACACCGAAAAGCGCAACATATGTATTACATATTACAGTCATCTAACCTATCCGACTCTCCGATTCTAAGTGACGGTGGCCGAAAGCACATACTCATGCGACACTGCAACAAGGAATACAACAATAGCTTATAGCATTTATTTACACTAAATAACCAAAGGTCTGGCTCAGCTCCCTTAACCGCTTGGTTGACATCACAATGAAATCAATTATGTGTAAACTAGTTATATTATAGATAATAATAGAAGTGTGATAACAGCGTTTGATTAATGTTAGGATTCAGAATGCAGATAACCAAAATTGTTGTTATATATTCATTTGCGACCGTCATCTTTGGAAATGACATATATGTGCTCGTTAGCATAAACCCAATTACCGATTTCCAATGTTTTAAAGCTACCTGCGGTCAAATACCAGTTTATTGTCGCCAATCCAATTATTTTGGAAACCTAGCCGTCATATAAGCCGCTTAGGCAATGAAAGACACACAAAAGCGATGAATATTCGCCGATCCCAAACCAATATCATTATATTAGAGGTCATATTCAACAAATAAATCCGCTGAGTCAAAATGCGCATTTCAGATATAACTTAGACCTTTGGTTTAAGAAGGGGCTATATTGAAGCCGTTTCTGATATGGTTAACGAGGCTGTTTTTACCTCTCTGTCGATCCTTATTCTGCAGTAATGTACATTACTATCAGTTTTGCTCTTGCCCTGTCACTAACGTGTTCCATGGCCGATGGGATTCATTCTTTTTCCAATTTAGGGCAAGTATTTCGTTCAGGTTTCTTGATTAACGATTGAACATTCAATAACCGTGTTTATTGATAAAACAGTTTTTAACTCTGAAATCACATATTTAAATATTAACAGCGACCTTACGCTTTGCCCCGTCGAGCAACCTCCTTTACATGGCATTTTTTATAGCGATCATATGACACCAGATGTTTCTACTCGCTAGGTTATCGTGATGCATTTTGTCGGAGATGGTCTATTTATTTTGTCACAGCACAAGTATTGAAATTAAGGTATTTGATACCATGCGTCCTTTACTTGCGATAGTATGCAAATAATTGAACTAACCCTGCAATTTTAGCTGTGCCCTTTAAATCTCATTTTGGAACATACGCATGACATTTGTGCTATAGGCATCAGCAAGTTTAGAAGTCAAGGTATATAACATGTTTACAACACGGTTGTGACCGTTGTTGCAGCAAAAATGATATCAAACACTGAGTATTGGTCGAAACCTAGCACCTAGTGATTTACAATTGAATTATTGCGGGGCAAAATTGAAACATTCACCACATATCTGTGTATTTAAGGGTTTCATGTTATCACAGACCCCAATACATTAGCAGCATAGCTACTATGCATCACCTTATGCCCCTTGGCAATATTATTAGATATTTTATCGCTTATTACATCTTTAACGATATCATGAACGGTCATATGTTACTTTACATTGCCTCATAATCTTGCTCAGTGACTAACGAATTGACGTCGGGCTCATGTTAGCGATGATGCTAACAACCAGGTACGATGTTATGGTAATGTTTTTAATTATTCGAATTACTCTCTCAATTATCGTAAATTGAGCTGAATATATTGTTCCGCTTCTTCTTGAGCACCATTATACATTAAATACCATTTGAAACTGACTACAGTACCGTTTTCGGATTAACGTTTACTATCAACATCAATTTGTCGTAGTATTCACGGATACTATCAAAATGTCGGCCTACGTGTAATTTGAAATATATATTTTCCAACTGACGACCATGATACAAATTGTCTATGCCAACGGTTGGTAAGGGTACTAATCGTATCAAATTTTGTTCCCAGTAGCGAGTACGAAAAACTTCAATCTACAAGGTCATAGCAAATATAAGATGATACCGAAACAAGCATACATAGAAGGATGTGCCACAATATAAATTATGCACTAAGACAAAAACACTCGGCATCAATAATTGGGAAACACAAATATGCTAATCTTAGATAGCGCCTGCATGAGACTTTATGTATTAAACCTTATATTAAAAACATATGTTTATATAATGTCATAGTTCTCACCCTCACACGTTATTAATCTAAAACGTTGGTCAATTGGAAGCAAGATAATATGGCTCGTCTAATAAGATATAAGGCCGCCAGCCTTCAAAATGAGGTTTTTGAACCTGCATATTCAATAAGCTGCATCGATTTGAGAATTTAAATGTGCACTTTCAGACGATGTATGTGGCATACTCTTTTTCCCTTGGCATCCTTCACAGAAACGGACATATTAAGGTCAGTTTATACAGGGCTGTATAGCGGCCTACGAAGTAAATAATATGAAGGTTATTAAAGGTCAACTACAACTATTTTCATCATTTCTTTATAATGTGTTTCAAATTGAAGATTAATAACTCATAAACCAACGGGGACCCATAATTCATTGCAACGGCATGCATAAGTACTAAAAATCCACCGATAAGGTTTCATTCGGAAGAAAATACGAAGCCATCTTCTCGATGCCATTTTGTCTCAGTTGGCCGCTAGGTGCACGTTGCGTGACGTCATTCCTGCTGCGCTGCCTCCAAGAGAATTTGACTGCGAGCGAGCGAGCAAAGGGAAAAACGATTGTTTGGATTTTAAAATTACACCGTTTTGACAAGCCATGTCGTCTTCTGATGCAGTCCCCATAGCATAACATTGGGGCAAATCATGTCGATGACTATTTATTTGAGCCAATACGGACGGGAGTTGAAAAATCCAAGTCACACTACGAAATGACACCGGGAGCTCTAAGTCTAACTCAAGGGTCCGCTTCGGATGAAGAATCAACAAAAGATTTCGATGTATGGTAAGTTTTTTAGAATACCCTTCCCAAGCTTTATTGAACTATATTAACTGGTAAAAAATAATCGTTAGTTTCATTTACCCAATAAATTTACACATTCTGTAAGTTGAGGATGGTATGTTGACAGACCTAACTACTACAACAAATAGTACTTGGCTGGTGAATGTAGCTTTGTCATTGTACCCTGAGCACATTGAATATTGTGGTCAGATGTTTGCATGCAGTTTATAAAGTATTTTCCTTTTATATTCATTCATTGTACCACAAATATAAATTTACATTGACTCTAATTATTTCTCTAACTTAGGTGTGGATGTCATTACTGCATCCCAATGCCAATGGACACAGAAGTTTGGAGAGAGTGATGGCTCTAACGGAGGAATGGACATGCATCACCAAGCATCCCAGATTCCTGGCTAGCTGCATGAATAAAAATGTGCTGGAAGTGTCCAAATTTGAATCTATTCAAATGGACAGACCTGTTGGAGATGAGGTCTCTACAATGAGTAAGTTAGCCATTATTTCTACCAAAAAGGATGGTTTGAGGTTGAACAATCATATTTATTACAAACGGAACATTAATTCCACTGTGTAAAATATTCAGTGTTCATATTGATGAACTACATTATATTTTACATAGCCAAGAATAAATAATGCCAGTTACATGAAATCCAGAGGCAGAGCTTACAATAAAATTATGAAGTGAGGGAATGGTTGACAAATGACAATTGTTTTTTTAACGATACAACTTATTTTAAAACCATAGACAACTAATTGACATATTGCTTCAGATTATTCAGGTATCTAGCTTACCGCCAGTATATACTCTGGATATGGCACAGACTGGTCAAAAGAAACAGGAAAGTGCTGGCAGCCTGTGTGGTAACAGCTGTTAGAAAATCCTTCCCTGACCCGGGCGGCAAATATACAGGTTATCTACAATGGAGCGGAAGATTTCTTGGTCAGGTTGAATCGACATCTGTGAGCACCTACGAGAAGATCCTTTTCAGGTTTCTCGTACTGGGAGGCAATAGGTGGTGGGACAGTCCTGTCATCTGCAAGGACCTCAGCAAGTCTGTAGCTTGGGTATTTTTGCCTTAGATCAAGCACCTGATGTACATAGTCTGAAGCAAATCTATGATATTCATATTTTATGATAGTCATATAATAAGTAAGTTTTATTATATGCCAATTTTTAATTGGGTAACAATGTTTGTGCAAATGAAACTTATTCAGGTTTTGGTAATAAATGTCAAAATAACGTGTTTCATTTTAGATTAATGCATGTTCACACCAAAAGAAATTGGTACTTCGACAGGCTTGGGATTTTCCCATACCTGAACATGTTCAGTGTTCTAATAGCACTACTGCCACTAACAAAATCCCTGAAGCCATAAAAAAATTCCCTGCGGGCATAGCTCCTGTAAAAAGTTGGCAATCCCACATCTTACGGTGTCCATTCACGCCGATTTGTTCAAAACAAGCAAAACTCCCCTGGTATCTTTGATCCTGACTAGGGCCATCCTCCAGATCAACACCACTGTACATAAGCATTCTGTGAGCTAAATTTTTCTTCCATCAAATAAAACCCTGTGATTACACTACAAACAAAACAATATTTACCTAACAGTTCTTCAAACGCCATGTCATCATCAGTTTCCATCTCAGCATCATCACTTCGTCAGTGAAGTCAAAGTCAGGGTCAGTTTCCATCTCATCATCGCTGTCCAACAGATTCCTCCTGGGGCTCATATTGGGTGCCCCTGGTGACACTTTTGGTGAGATGGGCCAACTTGGGTACCTCTTGAATATTTCTTTATCCCAGGAAAGATAGAACTCTGTGTCTGTAGAGACTTGTCAGCCATCTATGGTATCAATACAATAAGTATGCTACAATTTCATTCATCATAGCCTTTAAGGATGTAAATGTCTACAAATTGACTCTGAAAAGACACATTGTTACATACAACAGAAGTTATCCCTGCCAATGCATTTCAACATATATAATAATGCAGTTGCCTTGTGACACTCACCAAAACATTTGCCTGCACCCCTAATGACATGTGAGAGCAAGCTTCATGGTTGGCAGACGGCAAGGCACTCGCCCCTGGTTTAGCAAACAGCGCGGACGCTGACAGGCGAAGTTTCGCCTAGCCTAGGTCGGCAGTACTTGAGTGTGACACCTCAGTCTGTAATTCACCACTGTCACTTGATTTATCTATCTGCTCAGCTGCCAATACCATTTCGGAGCCTAGGTTTCTTACGAAATCCTATACTTTTGAGCAGCTCTGGGTCAGTCTCATTTGCACTTTTTTTCGAAATGATCAGAACATAGAACTGTCGTATAACTATAAGGACAGGACTCCAGTGTTTACGCTTGACTTTCGACACCCATATGCGGCGCATATGTCTTTTAGAAACAAAAAAAAAAAAAAAATCACGCCTGACTTCTCATTGTTCCGACAACCAAACGCACAACAATAAGGCATAATCCACACCAAGAAACGCACCAGACCGTGAAGAAAGACGAGTTAGTCACACGCTGTCAACCAACCGGGAAGGCTAAAGATGGCGATGAATATTCGCAAACAACCTGAATGACGTCACTGTACGGAAATTCACGAATTTTACCGAGCGGTATCTTGTCAGATTCGACGTGGGAAATATACCTTTAAAAATCATTTTTCTTAAAGAAAAAAAGCGCGCAGTCACCTTATTTTGGTCATGATACCCTTTTAAAACATAGAACTTTGGAAAAATGGAATAAAAAAAATCTTTGTAGCTGACCTTTAACATAGCACTATATAATTTAATCATAATGTTGCATATCCCACTATGACTCAAGTAAACCCCTCATTTATCATCCGGTTAAGAAGAGCTGTAAATATTAATGTTCTGCTCGTGGTTTTCTTGATCAAATATGATTAGCCGATGACCTTCAACTGCGATGCTAGAATGAGAGGGGAGTGTTGGCTTCCGTCAGCAGCAAATACAGACAAATTATGTCAAGATGGGCTATGTAATGGCCTGACTGGTGGTGTACATCACCTTCAAAATATTGCCGTAATGATCCCGTTAGTTTATCGATGCTGAAATGCACTCACACATGGGGTGTAATTTAGGAAGCAGCGTTTTTTTACCCACACCTCATCGTCTACTGCTCTATAGCCTGAGACGGTTCTGCAAATCTGTCCCAATGAATACAGAAATGAAGCCCGTATATGATCTAATTAACGGGGTGCATGAACACATTTCCGCAACTTCGAATGACACTTCTAGGAATGATCTGCACCGAGACTTGTGTAGGCTACAAATGGCATCAATATTGCAAGCTACGCGTTGTATGACATTTCATTAATATTAAGGATTAATTCAAACAGTGGTTATGAGCTAGTCTCAGCTGCACCTTTCCACTATACGCCATACATATCTGGCATTTATTTTAAGCTTGATGAATATTTTAGATGCAGAAGTAATCTCGAAATAAGCTCTGCTTCCTATTGCCAATTGCAACGTTAACATTGGTCCATTAGCATCAAGTTTATGTGTAACTTATCGAGTTAGGATTTGACAGCTGCGTTACGTTCAGTTATATCATTGCGATTGGGGGTAATAAATATTTTATGATATCTACTTCAAATACCAATGCAATATCCCAGGCTACATTAGTCCGAAAAAACCTATCTATTTCACAAGGATGGATCTTGTCGGTGTAGGAAGCGTTCTTATACAAAACAACCACTTGCGCATACTCACACTGGAGTCGGGATTGCTATCCTTTTCCATATGCAAATGTTATCACTGTTACATAATGTGCGTTTGGCACATACTGAGCTTGGTGCGCATACAATTCACAAAGAGTCTAACGGCCCCTAAAAACACATTCACGCGCAAAACAGAAATGTTACAATTGAAACGCCAGCCCCATACCGAAATTACCACAAATACCGTATATATTTCGGTCTTTTTTAATACTCAACGCAACAGTTATCCACTGCAAGCATTGCTATGTCTTCATGCTGTCACTGTGTGGGCTGCGTCGATGCTGCGTAGGCCGCTTATGGTGAATCCTCTTCAAGAATAATGCTAATGCATATGTCAACTCATCCATTTAAGTATTCGGGAAAGAAAACATCCATGCAGTCTCGGGTCTACTGGTATGTCTTTTTTGATGCCAATCCATATCGAATTATATTAATGGACTTAAGTTTGTTGTTTGTTGGCAAATATATCTTGGTTCTTAATATTCTCCACCATAACCGTAAACTTCACATAATGCGGGTATGGTGATGGACTTCGATTTAGTCAGAACGCAGGCCTCTATGGTGAATTCATATAATGGGAGTTTAAAATTCCTCTGAGGCTATCAGATGTATCGTTTTCTGACAAACTTGTAGTCGCACACAAGCAAAGGCAGGGCATCCTGTGAAAAGTATCGGGACTGGACAAAACATGGTGTACCCTGAGAGTAGAAGCTTTCACGAAAAATTCTGTATCCATAGTTATCTGCCAAAATTTTTACACCGGCATTAAATATTCCAGCGTAAATCGATGACCAATAGAAGGGAAAATAATCATACTTTGCAACTTAGAATAAATGTAACAAAGTTGAAGACGCAGCCACAAAAGGAAGCGATCCAATAATCACTAGCCAGAAACTGGCTAAACTGGCGACATAATAATAATGTCGTTAAATAGGTAGGTTGAGATAGTGTGGCCAAACGGCAGTGTAATTGGAAATTACTTGGAGGTAATACATTTAAAGATGTTGTTACGATGACACACAGACCGTCATTTGATATCATGGAAATGTGAGATCCAAGACGCATGCAGCATCAAATGATCACAAATTACGGTCTATATCATAATGGCCTTGAAATATTATCGAATTTAAGACTTGCATAACCAAGCACAGCTGTTTTTACATAAATCATGTACTTCTTGGTAAACACAAGATACACATAACACTGAATGCCTATAACATAAAATGATGTTTCCTGAGCTGAAAACGAACAAACGTTCATATTGCAAAGACAATACAATTCGAACTGGCGGAGTAGTAATGCGATATCAGATATGTCTTGTTTCGATGCTCACAAGCTGTCATGCATGATCAAATATCGTACCATATAATAGTGATTCTAATCCGTTATAGATTATCAGTGTAAGAATGTATTAGCGAGGCAATATGAATTAACGTTTTACCTGCCTAAAGAATAGAGCATCAGGCGAGTTTATTCCAATTTAATTTGATCAAGTGAAGTAAAGTGAGATGAATATTTCTACGGTACAAATATTTGCAGTATATGGTGATCGTTACTGTACGGGAAATTCGTACGTTTCAATGGATATCTTAACGTCTTGTCCGATAATTATTGGCGTGAGTCAATCAACCGCGACATATCGCTGTAGGAATATATTGCGGTACCTATTTATTCCCAGGACCATAATTCATAATGCATACATTATTACTCTAGAAAGGAAATGAGTGAGAATGCAGAGGTCTTTCGTACTTTAATTCATGTAACAGTACATTGGTTGTAAATAATGCCTAATTATAAGAACTAAAGAATACGACGATTTAATGCATAAATAACGATGGTGCGATCAACTGAATTGAAATGCCTAGTGATTTTAAATGTGTATGCATACATAAAACGCTCATCGTTTACTTCATTAACGATGTCCATGTGTATGGATAGCAAATGACGCAAGTGTTTTATGAGAGACCGCGCGATTTCATATAAACTGTGGATTTTAAATGCATACATTATTACTCTAGAAAGGAAATGAGTGAGAATGCAGAGGTCATTCGTACTTTAATTCATGTAACAGTACATTGGTTGTAGATAATGCCTAATTATATGAACTAAAGAATACGACGATTTAATGCATAAATAACGATGGTGCGATCAACTGAATTGAAATGCCTAGTGATTTTAAATGTGTATGCATACATAAATCGCTCATCGTTTACTTCATTAACGATGTCCATGTGTATGGATAGCAAATGACGCAAGTGTTTTATGAGAGACCGCGCGATTTCATATAAACTGTGGATTTTAAATGATCGCGTGGTGCCCATCCAAAAAACATTTACCCTAATTATTATGATTTAGTCTCCAAATTGAATGCGGGCTTACAGTGGTAATATGTATAATTCATCAGAATACCATCATCCACCTCCAGCAGCTTAGTGTCAATAGGCTATGGTTACTTATTTTAGCCATCTAATTAGACGACGGGAAGGTCGTAACAATGATCACTACGCTAGCATGCTCTCTTGAACTTACTGCCATGTGGTATCCGCTCTATTATAACAAAGCTAAATAATAATGCGTATGACCGTTGTTGCGCATTACAAGTACGCATAAGCACTCGTGATATATTCAAAATCAAGACGATGATGCAGGTATACTGATTGAGAAAATAGGGTAGTAAGCCTTCTTTTTTCTAGGGTTCATTTAGAGCAGCGTTTTGTAAATGTATCATGAAGTATTCATACTCAAGTCCCTATTTTGCAAAATCACTTATTTACGCTTGAGTGGCGGCTTCAGCCTGTTTTACTGCTTTATAAGTGACATTTATTGCGATCTTACATGAATATAATTCGTTTCCTGAGCTCGATAAGGATTAATTGGTCGGAAGTTACCAAATGGACAGGCACCTGCTTCAATCTTCTTGCGAAGTGCAATCGCCAGGTTGGACGAACGAATCCGTTCTTTAGCATGAGACGGACAATATGTAGCAGCTTAATCACGACCTCAACCTTATTATGACAACTATCAGGTGGTAATTTCTTTCGGAGCAACATCTTTGGATATGTGTTTGTAAACTTGAAGTCATCTTCCGATTTGCTGTGGTTAGGTGACATACATATTTATTGTCGCCATTCCGATTTTAATCAACTTTACTATATAATCGCCGCGCATCGATTCCCAGCAAATATCCGAAAAGTGTTCGACCCCAACAATATCACAGTACATATATACATTAACATAAATACATATTAATATACATATATATATATATATATATATATATATATATATATATATATATATATATATATATATATATATATATATATATATATATATATATATATATATATATATATATATATATTGACCAGTTATGACTAGCAATCATATATATATATATATATATATATATATATATATATATATATATATATATATATATATATATATTGACCAGTTATGACTAGCAATCATAACGTAGTTTATGTGAGGCGCGAACGGTTGTCATCACCCCTCACTAGGTGGCTCTGTCCGTTTTCGCGGCTTCTTTGTTTAAGCCAATCAGCGGGCCAGGTGTGAGCAGCTCAAGCGGCGCGCATGCGCAGTTGTCCGCGTCCCTTTTGGAGCGGTTAATAGTTGAGGTCCTTTGTGTGGACCCTCATTCTTAGTTCGCAGTTTCAATTCGAACTTTACACGCTTTTGTGCATTTCTTCTAAACCTATTTATCTCGCGATTGGTCAAGCGCCTTAGTCAGGCTTCGGTTTACGCACACAGGAAAAAAGGCGTTCCTGCGTTTTCTCCTACAGTACAGCATCGTCTGCTCGAAGATCTAAGCGTAAGTTCGATTTTGTCTTGTTTCTCCCACCCTTTCATAATGTCCGATCATCCTTCTATCGCTGTGATAGGGCATTCTTACGTTCGGCGCTTAGGCGAATTTGTTGCATCCAACCCTGATTTAGCCAATCTTCGCCTTAAACAGGAAAATGTGGCTTTCCTGGGCATTTGGGGTGCTACGGTTCGTGGTCGTAAGTCTATTGTCCCTAAATTGCACAGTTGGTTATCGGGCAAAACTTTAAAATCTGTTTTTCTCCAGTTGGGGAGTAACGATTTATGTGACTATAACTGCAGTCCGACCATCCTGGCTCAGGACCTAGTTTCCATTGCTAGTTTGTTAAATGTCGGTTACGGTATTCCTACGGTCGTGATTGAACAAGTTCAGTATCGTGTTGCTGTCCCTTTTAAAGAGTACAATCAGCGGGTTTTAAAGTCCAACCTGGAAATTCGTCATTAGGTAAACCAAAAGGAAACATGCATCCAGTTTGCTTCTCTGAGAAGTTTTGCTCATATGTCCCCTCATTTCTTTCTCAAGGACGGTGTCCATTTTAATGATGCGGGGAATCGCAAATACTTTGCGGGTGTTAGAGGAGCGATAATAAGGACTTTGTAAATACCTTTTTCTTTTGGCTGTTCCAGGTTGGTTTTAAGTCAAATACTTCCCACTTGGCTTTCGGTGGGTCAATTATGTCGACGCAATTTCGGTCAACTACTATTTTCTATGTTGGCACATAGTGTCACTTTGTATAGTAAGGAGCATTACCGGTGCGTCACTAACTAGACCCAGCATTTGTTATGGTGAGTCACTAATTTGACCCAGAACCGCTGATGCGTCAGTTGGTAGACCAGGTTTTGCCTTTTTACTGATGTTGTTATGTCTATGATGTGGGTCAATTATGTCGATTCAATTTCAGTAAATCACTATGTTCTATGTGACACACAGTGTCTTTGTGTAGTAAGGAGCATTATCGGTGCGTCACTAACTAGACCCAGCAATTGTTATGGTGCGTCATCAATTTGACCCAGAACCGCTGGTGCGTCAGTTGGTAGACCAGGTTTTGTCTTTTTACTGGTGTTCTTGTGTCTATGGTGTGATCAGTTTCGTGGATCCTTTCTCCATGTTCCATTGTTTAAGGATGATCTTGTTTGACATGTTCCTCCAAATATGAGACAACAGCTTCCATTCCACTTATTTATGTAACACTATGTTTCTTGTCTTGGTGATTTTACCATATTGTAAAATTGTTATTGTATGTCATTCTTTGTCACATGATCATTGAATCACGTTTCCGGGGCGTCACTTGCTTGACCCAGTTTGTTTTGGTATGACATCATTGTCAAAGCTGTACGTAGACCCGGGCTTTGTTTCCACAAATAACATTGCAATCCCCTCCCTTGCTGTTGGGTTCACAACATTTGTGGTACTTACTGGATACTGCCGTTATGGCTGTATTTTCAGCATGCCTCCTAAACCAACGGGTCGTCGGACTCGGCGGGCGTTCCACAAGGCTGCTGTGACAAAAGACAGGTCCCGCTCACCAGTGGCCAGATCGTCTCAGCCTTCTGAGGGTGATTCTCTTGTGGTGCCGCCGCCTCCTGATAATCGACCATCGGCTCCCTTCTCTTTGGATCAAGAGCTCTTACTGGATGGAATTTATGCGAGAATGCGCCGGGATGGCCTGCTACCATCACTGGTCCCTCCTCAGACTGTTCCCCCTCCAGTGGTGCCTCCATACCAACCGCAGCCAGGCTGCAGCTACTCGCAGCAGGAGACACCGGTGGCTGTCTCTGGATCTTCCTCAGAGGAGGCCCCCTCAGCTTCACAGCCTGACCACGTAGCACAACCTCATCAGGGAGTGGTCAACCAGACATTGGCCGAACTTTTAACCTCGCCCGGTGAGTCGCGCAGCACGCATCCCTTGTTACCCAACTCAAATTGTGTCAGAGTATCTGCCCCGCTGGGGGCACATGTCCCTCAAAAAATTAAATCCGCCATCTGGGAGGGGCAGTTCATTAATTTGAACGATCTTGCCTTGCCCCAACCAGGCTCTTCACAGGATCCCAATCCTAAAGTTCATCCGCCCATGTCCATTCAGGACTGGGCATCAGCCTTTCAAATTTATATCTCTATCATGACCGAGCTGGTCCCTCAAGAGGCGGCTGGCATGATAAAGCACATGGCCACAGTCCAGAAGTTGAGTAAAAATCATGGTCCTCAGGCATGGCGCCACTATGATCAAAATTTTAGGTGGACCAAGTCCTTTGACCAGTCTCTCCAATGGGGGCAACTGAACTTGGAACTTTTCACAGAGGCCTCTCTTTTGGCAATCCAAGCCTCCGTTTTATCTCCTCGCCCTACTCATAATAGTTATATCAAGAAACCCAGTACCACCTCGCCCTTTCGTCCAAACACCTGCTGGTCCTTCCAGAGACACGGCAGGTGCACAATCCCTAACTGTAGATTCACCACTACTCACCACTGCTACAACTGCAAAGGGGATCACTCCACCTCCCAATGCAGGAACAAAACTCAGGGCAAAAAATTCTCAGGAGGTCCAGCAGCTAGAAGAGGTGGTCACTCCAGTAATTCCAAGTAAATTAGCCACTTACTTGCACGGGTACGATAGTACACTAAAAACATACATCATTAATGGTTTTTCCAAGGGGTTTTCAATAAATTATCAGGGTCCCAGTTTCAGTAATTTCAGTAAAAATCATGCAAGCGTCTTTCAATGTCAAAGTGTTGTTTCGGACATGCTTCAAAAAGAACTATCTCAACGTCGCATTGCAGGACCTTTTTCTTGTGCTCCATTTCCAAACTTCATTGTTTCACCTTTAGGCGTGGTCCCAAAAAAGGAAAAAGGAAAATACCGTTTGATACATGACCTCTCCTTCCCATCAGATTCTTTTGTCAACTCCTTTATTGATCCTAGCATGGCTGCAGTGCAATACGAGACTCTTGACAGGGTTGTGGAATTGGTTCAATTGTTCGGTCACAGCTGTCTCATGGCAAAATGTGACATTCAAGAGGCATTCCGTATAATTCCTATCCTGCCTGCCGACCGTTTCCTGTTAGGTTTTTCATTTAAGGACAAATATTATTTTGATAAGTGTCTTCCAATGGGATGTCGCATGTCTTGTTCCATTTTTGAATCCTTTAGCAGTGCGTTGCAATGGGTTGCGACAAACAAATTGGGGGTGTCAGGAATTACTCATATCCTTGACGATTTCATTTTTGTAGGTCCAGCAAACGCCTCAAAGGTGGATTCTGACCTCAAACAATTTCTTCATTTCTGTAAAGATTGTGCTATCCCCATCAAACACAGTAAGACGGTTCTTCCAACTACCAACATAGTTGCACATGGCATTGAAGTTAATTCACAAAAAATGATGTTGCGTCTGCCCCAGGATAAGGTCAAGGGTTGTTTGGACATGTTGAAAAAATACAAGGTGCGCAAACGAGTGACACTGAGGGAAATTCAATCCCTCATTGGTAGCCTCAGTTTTGCATGTCGAGTTGTAAGACCTGGTAGGGCTTTCCTTAGACGTCTCATAGACTTGACAACTAAGGTGAATTTCCAGCATCACCATATCAAATTGTCAGCCCAGGCAAGGGCGGACCTCAATGCCTGGTATGTTTTCCTACACTCTTTCAATGGCTGTTCAGTGTTTTTGAACAATGTCTGGATCGATTCCGACCAAATAAAGTTGTTCTCAGATGCGTCTGGCTCCATTGGTTTCGGAGCGGTCTTTGGCTCCAAATGGCTGTGTGGGCATTGGCCCCCCCTCTTGGCTCCCTTGCACATCACATTCAAGGAATTATTTCCAATTGTTCTCTGTTTAGAAATTTGGGGTCCTGCCTTAAAAATTCACAAAATCCTTTTCAAAACAGATAACGCTGCTGTGGCAGCCATTATAAATAAACAATCCTGTAAGGACCCCAAAATTATGCTCCTTGTCCGGCGTCTGGTCCTAGCAGGTTTAAAATTCAACATTCTCTTCAGGTCTCAGCATATTCCAGGTTTCTCTAACACAATTCCTGACTTGATTTCACGCTTTCGCCTGCAGGAAGTCAGAGCCATTGCCCCGTGGCTGGATCCTCAACCAACCGAGGTGCCTCTCAGCCTCTTCTCTCTGACTTAAGAATACAAGGCAGCCAACTTATAGCAGCTTCATTAGCACCTGCGTCCAGGGATGTTTACCGCAGAGCAGTTGTTAAATATGCCTCTTTTTGTTCAGAAATTCATAAGACGTCTGTCTTCTTCCCTGCTACGGTTGACAAATTAGTTACTTTCATTTCATTTTTAGTTTCTTTAAGTTTTGCACCTGCTACAATTCAAACCTATGTTGCTGCAGTGTGCTTTTTTAACAAATGCCAAGGTTTTCAAGATCCAATAACATCGTTTGTGGTACAAAAAGCATTGATTGGGGTACAAAGGCAGGGATCTTCCAAACTCCAATGGGCACCCATCTTACTTGGCACTCTGCACAAGTTGGTGGATTCGCTGGCCATCACCTTGAACAGTTACCTTTCCATCCTTTACCGCAGCATGTTTCTGGTCACCTTTCATGCTTTCCTACGCATTGGAGAGTTGACCACTCGTAATCACAAGCAGGCTTCAACTGTAGTCCAGCTGTGTGATTGTTCTTTATCCTCTAATCCTCTCACGTTGAAATTAGTTCTGCGTAACTTCAAAGGAAACGTTGCAAGACAACCATTCACTATTTTGATTACTCCTTCCAACAATCCTCAGTATTGTCCTGTTTTTATGATGCAATCATACCTTCATCTGAGAGGCACTGTTCCAGGTCCATTGTTTGTCTTCTCTGATGGCAAGCCCGTATCGCGAAGTCTGTTTTGTCAGCAGTTGCAAAGATCCTTGCTTCATGCCAATGTCCATGTTCCCAACATTAAAGCCCACTCCTTTCGCATCGGTGCGGCTACGTCTGCCTGCTCCATGGGAGTCGCAGATCACATTATTCATAAGCTGGGTCGGTGGAAGTCTGACGCATTCAAAAATTACATCCGTATCCCACAGTTTCATTCTGTTACATCTCAATAATTTCTTTCTTTCCCTCCTACGGTCCAACCTTCAGACAGTGTCAGACAGGTGTCTGGCTGTCTGGGGTTATAAGGACCTGTTAATTTTGTTTGGGTTAAAGGCAGTGCCAGACAGGTGTCTGACTGTCTGGGAAGTTATATATTCACCGCGTACTTCATAGGTGATCATATGGTACAGTTTCAGACAGGTGTCTGGCTGTCAGGGGGGCTTATATATTCACCATATTCACCGTTTTCAGTGCCAGACATGTGTCTGACTGAACTTGGCCACATCATACTTAATTTTCAATACATTCCTTGCTGCGCGGCTCACAACTATAAACAATTATTATCCTCAATGAGGATCTTTTGGGTGGGGCCCGCCTTGGGCTTATGTTCATCCCAAGGCGTCTGTGGCGGTTATCTCTCCTCCACCTTGCTGCCACTCACTGGTGTTTTATTGTATACAATTTATTTAACTTTTTAGACTGTAAATGGCCGTCAATTGTATACATGTCTTTTATTGTAGCATATATATATAGGTATATATATATATATCTCAAGTGTGTATTGTTTAATGTCATATATATTCAAGTTGATATTTGTGTTGGACTATGCCATATGACCTTAAGAGTCTCAAGTGGTTAGGGACATAGTTGCTTGTTAGTTGCATAATATATATGTATTTGTGTAAACAACTATGTCACCATTCTAAATAAGGGATGTGACATAGTCTCAACCATTCATTTCACAACCATGACATGTTAATTATGTTAGTCATAGTTGTGACTTAAATAAACTTTGTCATTCTTCCTTTGGAAGAATGATCATTTTGGCAGCCTGTCTTTTATAATTTCTTCCCCTATCAACACGGTTTGGCAGCAACTAGCTTCAAGTTCCTCCTTTCGGATATGGGTAATTCACAATAAGTAAGGGCTGAACATAATGACCAGTTATGACTAGCAATCATAACGTAGTTTATGTGAGGCGCGAACGGTTGTCATCACCCCTCACTAGGTGGCTCTGTCCGTTTTCGCGGCTTCTTTGTTTAAGCCAATCAGCGGGCCAGGTGTGAGCAGCTCAAGCGGCGCGCATGCGCAGTTGTCCGCGTCCCTTTTGGAGCGGTTAATAGTTGAGGTCCTTTGTGTGGACCCTCATTCTTAGTTCGCAGTTTCAATTCGAACTTTACACGCTTTTGTGCATTTCTCCCACCACCATCCCCCTTCTCCTCCTTTCTTTGGCTTGCCTTCAGGCTTGGCGGTTATCTCTCCTCCACCTTGCTGCCACTCACTGGTGTTTTATTGTATACAATTTATTTAACTTTTTAGACTGTAAATGGCTGTCAATTTTATACATGTCTTTTATTGTAGCATATATATATAGGTATATATATATATATCTCAAGTGTGTATTGTTTAATGTCATATATATTCAAGTTGATATTTGTGTTGGACTATGCCATATGACCTTAAGAGTCTCAAGTGGTTAGGGACATAGTTGCTTGTTAGTTACATAATATATATGTATTTGTGTAAACAACTATGTCACCATTTTAAATAAGGGATGTGACATAGTCTCAACCATTCATTTCACAACCATGACATGTTAATTATGTTAGTCATAGTTGTGACTTAAATAAACTTTGTCATTCTTCCTTTGGAAGAATGATCATTTTGGCAGCCTGTCTTTTATAATTTCTTCCCCTATCAACACGGTTTGGCAGCAACTAGCTTCAAGATCCTCCTTTCGGATATGGGTAATTCACAATAAGTAAGGGCTGAACATAAATATATATATATATATATATATATATATATATATATATATATATATATATATATATATATATATATATATATATATATATATATATATATATATATATATATATATATATGTAGACGAGTTATTAATAGTAGACGAGTTATTAATAGATAATATTGCTCGGTCCAATGAATCTTTAAAAGCTCTTTTGATGTCGCTGCTGATTTAACAAACATTGTGTTTTTCTGCTCGTTCGATATAAATACTGCAATACAATACAATATTTTGCTCTAGCCCAATGATGTACTTGCTGAACGGCAGTAGATATTCAACCTCTTGACAATTGATTGCTTGAGTGTAGGCATGCTTACAATCTTTGCAGTATTACCCCCAAAACTTCCAGAGCCAAATTTATTGCTATTGCACGAAAAACTCATAGCTCTGTAATTTGCGAATTTAGAATGATTGTGACCAAGAGCGTATATCGCGAGTAAAGTCAATTGAAATTGACTCATGCGCATTCTTTGACATAATAATCGGAATACCGTAGAATCATTTCTGCTCATTACATTCGTCAGGCTGCAAGTGTTGGCACTAAATTATAGATAGTGAGTGTCAAACGAAAATGCATTTGCCAACATATCTAACCAAAGATTGAAATTTCCGATTGCGCAAGTACGGTTCAGCTACTTAATAAGGTGATTTTGTATTTCGTGGATAATAAATATCATCATTGACTCTAAGTTTGGAGAAATTACTCTGTGCTTGCTTGGTAATATTGATGGTGTAGAAGATTAATCGTTAATGTATTTGTTCCGTGATTTGAACTTGTACGTGAATAGAAATTAAGACATTATACGAATATGCCTTCAGACATTTATTAGCAATTGCGTTTTCCGATTACCGAACTTCATTTGCATGTGAAAACGTGTGTATAGTTCTTTTTGACAAGTTGCATACAAAACAATTATCAGATGTATTATAAGCCAAATCCCAAAACACTGGCCACGTAATGACAAAAGGGGGTTTTGAAATTGGATTGCTAGTCAAGTAATTGACGTTATAAAAATATATCACCGGGCATCCGTCGTCCAGCATTTGTGTTTGGCCTGTCAAATCACGTTCGTTAGTTTGCTGCACTAGGCCCACAAGACTCTTTTTATACTCCGACCTGTCTCACGTTCCCAGGGGAGGCAAACCATACCCCATCCCACGCAGCCCCATATTCAATACATTGTATCAAATGATACTTACTAATACGTAAACGTAACTCAATGCAATCTATGCGCTATATTGAATATAAGTACGGAACCTCATCGTTCTACGAGGTTCGTCAATCACATCGCTTTATGTACCAGGGGTAGATGAACATAATTGTTCATATATCATTTGGTGAATAATCGCTTATTAACTATATATGCAACAACCGTAGCCCCATAATCACCACAAGCATGAGGTATCGAATCTGCAGGTTATATGAGTACGGATTCATCTTAGCATTGAGATAGAAGTATAACTAACGATGGCCAAATATACTTAGTGATTCATTGCAGTGATATAGAAAACCCCAGTTAAATGCCAAAGGTTCTGTTTACTTACGCGACACATTTTGCCTTACATTTGTCTAGTTTTTTGGGTGCAAGCAGTGGTTTTGCGTGCTGCTCGTCCAATACGTATTTTCAAGTATGCTGCAGTGCAGTCCAGCTAACATAGATAAGCATTTAACTGTTTTACAACGACCTACTGGAATCACGTCCACATTTGAACGCGACATGCCACTGCTTGTGCAACAGCTTGCGGCATGATACGGCCACTGTTAAATCGATACAATTTGTCAGAGTGTACTGTAAAATAATGGCGATGTCTGTAGACTTCTGTTGCTTTTAATGATATAACTGATATATCAATGCCCAACGTAACAGATCGTTTAAAAAAAGGACTCAAAATTCATAGATGACAGCGCCTATTTATCAGCACAATAGACGCAAAGAGCATTCCTGGTTTGCCTCAAATGTATGGTATACAATATGAATCCTTACGTTCATTATGATTTATCTAGTCAGGAGAGTATCCCTTTAGAAACCAAATAACGCCCAGTTTACTGTACGCAATATTCTGAGGTTAATGTATCTGCGACGCAGGTTTACTGACAAGTGGATGATCGTTCAGTCGTGCTTTGTAAAACAATTGAAGTCATGACATGTGTTGTATATCTATACATCATAAGGTACATGTACCACACCCTCGTTACATGTATATGGTATCACGGACAACGGCAAATGAAAAAGGTGATGATTTGTTACCATATCCTCAATGGCTGGTTTCTGTCACCGCACTCTGTCAGCACAACCAAGCAAACGATCATGGCTGTGGTGGGAGAACGAATTGCACACACCTAATGGTTTGACGGTCTACAAGGTGATAAATTTTATTTGGCGGCAGCTAAGTGTTTTAGCACGTCGATGATACTACGCACCTTTGCTTGCTCGGACCGAAAAACAGTATAGTCACATCTATGCCGCATTTCATGATAATGCAGCAGCAAAAGTGTCGGCTTGAGCCTACCTGCACGTCTTGACATAACGTGTGGCAATATATGAATATAAATTGCCCCCTCAGCTTATTTTACTGACCAACAAATTGACATTGGGCGGAAGTTACCCAGTGAACAAGCACCGGTTGTCGGATGCTTTAACATCTAATAATGACTCTTGGCTGATGTGCTTAACTTTCCGGATTTTGCGTCAGTTTGATTTAGTAAAACGAGTCACTTGGTAACTACACTAATCGTTGATATTAATGACCCCATAATCACAGTGAGCGACGAATGGATGAAAATTAACATATCACAACTTACCTGTGATTGCTGCTCTTGTTACCTAAGCGCGCTGTTGGCTTTAAATGAAGCTTGAATGCTATTCAACTTGAATAACACATGACCCTTTGGCTTTATGGATTGTAACGCGGAACCAAGGCTGCATACCTGTTCTCAATGAGACATTGATTTCCTCCAATTTGATGAGCCTTTTTATGCAGTGTTGTTGACATTAATACGGCAGCATTAGAACTGACCCTATTGGGACGGTACATGTTTGTAAAATTCCTTTCCTCCTCAAGCCACATCGTGTATTACTGCAACTGCCTCTGAGGTTCAGTCGTTACCGTTTAGGTGCTGGCAGTTCAAACATCCCAACATTCTATAACCGAGGTCAGTATCCAAAGACTATATAACCAGCGGAATATTGCAAACTGAGATAAATGGGTCAGCATTGAGATAAGGAATAGTTACAGCAGCTTTGAATTTTTTTCCACACAGACCCAAATTCATAGAAATTGTTTGGCAATGATATTGGACGATATGTTATGTATATACCTGCATATTGTAAGCTACGTACTGATTAACTAATCGTGCTGAATTATGTTGTTCTAGGTTTCTTTATTACTAATGAAAGTAATGAAACTACCAAACGCATACAGTACGATATTTTATCTGAGCCGGACCTAGAGTATTGTACTGCGTCATGAATGCCGCCAGGCAGGAGTCAGATAGACAGATGTTAACAAGCTATCGTGTGCATCGTGTATTAGATTTAATGTGTTGTTTCGTGACTACTGGCAGAACACTAAACAGATCTTAACGGTTGAAGCAGACTTATAATGACAGTGAGTTATATTCAAAAGCTTTGATTTAATACTTGCATTTCACAGTTTTTCACCAATGAAACCGCATGATTTAAAGCGCCGAGTTATGGAGTCGTAGTGCCAGTAATGTGTCGCATTGAATGATTGATCAAATGTCGGCATGACATCAGAAGAGGTACAAAACAGTCCAATATAAAAGGGTCGGTATGTTGTGCAAACGTTTGATCATAATGCTCACGTTGAGAGCTGCATGTCTAACCTAGTAATTTGATGCGGGCAACACATGTAAAAACTGAAGGATCTAAATTATCCACGAAGACAACAACATGCGTCATAAATAACCTTACGCCGTTTAAGTGTCGGGATACAACAAACGTATGATGTTCAAACAATGCGCCGGAATACGACGTAACTAACATATTTCATCAATATTAAACACGAATTATTAAGCGGTGGTTGATAGGACGCGATTAAAACGTTGATAACCCAATTAACAACCATTACATGATTTAGTTAGTACAAAGATATAGGTTAAAAAAACATATTTTGTGAGTTGCGTGTGCTTGCGTACTTTTATGTGCACTTTTATACTAGCCTGACTATGTATAAAACCACCTTTGTCCCTTGGCATCCTTCTCAGTAACACAAGCCTGTTAATGTCTTTATATGTCGACGAAGTGTAAGCTATGCAGTGAAGAACCATGGCCTGCAAGGTACATAATGGGTTGGTTACTACCATAGCACTATGGAAGGTTATCCGATGGCAACATATCACACTTATACTCGAGTAAACCCCCTATATATCATCCGGTTAGAAAGCTGTTTATGATCTTCGTGGGGTCTCTCTGATTAAATATGACGTGATGCATGAACTCATAGTCATACCTTGTGATCTGCGTCATCGGCTCGGTGATGATGGGTACGATAATCGTTTATTATTTTGAGATAGCAGCATTAACATAATCTATAAACTGGATGATGTTGATAAGATAGAGAGGTCAAACAGTGAAATATTAATGCACATAAAATATTGAATACATAGGCCCATATGGTTATATAACTTGCATCATATTTCGAATTGTAGCATGATGGCAGTCGCAAATGTGTGTGCACTTGCATTTCCTTTTGTATTATGATATACCTCTCGAAATGTGCGCGTTTGCAACGTTTTGCCCGAAATTATGGGAATAACACATAAGTTCACTGATTTAATGATTACACAAATTAACTGCATGTTTAACCCTCATTATGATAAACATTTGCATTACTACCTTAAACTATACACTCCTTTTAATGTAGCGCATGGGTGGTGTTACAACAATTACTGGTGCTTGCGCTGTTATACAGCTATAATTAATTCGCAATACAACGATGCACAATAGAAATCTGCACATTCTGCCATGCGGAACGCCGTGTAATGCTTGCCATAGCTGTATTTCCACGTGTAAGCTGCATTGGAACAAAATATAACGATAATTGTATCCTGTACCACTTAAGAATGGCATCACCTACGCCAAAAGAGGCAAGCTAGCCTTTTGAGCAACGGAAGAGATGTAAATGTATCAAATGTTATCCACTTCAAAGAATTATTTCGCTGAATGCAACTGATATAACTCCAAAATACTGGCGGAGAGCATATTGATTTTGAATGGCCTTTCAATTGCATTTTATATCATACTACATCAGGCTGTGAGCGTTTCTGGAAATGCAATGTTTCATAAGTAATAGGTAACGGGCCAAACTATTCCTGAAATTATGAACAATTCCCAATGGTGCTGCGTTGTTTTAGAAATGTTGCAGCTATCTAGCGCCAATACATATGAGGGCGATCATTACGCCACCGAACAGTAATGATTTTTCGCAACCAACGGCAAAATGATACTGCACCATACATGACAGCTTGTGTCATGGTTGGTAACAGTTTGCACTCACACCTCATCGATGCCCTTGGCAATTTTTGTTGATGCACGGTCGAATGTCTCCTCGTGACTCCTTCGTGATGATCGATGACGGCATTTGTTCTGGTGTTGCAGCTAAGCCGATGTCCGCCCTAGGATATGCCTTTAATACGACACTCGACGCATGGTCAGTTAACATCGCTATGGAGCTGATCGCCAATTATATTACTGGATCATTCTCTTGGTTATTTTTTTTCTAAATATAGATGTTTGTGATAGAAGCATTGTAATAAACAATGATATATTGTGTTAGCGTTTTTAAGGCGTTGTTCTAAAATATTGACACTCAACATTTGCAACAAGGGCTTATGCCTTATTTCCGCTAAGATTGGCGAGCAAAAACATATGTAATGTGACTTAAATATCGCACACGTGCCACGCATGAGGCAATAAGCCCCAAATATAAGTTTGTCTACATGCCGCTATAAATTGTCAACAAATTGAACTTCTGCAAGCGAATGATATATAAGATGCGTCGTGAAACCTATACAAATGTCTGCTTATTAAGAGAGGCATATAATAAATCCACTGATATTCAATACTTTTTACCTAATTAATCACTGTCGTGTGGCATTATCAATAATGTAACCTAGTCTCTGTTGAAGTAGTTTCCTAACATATGATATACATTGGTAGAGACTGTTTGATCCTCCACCATGTGCATAGTAGGCTTTCATTAGCAGCTACCACGACCTCGCCAATTTTAATAGCATTCCCAATATTGACTGAAACCCTTCAACCTGACAGCTTTAAACTTCTGCTTGATATTGCGGCAAGAATACATTTGATTTAACTTAAAATAGCAATGGGGTTGATAACAGTGGGCCGGATCGGAATATAACTGCCTATTTCCATCATTTTGTGAGAAGCTTGACTACAGTCGACATAAATGATCAAGTCTCCATTCACCTAATATATTATATACTAAGCAAAGGCTGCCGGGGGCTTGAACTTCTGTCCCATTATCAATTCATCTCGAGTCCACTCACTTAGGGTCAAAATGAAGTCGTTTATCAAGTTGCATTCGGTAGAAACCGGGATTTGCCAAAATACATATGAGAGGTCTCATTCAGTCAGGATGGATCCCACAGATCAACATGTATGACTGTCACTGCTGAATATCTAGTTTCTGCAATTATGTAATTGCTGATAGTGTGCGAAGTTGCCGTTTCTAATCGGGGCAGTAGCTGACGCGAATAAGTGCAGCCATTCCCACCATCAATTTCAAGCCTCTACGATGGCTCTTGAGAGGACAATATATTTCAAACATCTCTAGCTGTCTAAATTGAGGCCCGTTAATGACAATCTCTTTGTCGTCGTTTGTAATCCGAAAACAAATGACAATAAGAGGCGGTAAGCGTCGTGATCGAACTCCGTACGGAATATCGGGATATTGTTGCATAATGTACTGTTTTCTAAGTACGGCCAATATGTTAGTTGTGCGGTTTCAAGGTTTAACTGGGAATATTTCAGCGTGCAGTCTTAAAATCATTCCAATCTATCACATCAAGGTAGTTCAATATAAAGTTCATGTTATGGTAATACGTAGTTAAATACAATCGCATCAACAGACACTTACGAAGGAATACAATATGCTTAAGAGAAAGGATCCTAATGATGCGATCAAAAAATCACGGCAGCTTATAGCACTAACCGAGGTGCATTCAGTACATATATATCAAGTAAGTCAAGCTGTATTGCGAATTGTTACAACAGTTACAGATTAAATGCGCGCAGAGCATAAATCAAACGAAGCATCGTCCATGTAACAAGTCACGATGTGAATGAGAATAAAAAAATTACTATTGATTTCTGTGATATATGTAATGAATCAAACAATCAAAGCTGATTTGTATCCCGCTCGAAAATGTGTCTGAGGGAAGTGACCATTTCAAAGCGCAATCCTTACCCCTGAGACGTGAGGCTCGAGGGAATTGCGTAGCACGCTAGCCTCAGTAATGAGAATCCGTGAGTCTCTTTGACCAGCGTATTTTCGCAAAGTGAGAAGAGAAGATTGTGGCTGTGTTATCACTTAAATAGTACCACATTCACATTAAGATGCTCCCAAATGCATCTTACGATTTACACGCTCGCCACTTTATTGCAGTATTGGTGTCATTGAATGGCACGGCTGTCGTTACTCTGCGATTATCAGAAATGCACTGTGAAAGCTCTCACCTGAAAAATAAATAACAGAGGAACGCGCGAAGCTTTTTGTCTTAACCTTCAATTGCCCAAAGAAACTAGTTATTTGTCATTCGATTGAATATAAATAACCTGCTGTTATGTGTGGTGATATTTACAGGCGGTAAAAATGCTCAAGGAAGACGCTTGAATCAGCCATAAGTGATTGACAAATTGTTTCTTCAATCATTTTTTGCGTCTGCATATGAAGATATATAATGAAATATTCAAACGTTTGTCACTCATACCACCAAGAGAAAAAGTGACATTAACGGAAATGACCTAGTGGATAAGCCCCAGCTTCCAGGTACTCTAACATCCAATTCTAACGTTGAGGTAATATCATTGCATCACAAGCAAATTAACCGTATATGTTGATGAGTACATTTGCTTACATATAAACGGAACATATCAACACAGTATACCGCTCTATTTATTTTGCAAGGGATTTGATATATAAATGGCTGGCTGCTATGGGTCAGATAACCGTGTTCTTGCGAAAGTAAATCCAGCTTTTTACAAAAATAACGATTTGCCATTAAACGCTGCAGATTTCGACGATTGTTACGTCACTATCACCCATCATAACGCTTTCTTCCTAGGAGAGAGCAATATGGTCACCGGGAACGAGAGATTGCTATTTGGAAGATTTGCACTATGGTGCAACGGCCAACACGTTACCCAAATTGGACGGCAGTCGCTGATTTGCTCTGTGTGCGGTATCATTGGGTGTGAATGATAATTAGACCACCGATATATAGACACGTATAGTATAAATGTGCCAGCTCTACTTCAACACAGTTCACAGAACTAAGGCGATGATCCCTACAAATAGTGTTTCGTCAAAATGCTTAGAAAGTGAACCCTAAATCGTATGAATGAGTATATATTAAATCAAGCCATACTCTTTGGATTGTCGCTCATTCAACAGACTAAATTGAGTTAATTATTGATATTGGTATATTCCAGATCCTGGCTTTCTATACTCACTTGCATTGGGGGTGCATGTATTTACCTCCGCAACCCCACAGCTTATGGCAGTCTTACTATATAGCCTCAGTGAGGTTACGTGACTGTAATATCTTCACGAACAGAAAGTCCCAATGGGAAGCGAAAGGCAATGACGCCATTGCACGAACATGCCTTCGGACATTTATAAAGCAACGGCGTTTTGCAATCAACATACTCCTTTCATTATAGTCCCGTGTGTATAGTGGGATGGACAAGTTGATACAAAAAAGTGATCAGTTGTATTACATGCCAAAGCCTAAAACGCTGGCCATATAATGACAAAAGGGGGTTTTGAAATTGGATCGTTTATCAAGCAATGGACGTTATAAAAATAGATTATCGAGCATTTGTCAACTAGCTTTTGTGTTTGGCTTATTATATCTCCAAAAGAATCATTTTTACACCCTTACATGTCTCACATTCCCAGGTTTCAAATGAATTGCAATTAATTACGCTGTATTAAATTGTAATTGTCTGAGTAGGAATGAATTGTGAACATTTATAAAATTACAGATTAGTGATTGTTTTTGCTCACAAAGCTGCATTCGGATGCCGTTCCTCGCCATATCAGTTGCCCGCAGTAACAAGGTTCTGTCCGCAAGGCTCTGCTCCGATAAAGCAAGGCGACATACAATTTCTGTCACATGACAAATATGGGCATTCTCGGCACTTTGTCGTGATGCTTCTTTGAATCAAATGGCATCTAAAATTAAACGACCGATTTGATGTCGGACAGCAGCTTTATGCTAGCTAGCCCACCACAGTGGTATCCAAACTAATGCAATTAATAATCATTGCTTCTCTCGGCTAGCCCACCACAGTGGTATCAAACGCTTAAACAGTTTTGTAACTTTAGAATATGAGGAACATCTAACCCACAAGCAGCAATGTAAAATAAGGCAAAACGATGTTTGTATGATCCTGACGCATATGGCTTAATACTTCATGAACCTGTTAACTTATCTTAATATTTTCAGCAGCATCTTCAGTCCTAATATTGAATTCCGCATCATATAGCACCTTATTCTTTGAAGGCTCTTTCGGGAGCAACCGGAATGAGAACAAACACCGACGATGCGATCGATATTTTACACAGTGCATTAATACGACATTATAGGTTTACCATGCATATTAATGTCTTTAACAATATTATATTGCTATAAAAGCATTAACAACCTTAAGATAACGTCACATATAACAATCGTTAGATTATAAAATCTATTATTTTTTTTTTGGCGATATCTGAGTATCGAACCGTTTGCTTCGTAATATGTTTGTGGAGCAGCTTTAACAAATGATTAATGTACAATGGGCGTATTTGCAATCATGTTCTCTTTGCTGAGTTAGTGCGGTATTTGGTGTGCTTATCACAATCGCAGCGTTATAATAGTTTATTAGAGCATCTAAAAGCAGGTGCTTGTCCACTGGGTAGCTTCCGTTCCATGTCGATTCGCTGGTCTTTATCGAGCTGAGGAGGCAATTAATATTCAAATATGATCAAAACTAATGTCACTTATAAAACAGGATGAAGCATGCTTTTGTGGGTGTATATAAATCAACTGATATCGCCAAAGAGTGACACTAGCATGAATATTTCATGATATATCATACCGGTATTTCTTGAACAAAGGATTTTGTCCTCGTCTATAGTTGACTTTACGCATTTAACATTCCTGAACAAGCGATTCGGATGGTAAGAATGGCTGATTCAAGCGTCTACCTTGGGCATTTGTTACTTCCACTTAACGTCAATTTGTTGATCGTTGCAAGAGCTGAGCAGTCAATTTATATCCATACACGATGATTCCACATGGCACTTATGTCACAGTGGGCCCTAGCCGACACATTATGCAGTATAAGGCCAACTAATCGCGGTAATGTATGAGACCATTCGACGACAAGGAATGGGTGAGTGAATCTCTCACCCGGCCTTTCATACAGTCAACGAATGATGGTTGCTTGAACAGTGGTAAAGCAGTGCAAGGTGGTGATAACTAGTGAGAAGCACCTTAATCTGATGACAAACATCTAAGTTCCAACAGGCGCTGCAATTCCTGCAGTTTCTCACACACAACCATTCGTCATAGTATGTTGCATGACTGCCATAGTTGCTTGTAAGTCAAAACATATATCTTTCTATAAATGACCGTATTGCTCATGACACAATTGCAGAAACTTGTAGTGGTTATGCGCCGAAATCAACGACTAACAGCTATTTAAAGGTCGAGCGCAAACATAAACCACATACGAAAGATGAATGGCGAAATTGTTCCTTTATTAATACAAAACATTCTACTCGTAATCAACAAACAAGGTGCAGTAGTGTCCCGTAGTGTAGTGTTAGAGTTGCATTTGCATTGTTACATTGTGTACTGGCCGGTGAGAACGGCCTTTTAATGTAATTCATTACAAGCAAATTAACATCAGAGGATGTATCGTAACAGCTATGCATGCCTTTCATGTACATAGAAGACAGCTCTTTTCGTTTATCCCTTTAAACCAACTCATAAATAATCTAATGTTTTGGGTTGATACTAGATGACATCATGTTGAGATGAGCATAACATTTCGCATTAATTTACTTGGAAATAGGACAAAGTCATCATTAAATTGCCAAGATAATGGTACAAAGACACATAACTCAGCCAATATAAATGGCTCTCTACTACATGTATTCTACCCTGCAAATAATATCGCGAGAAACATTATCAATAACCGGCTCAACAATTGCTACGCTGACGCTGAGAAGTACATTTTCACTGCAAATAAAAATATTAAACCTTTTAGCTCTTAGAGTCGAATATGAAGTTAATGTACGATGGCAAAGATAACCAGAGAGAATTTAATTGCTTCTTATTATGTAAGGTAGGAATCAATTACGACGCCCGTGTGATGCATAACCTTAAGCTAGGGTTGGTATATATCTTTCTGGCTACTGTGGACCAAGTGCCTCGTGTCCTTGGTAGCGTAAATCAAGCATCTTTTGATGTTGTCTTTCATGATATTTTCCTGTAGGAGAGAGCAATACAAGCGAGATGATTGACGAAGGTTTGACAGTTTGAAGATTTGTATTGGCGTTCAACGACAATCCAACTAACGGTCAATAAACTGCACATATTGCAGCGCAGTAACTCGTTGGTGCTGTGTGTGTTAGTAGTGCGTGTGCATGATAACTGCATCATCTGTATATAGACAAGCATGGAATAAGTGCGACAACTCTTCTTCGGTGTTGCTAACGGAACTGTAGCGATAAATCCATGCAAATGGTGCATGGTCAAAATGATTAGACGTAAAACCGCCGTTTATCTGGATGAGTAGTTGTGATATTAAACCAAACGTATTGAGTGACTTGCAATAACAGCTTTTCAATCGCAGACTACATTGTTTTCTTTACATGGGCTGCCCATGCTTCCACTGATCTAATGAGCAGCTCATGCCAGTTTTATTATTTAGCTTAAGCGGGGTTATATTGCTGTAATATATCCTCCAAATGAAATTCAGCAACAGCAAGGCTAGTAGCAATGACGCCTATAGACGAGAGTACCTTCGGACATTGATTAAGCAGTAGCGTATTGCGATCATTATAATATTTATGCAAACTTTATTTGAAGCTAAATCTAGACCCTCTTACCAGACAAGAAATTCACACATATCCAGGTCCCTGTGTAGATACATTGAGAATGGCACTCATTCATTATGTGGGACGAGCTCGAACGTTTGAACCAATGATATCATTACACACTGCTAAGCTCTAAACAACATTGCATGATAAATCACCTTATAGGATGCGCGATCCAAATGAATTAATGGGACGTTTGTGCCCAGGGACCTTTGTGGAAAATGTACTGAAATTCTCGAGACGAAGAATTCGTTTTGCTAAACGCATGATGGGTGCTTACGAAAATAAAAAATATACAAGGAATACCTAAAAACATTAAACATAGATCGATTCCCACAATATCTGCTATCTTTGGCTAATTTCACTTGGAAATAATTAACTGAACCACGTATTACGTTACCATGTTGAAGCCATCCAGTGAGAAAACATTATTGAAGACATGATTACACAGAAATTTATTTGACGCCTGTTTTTGATATCTTCTCTCTGTCCCCCCAAATATCCACACCGACCGCGGTTTTGCTCTCTCTTTCTCTCGAATGGTATCCAATGTTATATATTGAATATTTTCGGAGAGCATATCCGCTCTGAGTAGCTCGTCAATCACGTTACTTGATGCATCTATGGCAATACCTTTGCATATATCATATGGTTAAAATAGCTTTTAAGCCATATCTAAAGCAACCCTAGCCCTCTAATCAGGATGAAGATAAAGTTCACAGAGGTGCCGGTATCATGGTGTTTGTGACAACATAAGAGCCAATGTCATGAAAATGTATTCAAATGTGTAGCCCCAAGGTGGAAAATTGCAATTCGTTAAGATGGATTCAAGATTAAGTTGCTGTGTAGAAATAGTTCGCGAACATTTGCGGATCCACTGACCAGAGACTTATATTCGCACAGCTTGATTCGGATGCAGTTCGTCACAGCGTCAATTACACGCAATTCAGATGTTTTGTCAGCAATGGTCCACTCACCTTTAACTGGGCTGTATCAAAGCAATGTCAGATGCCGAATAGTGGCATTCATGGCCCTATGTTGAAATGCTTCAATAATCTAGATGACCCTCGAAATTAAACTACCCATTTTAGGTCGGATGACAGCATCTAAGTTGATAGTGTTGCCACAGTGTTATCTACATTTATACAATTGATTAATCAGCCGATGCTTCCCTCGGTCGTAGCTATTTAAAACTGCATTACAAACAATTAAGCTGGATACAGCCATGCAATATTTATATATGACACGCTTTGTTAATGTACTTGGCTTATGAAGCTGAATATTTTACGAGCCATAAATCCTATTCTATTAATTTCCGCACTTTATTTTGCTATAAATTTCAAAATTTGAAACACATATGATCTAACACTTTGAAGGCTCTTTCGGAAGCAAACCAAATGAGTATTACTACATGAAGTGTACATGTATAGTTTATAAGATATTATTGCGTTACAATGCGTATACATAACATGAACTATATTTCATTCACACAGTCGACGCCTTAAAAACCATAATTTTACTTCACATACTACAATCACATGGCATCCAATAGAACATGGTTAAATTAATCGAAAGGATGTGGCCGTGGTTAAGCAAACAATGCTAACGAACAGCAAGCATTGGTGACTAAGTCGCTCTTGAGTAGAAACGGCAAACAGTAAGTATATCGACTTCTGATGCACCCTAAAACTCGAACCGTAACATATATTGTCTTTTTCGTCTAGCATATGATATTGAGGCATCACGCAGTGTTATTGGTTGTCCCTTATGTCTTTTTTAGACCTACCTTAGTTCTAAGCAATAATGGGCGGTTCAAGTATTGATGGTGATTGATTGCAGTCATATTATTCAGACAGACATTAGATTTCAGCCTATGACGTAGCAGGAGCACCTGACTCTGTATCCATGGATTGGGTTTTAAGTTACTAGCGGTGAAGCCCATCGGCGTATCTAGCAGACTCTAGCATGGAAGAGCAAATCGGAACACATAGCCAGGTGATTGACGGATGAGATTTTATCGCCGCAAGAATCCCCTTGCCAGTTTGGGGGCCACAGTATGATAAATGGCGTATAAATAAAGCACTACAAAGAAACATTTCTCTGATAAGGGTTTGTGGGTTTCAATCAATGACAGGCGTGAAGCTCATGTGTCCAGTTTGTTAAAACCCATCAAGAAAATGGCTATTTGATCTTTGAATGGCCAGGTTGCATATCGTTTAATCACAGCAAAACGTATCAACCAGTAACATCGTATGCCGGTATGTCACTTTGATGAGGCAGAGGATTCAATGAACCCCATTGTCTCTGCAAGTTAGCTCTCTTGAAATTGTTATCCAATATATGCGCTAATGGACTAAGTACTTGAGGGGTGTGATTTTGAATGCGATGGATATTATAATTCAACTGCCGCAATAAAACATTGCGCTCATAAACTCATGGTGTAATAGCTACATATTCCATACACTAATGCAGGGCAAGAAACGTGACGCATCACTTAACTGGCACTCCAATGAATTGTAATTTACCTTATCCCGGTGAATGTAACATTTCTTCGTAATGTGCGACGATTTAACAGTTAATAGGGCTTGATTGATAGCAAATATGTTAGTAGCATAAGCAGATGGGCATTGGAACACAGCTTAGGCTCTTTGTAGATATATTGTTATAAACAATACTAGACTGCAGCACAAAGCAGTCGGATTTATTCAGCGGTTCGCGTTCTTTCGTTTGCATACCAGAACACTCGTGCATGGGCTTCCGTCTGTGTTGCTTCCTTGATATTTCCCGACTGCATTATTACAAATAAAACGGCATATTCGCTGTGCTGAATGGATTTCCCTATGCTAGACATAACACAATCTAACAATGCATGTGAATCAAAGCAATAATAAAAGTTTCGAGTAAGTTAGTCTTAAGCTCATGAACAATTGGCATTTTATGCTCAATTTAATCGTGAAGTATGAATTGTTGATACATATTACAAGTATAAGCAATTTTGTTATTGCGTTAGTGCTTGCTGTTGCAAATTGGAAGAGGGAAGAAACTGAGAAGGTTGAGCAGAACGGCGCAACCCTTAGTAGCAGATTCCGCCATGTCAGACAGGAACAGCAAACAAAGCATTCCGACCTTTTAAATCGTCCTGATATACAAAAGTAGGTTCTTTCAATTTGTGTCACAAAATAATGTTATCAAGCCAAACATTGCTACTGACCAACTATAATTAGCTCCATTTGTAAGAAAGACCGATTATTTGCATGCAAAGGTAAGCCTATTGTTGGCAATGGAACTTTTGAACGACGACCTTTATGTAGAGCCGCCCAGCCAATTTGAATTTTGTGGACTATTCTATCTACCTACTCTAACTAAGCTGGTCAGGGCACAACATTCTCATCTCGCCATTTATAAAAGCCATGTGTGCGTTTTATTTCTTCAAAGATACTGCCCGAGAAGAGTTAAGTGAGTTATTTTATGCACTTTTTCTAGTTGCGAATGAATAGTCAATCTCTGGCCGCATCGTTCGAGGATAACGTGTGTCGGCTCGAGCCATCTTTATCGCATTAGTATCAATGACTGTCATTATAGAGACCTCCAACAAGTATGTCATTGGCATCATATGCCATTTATTTGTGTTACGCGCTGCTCAGGAGGCTATACCACTGCATCATCAAAGTCATCTACGGCGCGCTACCGCTGTCGGAACCAAAGTCCACACAAATTGAATTGTTTTAGGTCATTGCAATTGCAGCGCGCATATCAGTCGCTGAAACGCAACGAATTGTAAATCTATTCTTTTTGGAAAACCGTCAGAGCAATGGCTAGGAAAGTTACTCAGTTACTATATAAGAATTATCGGAAATATAGACATAAATGGAATCGATGTATGGATAGCCACCGTAAAACATAAATAACTATTCGCTCTATATAAAAAGAAAATCAAATGACAAATGTATGAAGTAAATTTCTTGACAAAATCGTATATTATTACAGCGTATCATTTAAACGACAGGCCAATAAATGTTGAAACATAAGAACGATAATAATCGCGATCTTTAAAGTTCGTCAAAATATATTAAATACTTACACATTGTTCCAATCGTATGGGCAGTCTGAGCGTAAATGAGCAAATTGAAACACTTCGCTCATAAAGCTGCATCACGTTCGCAGAAGATTGATTGAAATGTTTCAGCAGCGCTGACCTGTAGCATGAATTACGGAAATATAAGTCAAACGTCTTGATTCCAGAGAGCATAGGACATATTGCTAAACCTTGCACATATATCTAGCACTGATTAATCTCAAGGCCTAGGTGGCTGAGAAGTATTTCATCAGCAGTCAAAACTAAGACTAATTGAAAATGAAGAGTTGCCAAAATTGCCTCCTGAGGCTGCAATTAAACGTATTATTTTTAGGCGATCGCGTGGTATCTCCTGCCGTCATACACACACTATCATTTAGGAATAAGATTATGATGATGAATGAAATGGCCGTTTAGTCAATATCCGAATCCGTTTCATACAAATATTGGTTGAATTGAAATGATGGTGGATTTGAAAGAGCTTTAGGTCTTTCGATAAATATGGTGGTCTGTTTAATCTCACTAAAGAACACCCAAACCCTATTTGTTGATATTGATTGGGAATAAACGTTACGCAGAAGGTAAAATTAATTTGAATCTTGCCTACCAGCACACCGCCTTAGCATGGAACTGCCAGCAAATTCTGCTATAAACCTCTTGAAAGTTCATTGTCCATCTTAATGTGATATTTAGGGCTTTGTTTCGTCTCTGATAAAAATGAAGGATGCATTGGGCACTGGCATGGCAGTATGGTCAATTTTGTCGCCATTCAACTGAGGAGAGAGTTAGGCGGCCCTATCGAACGATATTATTGAGTCTGGCAAGGAGACACAGTTGATCATTGCCGTGATAACATTGCATACATCATGTCTTCAGCATATCGCTATCTGTCAAATTAACCAACAAGTTTGAATAAAAACAGATATTGGTATAGAAAAATACATGTAGGCCTAGCTTCATTCTCTGTTCTACTGACCTAACACCTAGCGATTCTAAAGAACCATATATGATACATGACATGATTTGCAGATGCCTATTAATTTAATCACATGCAACATTTATACCGATATTAACACTTCTTTTTCAAACTCATGTAATACAACAATTTTGTAACATAATATATTCTTACATTAAAAAGCGGAATTTTGGATGCTATTAATAGCCGACTGTCACATTGTACATGCTTTATTCAAATCAAGGATATAACCAAAACACCGCTCAACATACGTACTGTATATCATAGGCATTTTTCTTATCCGGCTCTTCGATTCTAAGTGACGGTGGCTGAAAGCGCTTACTCATCCGACACTGCAACAATGAATAGAACAATATGTTAACATTTAAGCACATTAAATAACTGATTGTCTGTTTGTGTTTAGCTCCCTGAACCGTTCTAGATTAGCATCATAATGAAACCAAATATGGGCATACTAGTCAAGCCTTCTGTATTATCGTTATTAATAGAGGTGTGGTACCTAACGTTGGATAACAGTTTTCTGTCAGAATGTCGATAACCAAAATTGTAAGGCGTTGTGTAAAGCAGATATATTTTAACAGGCTAAATTCATCGACTGATGGAAAGATGTTGCCGGATATTGACATTGAAGTGATCGGTTACCACCGAGATCCAGTAAGCATAACAACAACTACCACGTGGAGTATGGGTCAACGGGTGACCCTCACGCTAATGTTTCGACGTATTTCAGATTAGTGCTGTGAGTGTTGTCATTGAAGTTTTACATTATGTCCTCATTTCACAATGCCCGTTAGAGCTTACTCGTTTAAATTCAATGGAGGCATCATGTGCTACCCCATATATCGCACTGCGGAACAAATGGCTATTTAATTTAATCATACGTTAAAATTAATCTATGTATCGGCTTCCCCGAAAAGTTATTTATCACTTACCAGCATACTCGGGGCTTGATAGATTTCAGCTTGTAACGGTCGATATGTGGCAAATCCAGACGGCAATCACGTACATCTGTTAGTAAAGATAATTCCTTGTAGTTCATTGTTGTTATATATTCATTTGGGACCAACCTCTTTGTAAATGACAAATATGTATTCGTAAGCATAAACCCAGCTGCCGATTTCTAGTGTTTTAAGGCTACCTGCGGTCACATACAAATTTATTGTCGTCAATCAAATTATGTTGTTAACCTAACCGTCATATAAGCCACTTAGGCAATAAAAGATACACAAAGGCGATGAATATTCGCCGATCCTAAACCAATTTCATTACATCAGAGGACATATTCAACATTTAAATCCGCTGTGACAAATTGCGCATTTCAGATATTGCTAAGCTCATTGATTCTAGAAGAGGCTATATTGAAGCCGTTACTGATAAGGTTAACTTGGCGGTTTTTACCTCTCTGTCGATCCTTATTCTGCAGTAATATACATAACTCTCAGTTTTGCTCTGGCCCTGTCACTAACTTGTTCGATAGCCGATGGGATTCATTCGTTTCCCAAATTAGGGCAAGTATTTAGACCAGGTTTCTTGATTAACAATTGAACGTTCAATAACAGAGATTACATATTTGAATATTAACAGCAACCTTACGCTTTGTCTCGGCGTGCAAACCCCTTTACATGACATTTTTTATCGTGATCATATGTCTCAAAATATTTCTACTCGCTAGGCTATCGTGATGCATTTTGTCGAAGATGGTCCATCTATTTATGTCACAACACAAGTATTGAAATTAAGGCATTTGATACCATGCGTCCTTTACTTGCGATAGTATGCAAATAATTGAACAAACCCTACAATTTTAACTGTGCCCTTCAAATCTCATTTTGTAACATATATGAGATATATTTGTGCTATAGGCATCAGCAAGTTTAGAAGTCCAGGTATACAACATGTTTACAACACGGTTGTCATCGTTGTTGCAGCAAAAATTGATTTCAAAGTATTGGTCGAAACCTATCCCCAAGAGATTTACAATTGAATTATTGCGGGGCAAAATTGAAACATTCACCACATAACTGTGTATTTAAGGGTTTCATGTTACCACAGACCACAATGCATTATCAGCAAAGCTACTATACATCACTTTATGCCCCTTTAAAATAGCAATAGATATTTTATCTCTTATTACATCTTTAACGATATCATGAACGGTCGTAAGTTTCTTTACATTGCCTCATAAGCTTACGAATTGACGTCGGGCTGATGTTACTGATGATGGAGGTGCTTGTTCTTAATTATTCGAATCACTCACTCAACTATCGTAAATTGAGCTGAATATATGGTAGGGTACATAACCTTCACAATAATGCCGTAAAGATTCTGTTAGTTTATCGCTGCTGAAATGAACTCACACATGGGGTACAATTTAGGAAGCAGTGTTTTGTTACTTACACATTACAATCTACTTCTGTATAGCGTGAGACGGTTCTGCGATTCCTTCCCAATAAATACAGAAATGAAGCCCGTATACAATCCAACTAACGGGGTGCATGAACAAAGTTCCTCACCTTGTAATTGCACCTCTAGGAATGACATGCACCGCTGTGCGTATTTGCTACAAAGGCGAATATCATAGGCGACGTTATGACAGGTGTTTTATCGTTTCAAGTCGGACTTTTCATGGCATCAATATTGCCAGCTACGCGTTGCATGACATTACATTAGTAATGCAGATTAATTCAACCAATAGTTATGAGGTAGTCTCAGCTGCTACCATTCCACTATACGCCATACATATTTGGCATATATTTTAAGCTTGAAGAATATTTTAGATGCAAAAGTAATCTCGAAATAAGCTCTGCTTCCTATTGCAACGTTAACATTGGTCCATTGCCATCAAGTTTATGTGTAACTTATCGAGTTAGACAGCTGCGTTACGTTCAGTTAAATCATAACGATTTGGGAAAATAAATATTTTATGATATCTGCTTCAAATACAAATGCCATATCCCAGGCTACGTTGGCCCGACAAAACCTATCTATTTCACAGGGATGGATCTTGTCGGTGTAGGAAGCGTTCTTATACAAAACAACCACTTGCGCATACTCACACTGGAGTCGGGATTGCTATCCTTTTCCATATGCAAATGTTATCACTGTTACATAATGTGCGTTTGGCACATACTGTGTTTGGTGCGCATACAATTCACAAGGTGACTAATGGCCTCTAAAACCACGTTCATGCGCACTTCAGGAATGTTACGATTGAAGCCCCAGCCACATACCGAAATTACCACAAATACCGTATATATTTCGGTCTTTTTTAATACTCAACGCAACAGTTATCCACTGCAAGCATTGCTGTGTCTTTATGCTGTCACTCTGTGGGCTGCGTCGATGCTGCGTAGGCTGCTTATGGTGAATCCTCTTCAGGAATACTGCTATTGCATATTTCAACTCATCCATTTAAGTATTCGGGAAAGAAAACATCCATGCATTCTCGGGGTCTACTGGTATGTCATTTTTGGATGCCAATCCATATCGAATTATTATTAATGGACTTAAGTTTGTTGTTTGTTGGCAAATATATCTTGGTTCTTAATATTCTCAACCATAACCGTAAACTTCACATATGCGGGGGCATGGTGATTTAGTCAGACTCTATGGTGATTTCATATAATGGGAGTTTAAAATTCCTCTGAGGCTATCAGATGTATCGTTTTCTGACAAACTTGTAGTCGCACACAAGCAAAGGCAGGGCATCCTGTGAAAAGTATCGGGACTGGACAAAACATGGTGTACCCTGACAGTAGAAGCTTTCACAAAAAATTCTTTATCCATAGTCAAATGCCAATATTTTTACACCGGCATTAAATATTCCAGCGTAAATCGATGACCAATAGAAGGGAAAATATTCATACTTTGCAACTTAGAATAAATGTAACAAAGTAGAAGACGCAGCCACAAAAGGAAGCGATCCAATAATCACTAGCCAGGAACTGGCTAATCTGGCGACATATGTTGTTAAATAGGTAGGTTGAGATAGTGTGGCCAAACGGCAGTGTAATTGGCAAATTACTTGGAGGTATTACATTTAAAGATGTTGTTATGATGACGCAAAAAACCGTCATTTGGTCTCATGGAAATGTGAGATCCAAGACGCATGCAGCATCAAATGATCCAAAATTACGGTCTATATTATAATGGCCTTGGCAATATTATCGAATTTAAGACTGTTTTTACATAAATCATGTACTTCTTGGTAAACCCAAGATATACATAACACTGAATGCCTATAACATAAAATGATGTTTCCTGAGCTGAAAACGAACAAACGTTCATATGGCGAAGACAATACAATGCGAAATGGCGGAGTAGTAATGCGATATCAGATATGTCTTGTTTCGATGCACACAAGCTGTCATGCATGATCAAATATCGTACCATATAATAGTGATTCTAATCCGTTATAGAATATCAGTATAAGAATGTATTAGCGAGGCAATATGAATTTACGTTTTACCTGCCTAAAGAATAGGGCATCAGGTGAGTTTATTCCAATTTAATTTGATCGAGTGAAGTAAAGTGAGATGAATATTTCTACGGTACAAATATTTGCAGTATATGGTGATCGTAACTGTACGGAAAATTCGTACGTTTCAATGGATATCTTAACGTCTTGTCCGATAATTATTGGCGTGAGTCAATCAACCGCGACATATCGCTGTAGGAATATATTGCGGTACCTATTTATTCCCAGGACCATAAATCATCATGCATACAATATTACTCTAGAAAGGAAATGAGTGAGAATGCAGAGGTCTTTCGTACTTTAATTCATGTAACAGTACATTGGTTGTAGATAATGCCTAATTATAAGAACTAAAGAATACGACGATTTAATGCATAAATAACGATGGTGCAATCAATTGAATTGAAATGCATAGTGATTTTAAATGTGTATGCATACATAAAACGCTCATCGTTTACTTCATAACGATGTCCATGTGTATGGATAGCAAATGACGCAAGTGTTTTATGAGAGACCGCGCGATTTCATATAAACTGTGGATTTTAAATGATCGCGTGGTGCACATCCAAAAAACATTTACCCTAATTATTATGATTTAGTCTCCAAATTGAATGCGGGCTTACAGTGGTAATACGTATAATTCATCAGAATACTATCACCCACCTCCAGCAGCTTAGTGTCAATAGGCTATGGTTACTTATTTTAGCCATCTAATTAGACGACGAGAAGGTCGTAACAATGATAACTACGCTAGCATGCTCTCTTGAACCTACTGCCATTTGGTATCCGCTCTATTATAACAAAGCTAAATAATAATGCGTATGACCGTTGTTGCGCATTACAAGTACGCATAAGCACTCGTGATATATTCAAAATCAAGACGAGGATGCAGGCATACTGATTGAGAAAATAGGGCAGTAAGCCTTGTTTTTTCTAGGGTTCATTTAGAACAGCGTCTTGTAAATGTATCATGAAGTATTCATACTCGCGTCCCTATTTTGCAAAATCACTTATTTACGCTTGAGTGGCGGCTTCAGCCTGTTTTACTGCTTTATAAGTGACATTTGTTGCGATCTTACATGAATATAATTCGTTTCCTGAGCTCGATAAGGATTAATTGGTCGGAAGTTACCAAATGGACAGGCACCTGCTTCAATCTTCTTGCGAAGTGCAATCGGTAGGTTGGACGAACGAATCCGTTCTTTAGCATGAGACGGACAATATGTAGCGGCCTAATCACGACCTCAACCTTATTATGAGAACTATCAGGTGGTAATTTCTTTCAGAGCAACATCTTTGGATATGTGTTTGTAAACTTGAAGTCATCTTCCGATTTGCTGTGGTTAGGTGACATACATATTTATTGTCGCCATTCCGAATTTAATCAACTTTACTATATAATCGCCGCGCATCGATTCCCAGCAAATATCCGAAAAGTGTTCGACCCCAACAATATCACAGTACATATACATTTACATAAATACATATTAATATACATATATATATATATATATATATATATATATATATATATATATATATATATATATATATATATATATATATATATATATATATATATATATATATATATATATATATATATCTATATATATATATATATATATATATATATATCTATATATATATATATATATATATATATATGTAGACGAGTTATTAATAGTAGACGAGTTATTAATAAGTATATTGCTCGGTCCATTGAATCTTTAAAAGCTCTTTTGATGTCGCTGCTGATTTAACAAACATTGTGTTGCCGCTCGTTCGATATTAATACTGCAATACAATACAATATTTTGCTCTAGCCCAATGATGTACTTGCTGAACGGCAGTAGATATTCAATCTCTTGACAATTGATTGCTTGAGTGTAGGCATGCTTACAATCTTTGCAGTCTTACCCCCAAAACTTCCAGAGCCAAATTTATTGCTATTGCACGAAAAACTCATAGCTCTGTAATTTGCGAATTTAGAATGATTGTGACCAAGAGCGTATATCGCGAGTAAAGTCAGTTGAAATTGACTCATGCGCAATTCTTTGACATAATAATCGGAATACCGTAGAATCATTTCTGCTCATTACATTCGTCAGGCTGCAAGTGTTGGCACTAAATTATAGATAGTGAGTGTCAAACGAAAATGCATTTGCCAACATATCTAACCAAAGATTGAAATTTCCGATTGCGCAAGTACGGTTCAGCTACTTAATAAGGTGATTTTGTATTTCGTGGATAATAAATATCATCATTGACTCTTAGTTTGGAGAAATTACTCTGTGCTTGCTTGGTAATATTGATGGTGTAGAAGATTAATCGTTAATGTATTTGTTCCGTGATTTGAACTTGTACGTGAATAGAAATTAAGACATTATACGAATGTGCCTTCAGACATTTATTAACAATTGCGTTTTCCGATTACCGAACTTCATTTGCATGTGAAAACTTCGAATATCGTGTGTATAGTTCTTTTTGACAAGTTGCATACAAAACTATTATCAAATGTATTATAAGCCAAAATCCCAAACCACTGGCCACGTAATGACAAAAGGAGGTTTTGAAATTGGATTGCTGATCAAGTAATTGACGTTATAAAAATATATCACCAGGCATCTGTCGTCCAGCATTTGTGTTTGGCCTGTCAAATCAGCATTCGTTAGTTTGCTGCACTAGGCCCACAAGACTCTTTTTATACTCCGACCTGTCTCACGTTCCCAGGGGAGGCAAACCATACCCCATCCCACGCAGTCCCATATTCAATACATTGTATCAAATGCTACTTACTAATACGTAAACGTAACTCAATGCAATCTATGCGCTATATTGAATATAAGTACGGAACCTCATCGTACTACGAGGTTCGTCAATCACATCGCTTGATGTACCAGGGGTAGATGAACATAATTGTTCATATATCATTTGGTGAATAATCGCTTATTAACTATATATGCAACAACCGTAGCCCCATAATCACCACAAGCATGAGGTATCGAATCTGCAGGTTATATGTGTATGGATTCATCGTAGCATTGAGATAGAAGTATAACTAACGATGGCCAAATATACTTAGTGATTCATTGCAGTGATATAGAAAACCCCAGTTATATGCCAAAGGTTCTGTTTGTTACGCGACACATTTTGCCTTACATTTGTCTGGTGGATGCGACCCTATATCATTTGTTTGGGGGGTGCAAGCAGTGGTTGTGTGTGCTGCAAGTCGAATATGTATTTTCAGGTATACTGCAGTGCAGTGCAGTTAACATGGATAAGCATTTAACTGTTTTACAACTACCGACTGAAATCACGTTCACATTTGAACGCGACATGCCACTGCTTGTGCAACAGCTCGCGGCATGATACGGCCACTGTTAAATCGATACAATTTGTCAGAGTGTACTCTAAAATAATGGCGATGTCTGTAGACTTCTGTTGCTTTTAATGATATAACTGATATATCAATGCCCAACGTAACAGATCATTTAAAAAAAGGACTCAAAATTCATAGATGACAGCGCCTATTTATCAGCACAATAGACGCAAAGAGCATTCCTGGTTTGCCTCAAATTTATGGTATACAATAGGAATCCTTACGTTCATTATGATTTATCTAGTCAGGAGAGTATCTCTTTAGAAACCAATTAACGCCCAGTTTACAGTACGCAATATTCTGAGGTTAATATATCTGCGATGCAGGTTTATTGACAAGTGGATGATCGTTCAGTCGTGCTTTGTAAAACAATTGAAGTCATGACATGTGTTGTATATCTATACATCATAAGGTACATGTACCACACCCTCGTTACATGTATATGGTATCACGGACAACGGCAAATGAAATAGGTGATGATTTGTTACCATGTCCTCAATGGCTGGTTTCTGTCACCGCACTCTGTCAGCACAACCAAGCAAACGATCATGGCTGTGGTGGGAGAATGAATTGCACACACCTAATGGTTTGACGGTCTACAATTTGATAAATTTTATTTGGCGGCAGCTAAGTATTTTAGCACGTCGTTGATACTACGCACCTTTGCTTGCTCGGACCGAAAAACATTATAGTCACTTCTATGCCGCATTACATGATAATGCAACAGCAAAAGTGTCGGCTTGAGCCTACCTGCACGTCTTGACATATAACGTGTGGCAATATATGAATATAAATTGCCCCCTCAGCTTATTTTACTGACCAACAAATTGACATTGGGCGGAAGTTACCCAGTGAACAAGCACCGGTTGTCGGGTGCTTTAACATCTAATAATGACTCTTGGCTTATGTGCTTAACTTCCCGGATTTTGTGTCAGTTTGATTTAGTAAAACGAGTCATTGGTAACTACTTGGTAGACTATACACTAATCGTTGATATTAATGACCCCATAATCACAGCGAGCGACGAATGGATGAAAATTAACATATCACAACTTACCTGTGATTGCTGCTCTTGTTACCTAAGCGCGCTGTTGGCTTTAAATGAAGCTTGAATGTTATTCAACTTGAATTACACATGACCCTTTGGCTTTATGGATTGTAACGCGGAACCAAGGCTGCATACCTGTTCTCAATGAGACATTGATTTCCTCCAAGCGAATTCGGGACCTACGCGGCGGCTTAGAGCGGCGCATTTGTTCTTCAATTTATTGGATGGCCCAGGAAATCATTCCCTAGAGGTTCTAGCCTGCGACTGAGCATATGTATCCGATACCGGCGAAAATAGCTTCCAATATTTTGTTGCGCGGACAATCTTGGTGCAATTGTTATTATATAATCTTTCCGGTAGCATTCATTTTGGACGGAAATTCACAAAGATGGCAAATGTAAACTCTTTTGCATCGGAACAACTAAATAAACAGTATGTCTGAATACATGAGGTGTTATTGATGCCAATATAGATATTTGATGCACCTAACAGTAATATCAGCCTTTGAACTGATGATTCACAAAATATAGTGCAACATCTGTAGCCCATCGAGATTAAGAATCAATATAAGTATGGAATCGAACAAATGCTACACAATGATATATATCCGCTGCGAATCACTTCACCAGTGAAAAGTTTGTAAGCACATATTACAGATACAAGAGCTTCGTGTGGCAATTTGATGAGCCTTTTTATGCAGTGTTGTTGACATTAATACGGCAGCATTAGAACTGTACCCTATTATGACGGTACATGTTTGTCAAATTCCTTTCCTCCTCAAGCCACATCATGTTACTGCAACTGCCTCTGAGGTTCATCCGTTACCGTTTAGGTGCTGGCATTTCAAATATCCCAACATTCTATAACCGAGGTCAGTATCCATAGTCTACATAACCAGCAGGAATATTGCTAACTGAGATGAATGGGTCAGCATTGAGATAAGGAATAATTACAGCAGCTTTGAATTTTTTTCCACACAGACCCAAATTCAAAGAAATATTTTGGCAATGATATTGGACTATATGTTATGTATATACCTGTATATTTTAAGGTACATACTGATTAACTAATCGTGCTGAATTATGTTGTTCTATTTTTTTTTATTAATGATGAAAGTAATGAAACTACCAAACGCATACAGTACGATATTTTATCTGAGCCGGATCTGGAGTATTGTACTGCGTCATGAATGCCGCCAGGTAGGGGTCAGATTTAATGTGTTGTTTCGTGACTACTGGCAGAACACTAAACAGATATTAACGGTTGAAGCAGACTTATAATGACAGTGAGTTATATTCAAAAGCTTTGATTTAATACTTGCATTTCACAGTTTCTTCCACCAATGAATCCGCATGATTTAAAGCGCCGAGTTATGGAGTCGTAGTGCCAGTAATGTGTCGCATTGAATGATTGATCAAATGTCGGCATGACATCAGAAGAGGTACAAAACAGTCCAATATAAAATGGACGGTATGTTGTTCAAACGTTTGGTCATAATGCTCACGTTGGGAGCTGCATGTCTAACCTAGTAATTTGATGCGGGCAAAACATGTAAAAACTGAAGGATCTAAATTATCCACGAAGACAACAACATGCGTCATAAATAACCTTACGCCGTTTTAGTGTCGGGATACAACAAACGTATGATGTTCAAACAATGCGCCGGAATACGACGTAACTAACATATTTCATCAATATTAAACACGAATTATTAAGCGGTGGTTGATAGGACGCGATTAAAACGTTGATAACCCATTTAACACCATTTGATTTAGTTAGTACAAAGATATAGGTGCAAAAAAACCATCTTTTGTGAGTTGCGTGTGCTTGCTTACGTTTATGTGCACTTTTAGACTAGCCTGACTATGTATAAAGCCACCTTTTTCCCTTGGCATCCTTCTCAGTAACACAAGCCTGTTAATGTCTTTATATGTCAACGAAGTGTAAGCTATGCAGTGATGAACCATGGCCTGCAAGGTACATAATGGGTTGGTTACTACCATAGCACTATGGAAGGTTATCCGATGGCAACATATCACACTTATACTCGAGTAAACCCCTTATATATCATCCGGTTAGATAGCTGTTTATGATCTTCGTGTGGTCTCTCTGATTAAATATGACGTGATGCATGAACTCATAGTCATACCTTGTGATCTGCGTCATCTGCTCGGTGATGATGGGTACGATAAGCGTTTATTATGTTGAGATAGCAGCATTAACTTAATCTATAAACTGGATGATGTTGATAAGATAGAGAGGTCAAACAGTGAAATATTAATGCACATAAAATATTGAATACATAGGCCCATATGGTTATATAACTTGCATTATATTTCGAATGGTAGCATGATGGCAGTCGCAAATGTGTGTGCACTTGCATTTCCTTTTGTATTATGATATACCTCTCGAAATGTGCGCTTTTGTAACGTTTTACCCGAAATTATAGGAATAACACATAAGTTCACTGATTTAATTATTACACAACTTAACTGCATGTTTAACCCTCATTATGATAAACATTTGCATTACTACCTTAAACTATACACTCCTTTTAATGTAGCGCATGGGTGGTGTTACAACAATTAATGGTGCTTGCGCTGTTATACAGCTATAATTAATTCGCAATACAACGATGCACAATAGAAATCTGCACATTCTGCCATGCGGAACGCCGTGTAATGATTGCCATAGCTGTATTTTCGCGTTTAAGCTGCATTAGAACAAAATATAACGATAATTGTATCCTGTACCACTTAAAATGGCATCACCCACGCCAAAAGAGGCAAGCTAGTCCTTGAGCAACGGAAGAGACGTAAATGTATCTAATCTTATCCACTTCAAAGAATTATTTCGCTGAATGCAACTGATATAATTCCAAAAATACTGGTGGAGAGCATATTGATTTTGAGTGGCCTTTCAGTTGCATTTTATATCATACTACGTCAGGCTTTGAGCGTTTCTGGAAATGCAATGTTTCATAAGTAATAGGTAACGGGCCAAACTATTCCTGAAATTATGAACAATTCCCAATGGTGCTGCGTTGTTTTGGAAATGTTGCAGCTATCTAGCGCCAATACATATTAAGGCGATCATTACGCCACCGAACAGTAAACAAGTCTGATGTTGTTTTCGCAACCAACGGCAAAATGATACTGCACCATACATGACAGCTTGTGTCATGGTTGGTAAGAGTTTGCACTCACAGCTCATCGATGCCCTTGGCAATTTATGTTGATGCACGGTCGAATGTCTCCCCGCGACGCCTTCGTGATGATCGATGACGGCATTTGTTCTGGTGTTGCAGCTAAGCCTATGTCCGCCCTAGGATATGCCTTTAATACGACACTCGACGCATGGTCAGTTAACATCAAAACCATGTACAGGTGATATGTCGTTTCCCCTTAAAGTGATGTGCTATAATAAGCCACCCACAATTTGCTGTTAGATATCAAGCGACACGCCTGCTCCTTTTTCATAATATCACATAGTTATTTATAAAAGGCAAACGTTTGGTTTCCAAACAATTTCAAGGCAATGGGCAGCAGAAGTTCCTTATAAACGATCTTAACAATAAACTGGCTGCAAAAGCCATGTACAGAATAGTATTTTACATCACCTTCAGAACGGAAATAAATGTATCAATGGACATTCTTGAAGTTTTCCTTCAAATCTAAGAAATAAATATACCTGGACGCATCCTGACAGCTGTACTATGAAACGAATGGTGTAATCTCGAGCCGTCATGCCATGACCCCACATTTTTGATCTCGCTTATGGGATCAGTATGATGATCGATGGACCGCCGTGGCTCCACAGCTATTTGCAAGATAAAACGGTTGTTTGGGAAATATCCCTATCCATTATGAGCAGATATTGGTTAAATTGAGATGATGATGGATTTCAGAAACCTTCAGCTATAAAGAAAGCACGTCCGTCGGTCGATATATATGGTGATCTCTTTAGTCTCATGAAAAACCATCTCGGACAATATCTTCTCACATTGTCCTATTCGAAAGCATGTCGTTCGCTAGGGAGCTGATCGCCAATTATATTACTGGATCCTTCTCTTGGTTATTATTTTCTAAATATAGATGTTTGTGATAGAAGCATTGTAATAAACAATAATATATTGTGTTAGCGTTTTTAAGGCGTTGTTCTAAAATATTGGACACTCAACATTTGCAACTAGGGCTAATGCCTTATTTCCGCTAAGATTTGCGAGCAAAAACATATGTAATGTGACAAAAATATCGCACACGTGCCACGTATGAGGCAATAAGCCCCAAATATAAGTTTGTCTACATGCCGCTATAAATTGTCAACAAATTGAACGTCTGCAAGCGAATGATATATAAGATGCGTCGTTGTCCTGACACCTATACAAATATCTGCTTATTAACAGAGGCGTATAATAAATCCACTGATATTCAATACTTTTTACCTAATTAATCACTGTCGTGTGGCATTATCAATAAAGTAACCTTGTCTCTGTTGAAGTAGTTTCCTAAAATATGATATACATTGGTATAGACTGTTTGATCCTCCACCATGTGCATAGTCGGCTTTCATTAGCAGCTACCACGACCTCGCCAATTGTAATAGCATTCCCAATATTGACTCAAAAACTCTTCAACCTGACAGCTTAAAAATTCTGCTTGATATTGTGGCAAGAATACATTTGATTTAACTTAAAATAGCCGGGGGTTGATAACAGTGGGCCTCTTCGAAATATAATTGCCTATTTCCCTCATTTTGTGAGAAGCTTGACTACAGTTGACATAAATGATCAAGTCTCCATTCACCTAATATATTATATACTAAGCTAAGGCTGCCGGGGGCTTGAACTTCTGTCCCATTATCAATTCATCTCGAGTCCACTCACCTAGGGTCAAAATGAAGTCGTTTAGCAAGTTGCATTCGGTAGAAATCGGGATTCGCCAGAATATATATGAGAGGTCTCTTTCAGTCAGGATGGATCCCACAGATCAACATGTATGACTGTCACTGCTGAATATCTAGTTTCTGCAATTATATAATTGCTGATAGTGTGCGAAGTTGCCGTTTCTAATCGGGGCAGTAGCTGACGCGAATAACATTCAAAGTGCAGCCATTCCCACCATCAATTTCAAGCCTCTACGATGGCTCTTGAGAGGACAATATATTTCAATCATCTCTAGCTGTCTAAATTGAGGCCCGTTAATGACAATCTCTTTGTCGTCGTTTGTAATCCGACGACAAATGACCATAATAGGTGGTAAGCGTCGTGATCGTACTCTGTAGTTAGATCGGGATATTGTTGCATATTGTACTGTTTTCTAAGTACGGCAAATATGTTAGTTGTGCGGTTTAACTGGGAATATTTCAGCGTGCAGTCTTAAAATCATTCCACTCTATCACATCAAGGTAGTTCAATATAAAGTTCATGTTATGGTAATATGTAGTCAAATACAATCGCATCAGCAGACACTTACGAAGGAATTCAGTATGCTAAAGAGAAAGGATTCTAATGATGCAATCAAAAAATCACGGCAGCTTATAGCACTAACCGATGTGACGAGAGGTGCATTCAGTACATATATATAAAGAAAGTCAAGCTGTATTGCGAACTGTTACAACAGTGACAGATTACATGCGCGCAGAGCCTAAATCAAACGAAGCATCGTCCATGTACCAAGTCACGATGTGAATGAGAACAGAAAACTACTATTGATTTCTGTGATATATGTAATGAATCAAACAATCAAAGCTGATTTGTATCCCGCTCAAAAATATGTCTGAGGGAAGTGACCATTTCAAAGCACAATCCTTTCCCCTGAATAAAACAGCCAAGGCGTGTGGCTCGTAGGAATTGCGTAGCACGCTAGCCTCAGTAATGAGAATCCGCGAGTCTGTTTGACCAGCGTATTTTCGCAAAGTGAGGAGGGATGATTGTGGTTGTGTTATCACTTAAATAGTACCACATTCACATTAAGATGCTCCCCAATGCATCTTACGATTAACACGTTTGCCCTTTATTGCAGTATTGGTGTCATTGAATGGCATGACTGTCGTTACTCTGCGATTATCAGAAATGCACTTTGAAAGCTCTCACCTGAAGAATAAATAACAGAGGAACGCGCGAAGCTTTTTGTCTTAACCTTCAATTGCCCAAAGAAGCTAGTTATTTGTCATTCGATTACACCACCGATATATAGACACGTATAGTATAAATGTGCCAGCTCTACTTCAACACAGTTCACAGAACTAAGGCGATAATCCCTAAAAATAGTGTTTCGTCAAAATGGTTAGAAAGTGAACCCTAGTTCATATGAATGAGTATATATTAAATCAAGCCATACCCTTTGGACTGTAGCTCATTCAACAGACTAAAATTTGAGTTAATCCTGGCTTTATTGATATTGGGGGTATATTCCTGATCCTGGCTTTTCTATACTCACTTGCATGAGGGGGGTGCATGTATTTTCACGAACAGAAAGTCCGGAAGCCCAATGACGCCTTATGGCAGTCTTACTATATAGCCTCAGTCCCGTGTGTATAGTTGGATGGACAAGTTGGTACAAAAAAGTAATCAGTTGTATTACATGCCAAATCCTAAAACGCTGGCTACATAATGACAAAGGGGGTTTTGAAATTGGATCGTTAATCAAGCAATGGACGGTATAAAAATAGATTATCGAGCATTTGTCATCTAGCTTTTGTGTTTGGCTTATTATATCTCCAAAAGAATCATTTTTACACCCTTACATGTCTCACGTTCCCAGGTTTGTAATGAATTGCAATTAATTACGCTGTATTAAATTGTAATTGTCTGAGTAGGAATGAATTGTGAACATTTATAAAATTACAGATTAGTGATTGTTTTTGCTCACAAAGCTGCATTCGGATGCCGTTCCTCCCATTATCAGTTGCCCGCAGTAAAAAGGTTATGTCCGCAAGGCTCTGCTCCGATAAAGCAAGGCGACATACAATTTCTGTCACATGTCAAATATGGGCATTCTCGGCACTTTGTCGTGATGCTTCTTTGAATCAAATAGCATCTAAACTTAAACGACCGATTTGATGTCGGACAGCAGCTTTATGCTAGCTAGCCCACCACAGTGGTATCCAAACTAATGCAATTAATAATCGTTCATTGCTTCTCTCGGCTAGCCCACCACAGTGGTATCAAACGCTTAAACAGTTTTGTAACTTTAGAATATGAGGAACATTTAACCCACAAGCAGCAATGTAAAAATAAGGCAAAACGATCTTTGTATGATCCTGACGCATATGGCTCAATACTTCATGGACCTGTTAACTTATCTTAATATTTTCAGCAGCATCTTCAGTCCTAATATTGAATTCCGCATCATATATCACCTTATTCTTTGAAGGCTCTTTCGGGAGCAAACGGAATGAGAACAAACACCGACGATGCAATCGATATTTGTTTAGGTTTACCATGCATATTAATGTCCTAAACAATATTATATTGCTATAAAAGCATTAACAACCTTAAGATAACGTCACATATAACATTCACTAGATTTTAAAATCCATTTTTTTTTTGGCGATATCCGAGTATCGAACCGTTTGCTTCGTAATATGTTTGTGGAGCAGCTTTAACAAATGATTAATGTACAATGGGCGTATTTGCAAACATGTTCTCTTTGCTGAGTTAAGATGGACAAGTGCGGTGTTTGGTGCGCTTATCGCAATCACAGCGTTATAATAGGATATTAGAGCACCTAGAAGCAGGTGCTTGTCCACTGGGTAGCTTCCGTTCCATGTCAATTCGCTGGTCTTTCTCGAGCTGAGGAGGCAATTAATATTCAAATATGATCACAACTAATGTCACTTATAAAGCAGTAAAACAGGATGAAGTATGCTTTTGTGGGTGTATATATATCAACTGATATCGCCAAAGAGTGACTCAAGGATGAATATTTCATGATATATCATACAAAAAGCTTCATGTACCGGTATTTTTTCCTCGTCTGTAGCTGACTTTACGCATTTAACATTCGTGAACAAGCGATTCGGATGGCAAGAATGGCTGATTCAAGCGTCTACCTTGGGCATTTTTACTTCCACCTAACGTCAATTTGTTGATCGTTGCAAGAGCTGAGCAGTCAATTTATATCCATACACGATGATTCCACATGGCACTTATGTCACTGTGGGCCCTAGACGACACATTATGCAGTATAAGGCCAACTAATGGCGGAAATGTATGAGACCGTTCGACATCAAGGAATTGATGAGTGAATCTTTCGCCCGGCCATTCAAACAGTCAACGAATGATGGTTGCTTGAACAGTGGTAAAGCAGTGCAAGGTGGTGATAACTAGTGAGAAGCACCTCAATCTGATGACAAACATCTAAGTTCCAACAGGCGCTGAAATTCCTGCAGTTTCTCGAAAACAAACATTCGTCATAGTATGTTGCATAACTGCCATAGTTGCTTGTTCTCATTGCATCTTCACGTGTAAGTCAAAACATATATCTTTTTATAAATGACCGTATTGCTCGTGACACTATGACAGAAACTTGTAGTGGCTATGCGCCGATATCAACGACCTACATCTATTTAAGGTCGAGCGCAAACATAAACCACATACGAAAGATGAATGGCGAAATTGTTCATTTATTAAAACATTAGATTCTACTCGTAATCCACGAACAAGGTGCAGTAGGGTCCCATAGTGTAGTGTGAGAGCAACATTTTCATTGTTACATTGTGTACTGGCCAGTGAGAACGGCCTGTTAATGTAATTCATTACAAGCCAATTAACGAATATGATGATGATTAAACTCAGAGAATGTATCGTAACAGCTATGCATGCCTTTCATGTACATAGCAGACAGCTCTATTCGTTTATCCCTCCCTTTAAACCAACTCATCAAATATCTAATGTTTTGGGTTGATACTAGATGACATCATGTTGAGATGCGCATAACATTTCGCATAAATTTACTTGGAAACAGAACAAAGTCATCATTAAATTGCCATTTGTTTATTGGTACAAAGACACATAACCCTGCCAATATAAATGGCCCTCTTCTACATGTATTCTACCCTGCAAATAATATCGCGAGAAACATTATCAAAAACCGGCTCAACGAGTTCTACGCTGACAAGTTACTCTACCCCATCACTGCAAATAAAAATATTAAACATTTTAGCTCTTAGAGTCGAATATGAAGTTAATGTACGATGACAAAACTAATCAGAGAGGATTAAATTGCTTCTTATTATGTAAGGAAGGAATCAATTACCACGCCCGTGTGACGCATAACCTTTAGCAAGGATTGGTATATATCTTTCTGGCTACTGTGGACCAAGTGCCTCGTGTCCTTGTTAGCGTAAATCAAGCAACTTTTGACATACAACTTGATCGTGGCAACGACGATTTTAAAATCAGTCTTTCATGATGTTTTCCTGTATGAGAGAGCACTACAAGCGAGGTGATAGACGAAGGTTTGACAGTTTGAAGATTTGCATTGTCGTTCAACGACAATCCAACTAACGATCAATAAACTGCACATATTGCAGCGCAATCACTCATTGGTGCTGTGTGTGTTAGTAGTGCGTGTGCATGAAAACTGCATCATCTGTACATATGGAAGCATGGAATGAATGCGATAACTCTTCTTCGGTGTTGCTAACGGAACTGTAGCGATAAATCCATGCAAATGGTGCATGGTCAAAATGATTAGACGTAAAACCGCCTTTTATCTGGATGATTAGTTGTGATATTAAACCAAACGTATCGGAGTGACTTGCAATAACAGCTTTTCAGTCAGCTGACTACATTGTTTTTTTTACACAGGCTGTCCCATGCTTCCACTGATCTAACGCGCAGCTCGTGCCTGTTTTGTTATTTAGCTTAAGCGGGGTTTAATCGCTTTAATATATCCTCCAAATGAAATTCAACAACGGCAAGGCGAGTAGCAATTATGCCTATAGACGAGAGTACCTTCGGACATTGATTGAGCAGTAGCGTATTGCGATCATTATAATCTTTATGCAAACTTCGAGTTGCGCATTTCATTTTCTTGGCAAGTTGAAAAAAACCCATGTATTGGCTTTATTGGAAGCTAAATCTAGACCCCCTTACCAGACACGAAATTCACACATATCCAGGTGCCTCTGTAGATACATTGAGAATAGCACTCATTCATTATGCTGGACGAGCTCGAACGTTTGAACCAATGATATCATTACACACTGCTCAGCTCTATACATCATTGCATGATAAATCACCTTACAGAATGCGCGATCCACGTGAATTAATAAGACGTTTGTGCCTAGGGACATTTGTGGAAAGTGTACTGAAATTCTCGAAACGAAGAATTCTTTTCGCTAAACGCATGATGGTTGCTAACCAAAAAATAAAGAATATACAAGGAATATTTAAAAACATTAATCTTCATAAATCGATTCCCGCAATATCTGCTATCTTTGGCTAATTTCACTTAGAAATAATTAACTGAACAACGTATTACGTTACCATGTTGAAGCCATCCAGTGAGAAAGCATTATTGAAGACATGACGTTTATTTGACGCCTGTTTTTGATATCTTCTCTCTGTCCCCCCAAATATCCACACCGACCGTGGTTTTTGCTCTCTCTTTCTCTCGAATGGTATCCAATGTTATATATTGAATATTTTCGGAGAGCATATCCGCTCTGAGTAGCTCGTCAATCACGTTACTTGATGCATCTATGGCACTTAAGAATACCTTTGCATATATCATATGGTTAAAAATAGCTTTTAAGCCATATCTAAAGCAACCCTAGCCCTCTAATCACGGTGAAGATAAAGTTCACAGCGGTACCGGTATCATAGTGTTTGTGACAACATAAGAGCCAATGTCGTGAAAATGAATTAGAATGCGTAGCCCCAGGGTGGAAAATCGCAACTCGTTAAGATGGATTCAAGATTAATTTGCTGTGTAGAAATCGTTCGCGAACATTTGCAGATTCACTGACCAGGGACTTATATTCACACAGCTTGATTCGGATGCCGTTCTTCACAGCGTCAATTACACGCAGATGTTCTGTCAGCAATGGGCCACTCACCTTTAACTGGGCTGTATCAAAGCAATGTCAGATGCCGAATAGTGGTATTCAGGGCCCTATGTTGAAATGCTTCAATAATCTAGATGACCCCCGAAATTAAACTACCCATTTTAGGTCGGATGACAGCATCTAGGTGTTATCTACATTCATACAATTGATTAATCAATCGATGCTTCCCTCGTTCGTATCTATTTAAAACTGCATTACAAAAAATTAACCTGGATACAGCCATAAAATATTTATATATGACACGCTTTGTTAATGCACTTGGCTTATGTAGCTGAATATTTCACGAGCCGTTAATCTTATTCTATTATTTTCAGCACTTTGTTTTGCTCTAAATATCAAAATTCGAAACATATTTGATCTTACACTTTGAAGGCTCTTTCGGAAGCAAACCAAATGGGTACTACGATCGGTAGTGTACACTTATCGTTTGTAAGATATTATTGCGTTATAATGCGTATACATAACATGACCAATATTTCATTCATACGGTCGACGCCTTAAAAACCATAATTTTACTTCACATACTACAATCACTTGGCATCCAATAGAACATGGTTAAATTAACCGAAAGGATGTGGTCGTGTTTAACCAAACAATGCTAACGAACAGCAAGCATTTTTTGACTAAGTCGCTCTTGAGTGGAAATGGAAAACAGTAAGTATATCGACTGCTGATGCACCGTAACATGTATAGTGTTATTTGTCTAGCATATGATATTGATGCATCACCCAGTGTTATTGTTTGGCCCTTAAGCCTTTGTTAGACCTACCTTAGTTCTGAGCAATAATGGGCGGTTCAAGTATTGGTGGTGATGGATTGCAGTCATATAATTTAGACAGACATTAGACTTCAGCCTATGACGTAGCATAGCATCTGACTCTGTATCCATGGATTGGGTTTTAAGTTACTAGCGGTGAAGCCCATCGGCGTATTTAGCAGACTCTAGCATGGAAGAGCAAATCGGAACACATAACCAGGTGATTGACGGATGAGATTTTATCGCCGCAAGAAACCCCTTGCCAGTTTGTGGGCCACAGTATGATCAATGGCGTATAAATAAAGCACTACAAAGAATCATTTCTCTGATAAGGGTTTGTGGGTTCCAATCAATGACAGGCGTGAAGCTCATGTGTCCAGTTTGTTAAAACCCATCAAGAAAATGGCTATTTGATCTTTGAATGGCCAGGTTGCATATCGTTTAATCACAACAAAACGTATCAACCAGTAACATCGTATGCCGGTATATCACTTTGATCAGGCAGAGGATTCAATAAACCACATTGTCTCTGCAAGCTAGCTCTCTTGAAATTGTTATCCAATATATGCGCTAATGGACTAAGTACTTGAGGGGTGTGATTTTGACTGCGATGGTGATTATAATTCAACTGCCACAATAAAACATTGCGCTCATAAACTCATGGTGTAATAGCTACATATTCCATACACTAATGTAAGGCAAGGCACAAGACGCATCACTTAACTGGCACTCCAATGACTTGTAATTTACCTTATCCCGGTGAATGTAACATTTCTTCGTAATGTGCGACGATTTAACAGTTAGTAGGGCTTGATTGATGGCAAATATGTTAGTAGCATAAGCAGATTGGCACTGGAACACAGCTTCGGCTCTTTGTAGATATATTGTTATAAACAATACTAGACTGCAGCACAAAGCAGTCGGATTTATTCAGCGGTTTGTGTTCTTTCGATTGCATAGCAAAGCACTCGCTCATGGCGCTCCGTCTGTGTTGCTTCCTTGATATTTCCCGACTGCATTATCACAAATAAAACGGCATATTCGCTGTGCTGAATGGATTTCCCTATGCTAGACAAAACACAATCTAACAATGCATGTGAATCAAAGCTAAAATAAAAGTTTCGAGTAACTTAGTTTTAAGCTCATGAAAAATTTGCATTATATGCTCAATTTAATCGTGAATTATGAATTGCAGATACATAATATAAGTATAAGCAATTTTGTTATTGCGTTAGTGCTTGCTGTTGCAAACGTGAAGAAACTGAGAAGGTTGAGCAAAACGGCGCAACCCTTAGCCGCAGATTCCGCCATATCAGGCATTAACAGCAAACAAAGCATTACGACCTTTTAAATCGTCCTGATATACGAGAGTAGGTCACAAAATAATGTTATCAAGCCAAACATTGCTTCTGACCAACTATAATTAGCTTTATTTTTTAAGAAAAACCGATTATTTGCATGCAAAAGTAAGCCTATTGTAGGTTGTGGAACTTCTGAACGACGACCTTTATATAGAGCCGCCCAGACAATTTGAATTCTGTTGACTATTCTAATTGCTTACTCTAACTAATGTGGTCAAGGCACAACATTCTCATCTCGCCATTTATAAAAGCCATGTGTGCGTTTTATTTCTTCAAAGATACTGCCCGAGAAGAGTTAAGTGAGTTATTTTATGCAGTATTTATAGTTGCGAATTGATAGTCAGTCTTTGGCAGCATCGTTTGAGTACAAGGTGTGTCGACTCGAGCCATCTTTATCGCATTAGTATCAATGACTGTCATTATAGAGACCTCCAACAAGTATGTCATTGGCATCATATGCCATATATTTGTGTTACGCGCTGCTCAGGAGGCTATATCACTGCATCATCAAAGTCATCTAAGGCGCGCTACCGCAGTCGGAACCAAAGTCCACACATATTGAATTGTTTTACGTCATTGCAATTGCACCGTGCATATCAGTCGCTGAAACGCAACGAATTTTAAATCTATTTTGCTTGGAAAATCGTCAGAGCAATGGCTAGGAAAGTTACTCAGTTGCCGACAAGGAATATATAAGAATTATCGGAAATATAAACATAAATGGAATCGATGCATAGATAGCCACCGTAAAACATAAATAACTATTCCCTCTATATAAAAAGAAAACCGAATGACATATGTATGAAGTAAATTTCTTGCCAAAATCGTATATTATTACACCGTATCATTTAAACGACAGGCCAATAAATGTTGAAACATAAGAACGATAATAATCGCGATCTTTAAGGTTCGTCAAAATATATTAAATACTTACACATTGTTCCAATCGTATGGGCAGTCTCAGCGCAAATGAGCAAATTGGAACACTTCGCTCATAAAGGTGCATCAAGTTCGCAGAAGATTGAATGAAATGTTTCAGCAGCGCTGACCTGTAGCATAAATTACGGAAATATAAGTCAAACGTCTTGATTCCAGAAAGCATAGGACATATTGTCAAACCTTGCACATATATCTAGCACTGATTAATCTCAAGGCCTAGGTGGTTGAGAAGTAATTCATCAGCAGTCAAAACTAAGACTAATTGAAAATGCAGAGTTGCCAAAATTGCCTCCTGACGCTTCAATTAAACTTATTAATTTTGAGGCGATCTCGTGGTATCTCCTGCCGTGATACACACACTATCATTTTGGATTAAGATTATGATGATGAATGAATCTCATTGTAAGATAATGGCCGTTTGGTCAATATCCGAATCCGTTTCATACAAATATTGGTTGAATTGAGATGATGGTGGATTTGAAAGAGCTTAAGGTCTTTCGATAAATATGGTGGTCTGTTTAATCTCACTAAAGAACACCCAAACCCTATTTGTTGATATTGATTGGGAATAAACGTTGCGAAGAAGGTAAAATTAATTTGAATCTTGCCTACCAGCACACCGCCGTAGCATGGAACTGCAAGCAAATTCTGCTATAAACCTCTTGAAAGTTTATTATCCATCTTAATGTGATATTTAGGGCTTTGTTTCGTCTCTGATAAAAATGAAGGATGCATTGGGCACTGGCATGGCAGTATGGTCAATTTTGTCGCCATTTAACTTAGGAGAGGAGTTTTGCGGCTCTATCGAACGATATTATTGAGTCTGGCCAGGAGACACAGTTGATCATTGCCGTGATTACATTGCATGCATCACGTCTCCAGCATATCGCTATCTGTCAAATTAACCAACAAGTGTGAATAAAAACAGATATCGGTATAGAAAAATACATGTAGGCCTAGCTTCATTCTCTGTTCTACTGACCTAACACCTAGCGATTCTAAAGAACCATATATAATACATGACATGATTAGCAGATGCCTATTACTTTAATCACATGCCACATTTATTATTAACACTTCTTTTTCAAATCTCATGTAATACAACAATTTTGTAACATAATATATTCTTACATTAAAAAACGTGATTTTGGGTGTTATTCATAGCCGACTGTCACATTGTATATGCTTTATTCAAATCAAGGATATAACCAAAACACCGCTCAACATACGTATTGTATATCATAGGCATTTTTCTTATCCGGCTTTTCGATTCTAAGTGACGGTGGCTGAAAGCGCATACTCATCCGACACTGCAACAATGAATACAACAATATGTTAACATTTAAGCACATTAAATAACTGATTGTCTGGTTGTGCATAGCTCCCTGAACCGTTCTAGATTAGCATCATAATGAAACCAAATATGGGCAAACTAGTCAAGCTCTCTGTATTATCGTTATTAATAGAGGTGTGGTACCTAACGTTTTTTGGCAGAATGTCGATAACCGAAATTGTAAGGTGTTATGTAAAGCAGCTATATTTTAACAGGCTAAATTCATCGACTGATGGAAAGATGTTGCCGGATATTGACATTGAACTGATCGGTTACCGCCGAGTATGGGTCAACGGGTGACCCTCACGCTAATGTTTGGACGCATTTCAGATTAGTGCTGTGAAGTATTGTCTTTGAAGTATTACATTATGTCCTCATTTCAGAATGCCCTTTAGAGCTTACTCGTTTAAATTTAATGGAGGCATCATGTGCTACCCAATATATCGCACTGCGGAACAAATGGCTATTTAATTTAATCATACGTTAAAATTAATCTATGTATCGGCTTCCCCGAAAAGCTATTTATCACTTACCAGCATACTCGGGGCTTGATAGATTTCAGCTTGTAATGGTCTATATGTGGCAAATCCAGACGGCAATCACGTACATCTGTTAGTAAAGATAATTCCTTGTAGTTCATTGTTGTTATATATTCATTTGGGACCAACCTCTTTGTAAATGACAAATATGTATTCGTAAGCATAAACCCAGCTGCCGATTTCTAGTGTTTTAAGGCTACCTGCGGTCACATACAAATTTATTGTCGTCAACCAAATTATGTTGTTAACCTAACCGTCATTTAAGCCACTTAGGCCATAAAAGACACACAAAAGCGATGAATATTCGCCTATCCTAAACCAATTTCATTATATCAGAGGTCATATTCAACATATAAATCCGCTGTGACAAATTGCGCATTTCAGATATTGCTAAGCCCATTGATTCTAGAAGGGGCTATATTGATTAGGTTAACGTGGCGGTTTTTACCTCTCTGTCGATCCTTATTCTGCTGTAATATACATTACTCTCAGTTTTGCTCTGGCCCTGTCACTAATTTGTTCGATAGCCGATGGGATTCATTCGTTTCCCAAATTAGGGCAAGTATTTAGACCAGGTTTCTTGATTAACAATTGAACGTTCAATAACAGAGCTTACATATTTGAATATTAACTGCAACCTTACGCTTTGTCCTGGCTATCGTGATGCATTTTGTCGAAGATGGTCCATCTATTTATGTCACAACACAAGTATTGAAATTAAGGTATTTGATACCATGCGTCCTTTACTTGCGATAGTATGCAAGTAATTGAACAAACCCTACAATTTTAACTGTGCCCTTCAAATCTCATTTTGTACCATATATGAGATATATTTGTGCTATAGGCATCAGCGAATTTAGAAGTCCGGGTATACAATATGTTTACAACACGGCTGTCATCGTTGTTGCAGCAAAAATTGATTTCAAAGTATTGGTCGAAACCTATCCCCAAGAGATTTACAATTGAATTATTGCGGGGCAAAATTGAAACATTCACCACATAACTGTGTATTTAAGGGTTTCATGTTACCACAGACCACAATGCATTATCAGCAAAGCTACTATACATCACTTTATGCCCCTTTAAAATAGCAATAGATATTTTATCTCTTATTACATCTTTAACGATATCATGAACGGTCGTAAGTTTCTTTACATTGCCTCATAAGCTTGCTCAGGGACAAACGAATTGACGTCGGGCTGATGTTACTGATGAGGGACGTGCTTGTTCTTAATTATTCGAATCACTCACTCAACTATCGTAAATTGAGCTGAATATATGGTAGGGTACATAACCTTCACAATAATGCCGTAAAGATTCCGTTAGTTTATCACTGCTGAAACGAACTCACACATGGGGTACAATTTAAGAAGCAGTGTTTTGTTACTTACACATTACAATCTGCTTGTGTATAGCGTGAGACGGTTCCGCAATTCCTTCCCAATAAATACAGAAATGAAGCCCGTATATAATCCAACTAACGGGGTGCATGAACAAAGTTCCGCACCTTCTAATTGCACCTCTAGGAATGACATGCACCGCGGCGCGTATTAGCTACAAAGGCGAATATCATAGGCGACGTTATGACAGGTGTCGGACTTTTCATGGCATCAATATTGCCAACTACGCGTTGCATGACATTACATTAGTAATGCAGATTAATTCAACCAATAGTTATGAGGTAGTCTCAGCTGCTACCATTCCACTCTACGCCATACATATTTGGCATTTATTTTAACTTGAAGAATATTTTAGATGCAAACGTAATCTCGAAATAAGCTCTGCTTCCTATTGCCAAGTGTAACGTTAACATTGGTCCGTTAGCATCAAGTTTATGTGTAACTTATCGAGTTAGACAGCTGCGTTACGTTCAGTTAAATCATAGCGATTGGGGAAAATAAATATTTCATGATATCTGCTTCAAATACCAATGCAATATCCCAGGCTACGTTAGTCCGACAAAACCTTTATATTTCACAGGGATGGGTCCTGTCGGTGTAGAAAGCGTTTTTATACAAAACAACCACTTTAGCATACTTACACAAGAGTCGGGACTGGTATCCTTTACCATATGCAAATGTTATCACTGTTACATAATGTGCGTTTGGCACATACTGTGTTTGGTGCGCATACAATTCACAAGGTGACTAATGGCCTCTAAAACCACATTTATGCGCACATCAGGAATGTTACGATTGAAGCCCCAGCCACATACCGAAATTCCCACAAATACCGTATATATTTCGGTCTTTTTGAATATTCAACCCAACAGTTATCTACTGCAAGCATTGCTTTGTCTTCATGATGTCACTATGTGGGCTGCGCTGATGCTGCGTAGACTGCTTGTGGTGGATCCTTTTCATGGATACTGCTATAGCACATTACAACGCATCGATTTAATTATTCGTGAGAGCAAAACACCAAGGCAGTCTCGGATCTAATGGAATATCATTTTTGCCTGTCAATCCATATCAAATTACATTAATGGACTTAGGTTTGTTATTGGTTGGCACATATATCACGGTTCATTATATGACAGTAAATTTTGCATAATGCGGGTACGGTGATGGACTTCGATTTAGACAGAAAGCAGGCATCTATGGTAATTTCATATAATGGGAGTTTAAGTTTCTTCTGAGGCTGTCAGATGTATCGTGTAGTCGCACACAAGCGAAAGCAGGGCATCCTGTGAAAAGTATCGGGACTGGTCATTACATGGTGTACCCTGCAGAACCTTTCGCGAAAAATTCTTTATCCATAGTTATCTGCCAAAACGTTTACACCGGCATTGAATATTTCAATGTAAATTGATGACCAATAGAAGGGAAAATAATCATACTTTGCAACTTGCATTTAATGTAACAAAATTGAAGACGCAACCACAAAAGAAAGCGATCCAATAATCATTAGCCAGAAACTGGCTAACCTGGCGACATATGTTGTTAAATAGGTAGGTTGAGATAGTATGGCCAAACGGCAGTGGAATTGGAAATTACTTGGAGGTAATACATTTAAAGATGTTGTTATGATGGCACACAGACCGTCATTTGGTCTCATGGAAATGTGAGATCCAAGACGCATGCAGCATCAAATGATCCAAAATTACGGTCTATATTATAATGGCCTTGGCAATATTATCGAATTTAAGACTTGCATAACCGAGCACAGCTGTTTTTACATAAATCATGTACTTCTTGCTAAACACAAGATACGCCGAATGCCTATAACATAAAATGATGTTTCCTGAGCTGAAAACGAACAAACGTTCATATGGCGAAGACAATACAATGCGAACTGGCGGAGCAGTAATGCGATGTCAGATATGTCTTGTTTCGATGCTCACATGCTGTCATGCATGATCAAATATCGTACCATATAATAGTGATTCTAATCCGTTATAGATTATCAGTGTAAGAGTGTATTAGCGAGGCAATATGAATTAACGTTTTACCTGCCTAAAGAATAGCGCATCAGGCGAGTTTATTCCAATTTAATTTGATCAAGTGAAGTAAAGTGAGTTGAATATTTCTGAGGTACAAATATTTGCAGTATATGGTGATTCTAACTGTACGGAAATTCGTACGTTTCCATAGATATCTTATCGTCTTGTCCGATAATTATAGGTGTATGTCAATCAATCGCGACATATCGCTGTAGGAATATATTGCGGTACCTATTTATTCCCAGGACCATAATTCATCATGCATACATTATTACTCTAGAAATAAAATGAGTGAGAATGCAGAGGTCTTTCGTACTTTAATTCATGTAACCGTACCTTGGTTGTAGATAATGCATAATTATAAGAACTAAAGAATGCGACGATTTAATGCATAAATAACGATGGTGCAATGAATTGAATTGAAATGCCTAGTGATGTTAAATATGCATGCATGCATAAAACGCCCATCGTTTACTTCATTAACGATGACCATGTGTATGGATAGCAAATGACGCAATGTTTTATGAGAAACCGCGCGATTTCATATAAACTGTGGATTTTGAATGATCGCGTGGTGCACATCCAAAAATCATTTACACTGATTATTGAGATTTAGTCTCCAAATGGAATGCGGGCTTACAGTGGTAATATGTATAATTCATCAGAATACTATCATCCACCTCCAGCAGCTTAGTGTCAATAGGCTATGGTTACTTATTTTAGCCATCTAACTAGACGACGAGAAGGTCGTAACAATGATCACTACGCTAGCATGACGTGTCGCATATTATGCCTATTCATATATGACCTGTACAGAGACTGTCCATTATATGAAGACGAAAAGAAAGGCTTATCTTTCGTTTACTATGTCCTGCAGAAACCAGAATAATGTAATTCATAGTTCAAGTGATAAAAATAAGACGGTTGATTGATTAGTTGGTAGCTAATCTGTGACGTTGTAAAATTCGCCGATGGTAGTTACTGTTAAATCACTTTCTGAGACACTGGTGTCAGCATGTCTTCGTTAATACATTAGAAACATATCGTTTCAATTATTATTGATGTACTCTCTTGAACCTACTGCCATGTGGTGTCCGCTCTATTATAACAAAGCTAAATAATGATGCGTATGACAGTTGTTACGCATTACAAGTAAGCATAAGCACTGGTGATATATTCGAAATCAAGACGATGATGCAGGCATCCTGATTGAGAAAATAGGGCAGTAAGCCTGGTTTTTTCTAGGGTTCATTTAGGGCAGCGTTTTGTAAATGTATCATGAAGTATTCATACTCGCGTCCCTATTTTGCAAAATCACGTATTTACGCTTGAGTGGCGGCTTAAGCTTGTTTTACTGCTATATAAGTGACATTGGTTGCGATCTTACATGAATATAATTCGTTTCCTGAGCTCGATAAGGATTAATTGGTCAGAAGTTACCAAATGGACAGGCACCTGCTTCAATCTTCTTGCGAAGTGCAATCGGTAGGTTGGACGAACGAATCCGTTCTTTAGCATGAGACGGACAATATGTAGCAGCTTAATCACGACCTCATCCTTATTATGAGAACTATCAGGTGGTAATTTCTTTCGGAGCAACATCTTTGGATATGTGTTTGTAAACTTATCTTCCGATTTGCTGTGGTTAGGTGACATACATATTAATTGTCGCCATTCCGATTTTAATAAACTTTACCATATAATCGCCGCGCATCGATTCCCAGCAAATATCCGAAAATTGTTCGACCCCAACAATATCACAGTATATATATACGTTTACATAAATACATATTAATATATATATATATAGTATATATATATATATATATATATATATATATATATATATATATATATATATATATATATATATATATATATATATATATATATATATATATATATATATATATATATATATATATATATATATATATATATATATAGACGGGTTATTAATAGTAGACGAGTTATTAATAGGTAATATTGCTCGGTCCATTGAATCTTTAAAAGCTCTTTTGATGTCGCTGCTGATTTAACAAACATTGTGTTGCCGCTCGTTCGATATTAATACTGCAATGATAGGCAATACAATATGTTGCTCTAGCCCAATGATGTACTTGCTGAACGGCAGTAGAGATTCAATCTCTTGACAATTGATTGCTTGAGTGTAGGCATGCTTACAATCTTTGCAGTCTTACCCCCAAAACCTCCAGAGCCAAATTTATTGCTATTGCACGAAAAACTCATAGCTCTGTAATTTGCGAATTTAGAATGATTGTGACCAAGAGCGTATATCGCGAGTAAAGTCAATTGAAATTGACTCATGCGCAATTCTTTGACATTATAATCGGAATACCGTAGAATCATTTCTGCTCATCACATACGTCAGGCTGCAAGAGTTGGCACTAAATTATATATAGTGAGTGTCAAACGAAAATGCATTTGCCAACATATCTAACCAAAGATTGAAATTTCCGATTGCGCAAGTACGGTTCAGCTACTTAATAAGGTGATTTTGTATTTCGTGGATAATAAATATCATCATTGACTCTAAGTTTGGAGAAATTACTCTGTGCTTGCTTGGTAATATTGATGGTGCAGAAGATTAATCGTTAATGTATTTGTTCCGTGATTTGAACTTGTACGTGAATAGAAATTACGACATTATACGAATGTGCCTTCAGACATTTATTAACAATTGCGTTTTCCGATTACCGAACTTCATTTGCATGTGAAAACGTCGAATCCCGTGTGTATAGTTCTTTTTGACAAGTTGCATACAAAACTATTATCAAATGTATTATAAGCCAAATCCCAAAACACTGGCCACGTAATGACAAAAGGACGTTTTGAAATTGGATTGCTAGTCAAGTAATTGACGTTATAAAAATATATCACCAGGCATCTGTCGTCCAGCATTTGTGTTTGGCCTGTCAAATCAGCATTCGTTAGTTTGCTGCACTAGGCCCAAAAGACTCTTTTTATACTCCGAACTGTCTCACGTTCCTAGGGGAGGCAAACCATACCCCATCCCACGCAGCCCCATATTCAATACATTGTATCAAATGCTACTTACTAATACGTAAACGTAACTCAATGCAATCTATGCGCTATATTGAATATAAGTACGGAACCTCATCGTTCTACGAGGTTCGTCAATCACATCGCTTGATGCACCAGGGGTAGATAAACATAATTGTTCATATATCATTTGGTAAATAATCGCTTATTAACTATATATGCAACAACCGTAGCCCCATAATCACCACAAGCATGAGGTATCGAATCTGCAGGTTATATGAATACGGATTCATCTAAGCATTGAGATAGAAGTATAACTAACGATGGCCAAATATACTTAGTGATTCATTGCAGTGATATAGAAAACCCCAGTTATATGCCAAAGGTTCTGTTTTTTACGCGACACATTTTGCCTTACATTTGTCTGGTGGATGCGACCCTATATCATTTGTTTGGGGGGTGCAAGCAGTGGTTGTGTGTGCTGCTAGTCGAATATGTATTTTTAGGTATGCTGCAGTGCAGTGCAGTTAACATGGATAAGCATTTAACTGTTTTACAACGACCGACTGGAATCACGTCCACATTTGAACACGACATGCCACTGCTTGTGCAGCAGCTCGCGGCATGATACGGCCACTGTTAAATCGATACAATTTGTCAGAGTGTACTCTAAAATAATGGCGATGTCTGTAGACTGTTGCTTTTAATGATATAACTGATATATCAATGCCCAACGTAACAGATCATTTAAAAAAAAGGACTCAAAATTCATAGATGACAGCGCCTATTTATCAGCACAATAGACGCAAAGAACATTCCTGGTCTGCCTCAAACTTATTGTATACATTAGAAATCCTTACGTTCATTATGATTTATCTAGTCTTGAGAGTATCCAATTAGAAACCAATTAACGCCCAGTTTACAGTACGCAATATTCTGAGGTCAATATATCTGCGATGCAGGTTTATTGACAAGTGTATGATCGTTCAGTCGTGCTTTGTAAAACAATTGAAGTCATGACATGTGTGGTATATCTATACATCATAAGGTACATGTACCACTCCCTCGTTACATGTATATGGTATCACGGAAAACGGCAAATGAAATAGGTGATGCTTTGTTACCATGTCCTCAATGGCTGGTTTCTGTCACCGCACTCGGTCAGCACAACCAAGCCAAAGATCATGGCTGTGGTGGGAGAATGAATTGCACACATTTAACGGTTTGACGTCTACAATTTGATAAATTTTATTTGGCGGCAGCTAAGTATTTTACCACGTCGTTGATACTACGCACCTTTGCTTGTTTGGACCGAAAAACATTATAGTCACTTCTATGCCGCATTACATGATAATGCAACAGCAAAAGTGTCGGCTTGAGCCTACCTGCACGTCTTGACATAACGTGTGGCAATATATGAATATAAATTGCCCCCTCAGCTCATTTTACTGACCAACAAATTGACATTGGGCGGAAGTTACCCAGTGAACAAGCACCGGTTGTCGGGTGCTTTAACATCTAATAATGACTCTTGGCTTATGCGCTTAACTTCCCGGATTTTGTGTCAGTTTGATTTAGTAAAACGAGTCATTTGGTAACTACTTGTAGAATATTATACACTAATCGTTGATATTAATGACCCCAAAATCACAGTGAGCGACGAATGGATGAAAATTCACGTATCACAACCTATGATTGCTGCTCTTGTTACCTAAGCGCGCTGTTGGCTTTAAATGAAGCTTGAATGCTATTCAACTTGAATTACACATGACCCTTTGGCTTTATGGATTGTAACGCGGAACCAAGGCTGCATACCTGATCTCAATGAGACGGTGATTCCCTCCAAGCGAATTCGGGACCTAGGCGGCGGCTTAGAGCGGCGCATTTGTTCTTCAATTGATTGTATGGCCCAGGAAATCATTCCCTAGAGGTTCTAGCCTGCGACTAAGCATATGTATCCGATACCGGCGACAATAACTTCCAATATTTTGTTGCGCGGACAATCTTGGTGCAATTGTTATTATTTAATCTTTCCGATAGCATTCATTTTTGACGGAAATTCACAAAGAAGACAAATGTAAACTCTTTTGCATCGGAACAACTGAGGAAACAGTATGTCTGAATACAAGAGATGTTATTGATGCCAATATGGGTATTTTATGCACCTAACAGTAATATCAGCCTTTAAACTGATGATTCACAAAATACAGTGCAACATCTGTAGCCCATCTAGATTGAGAATCAATATAAGTGTAGAATCGAACAAATGCTACACAATGATATATATCCGCTGCGAATCACTTCAACAGTGAAAAGTTTGTAAGCACATATTACAGATACAAGAGCTTCGTGTGGCAATTTGATGAGCCTTTTTATGCAGTGTTGGTGACATAAATACGGCAGCATTAGAACTGTACCCTATTAGGACGGTACATATTTGTAAAATTCCTTTCCTCCTCAAGCCACATCATGTATTACTGCAACTGCCTCTGAGGTTCAGTCGTTACCGTTTAGGTGCTGACATCTCAAACATCCCAACATTCTATAACCGAGGTCAGTATCCAAAGTCTATATAACCAGCGGAATATTGCAAACTGAGATAAATGGGTCAGCATTGAGATAAGAAATAGTTACAGCAGCTTTGAATTTTTTTCCACACAGACCCAAATTAAAAACAAATTTTTGGCAATGATATTGGACGATATGTTATGTATATACCTGCATATTGTAAGCTACGTACTGATTAACTAATCGTGCTGAATTATGTTGTTCTAGGTTTTGTTTATTACTGATGAATGTATTGAAACCAACAAACGCATACAGGGAGCCGGACCTAGAGTATTGTACTGCGTTATGAATGCCGCCAGGTAAGGGTCAGATGGACAGATATTAACGAGCCATCGTGTGCATCGTATATTACATTTAATGTGTTGTTTTGTGACTACTGGCAGAACACTAAACAGATATTAACGGTTGAAGCAGACTGATAATGACAGTGAGATGTATTCAAAAGCTATGATTTAATACTGGCATTTCACAGTTCCTTCCACCAATGAATCCGCATGATTTAAAGCGCCGAGTTATGGAGTCGTAGTGCCAGTAATGTGTCGCGTTGAATGATTGATCAAATATCGGCATGATATCAGAAGAGGTACAAAACAGTCCAATATAAAATGGACGGTATGCTGTGCAAACATTCGGTCGTAATGCTTACGTTGGGAGCTGCATGTCTAACCTAGTAATTTGATGCGGGCAAAACATTTAAAAACTGAAGGATCTAAATTATCCACGAAGACAACAACATGCGTCATGAACAACCTTACGCCGTTTTAGTGTCAAGATACAACAAACGTATGATGTTCAAACAATGCGCCGGAATACGACGTAACTAACATATTTCATCAATATTAAACACGAATTATTAAGCGGTGGTTGATAGTACGCGATTAAAACGTTGATAACCCAATTAACAACCATTACATGATTTAGTTAGTACAAAGATATAGGTTAAAAAAACCATCTTTTGTGAGTTGCTAGTGCTTGCGTACGTTTATGTGCTTTTTTTAGACTAGCCTGACTATGTATAAAGCCACCTTTTTCCCTTGGCATCCTTCTCAGTAACACAAGCCTGTTAATGTCTTTATATGCTCCAAAATCCTTGTCTCGATTCGGATTAGGTTCAAAATTGAACCGATTGAAATATATATCAAGGACAGACTACGAAGTTAAGCGGTACTTGATAAAGGCTTGAGAGTTGTAACACTATGGCATATGATCATAACTTTATATGAGGGTGCTAGACAGCAATCGATCGGTTTAGAATATCAAATGATTCGCTAAATAAGGCTAATATATAGCCGCAATACAATCACGCAAACTGATACTTATGATACCAAAAATGCCTAAGCCTTCACCATGATGGTTGGGGCGTAATGTACAAATATATTTCCCGATTGTATTGGAGACCCAACCACGAAATTGCATGCGAGAAATGTTGTTGTTATGAACAATGTTGTCATATAATATGGACACACAATTATCATAATTACTGTGGGACCTGGAAAAGTATCAGTTTGAACTTATCATACCGCAGTTGTTTTTACTGTATTTGAATCTGCATTTTAGCTTGTTCAATAATCAACAATTTTGAAAATAGACAGACGTTATTGGAATCTAAAACATAGGGTGCCATGTAGCGTAACCACTATACCACATAGTAAAAATATAATGTAGCAAATAACAGATAATAAACCATATATGAAACTATAACACATGCGCTGTCATGCTTAAAAATGCCTTCTGCCAAATTCATTCGTAAAATAACTAAAATTTTCGAAGTTGCTGATGGTTTACAACACCTGCCGTTAAAATCAAAAGATGCCAAATTGTAAAGAAATATATTGGAGAAACGATGACTGATACAATTACCATAAAAGACTCACATAGCTGCCTTAGCATTAAACGTCAGAGCAATGTTATAATGAATCATCCCCTTTGCACTTCATCGTCATCTTTTGTGTCATCGTCGACTTCTTCTCGTCTGTAATATAAAGTGAGGATGCGCCCTCTACAGGCAGGACAGAATTGTTAGCTTTGATTCTACCCTAATAATGAGCGATGAGAGATGGTATTATCGAACGATATTTGTATGACTCACTTTATTGCCGGGAGATGCCGTTGACCAATGTCGTGATTACATTACATGCATCACGTCCCAAGCGAATCGATATCCGTGACGTAAACCAGCAAGTGTGAATGGAAGCGTTTTTTAAGATATATTATGAAGCATTCATATTTTCGTCACGCGTTGGCTATAGCACATGGTATTATACTCACCAGGGTACCAGGTTCAGCCTATCTTTCCGCCTTACAAACGACATTTGTGGCGATCTTATTCGAATATAAATTGCCTCCTCATCTACCGAGTGGACAAGCACTTTTTTTCAGGTGCTCCAGCATCCTATTATTGCGATATGATTGAGTGTTTAGCACACTGAACATTGTACATGACAATCTTTATTTACTAATGAGAGCTTTCTTTTGCGAAAACTTGTAGCCAATAATTCAATGATTGTTAATATAAGCTGTCCTATTGACACAATACGTGGCAAACGGTTAGATACTCACATATCCAATGATACCAAAACGGGTTGTTGATCATTCAAATTGCGTGAAGTGTATTTATTTGGCATAACGTAACTTACAAATTCCCAGTTTGGTCGAGCTTATTTGTACCACTGAGCAAGTGGCTATTCTCTTTCATCACAAAGCATTATTCATAAGTTGAAATAATGCAACAATATCCTTTAATTATTAAAATATAATTTGCATTCGAGTCCTCAACGAGCCATTTACAACCTACCGTCAAAATCCAGAAGTGGTAAGCAACATTACAAGGCGTTTGCGCGTTAATAGGTCAAGAAAATATATTTTGAGGTATTTGTGACTGACGACGTGTAGCATATTCAGAGGGCGTGGTTTTGTCAGATGGTACCCATTAAAGCCAAAATACTACGAGGCAAACATAACTTCTTCGACATGCTCTGGCACACACATTGCATCAGACAGGCATTCATACTTTCATTATATTTTGATATCCCAAAAATTTTGCATCTAAAAACAAACTTTTATCTGCTTGAGTGCAGAATACCCTTGCAGTGTTGACGCTTTCCGAGCTATGTCTATGCTGTGTGCTTGGTAAGTCAATGTGAGGGATATATATGTACGTCGTCGCCGCTAAAATTACATATATCCTGCATAATATCATTATGTACTGTAAGTTTACTTGTTCGGCTAGCATCATGTTATATTTGTAATATGTTGGTCCCATGAGCTTCAAAACTGATTTATGTATAACACAACATCTGTTTAGCCAAGAGTAACAGCGCATTCCACACTACATTCAACAGTTATTTCAGTGCAATGAATTTGAACACTGCTCCAAATACGTGCAATAGGTTTTTAATTGCATTACAACCACATTTATTAATAAATGTGACGCAACAGTGAGTGAAATATTACAACATAGACGGTCACGCCATCTCCATTCCATTAAATAACACTCAGATGCCCTAGCTTTTTTGCATATAAACCTTACATCCTTCGTTTGTGCTGACAGATGTTCTCATTATTCATTCGTGGATTCATTTAATTGCCAGTGGTATGTCATAATAAATGTGTCAACCTGAAACCAGGTCTTGCAACATGCATCGTCTGTGCTTTTCAACATTTATGCATACTCTTTGGTCTATTGCATTTGTACATATGCCACTTTTCTCACCATTATTAACAAAAGTGCTCCCCTTTGTTTATTTACTTTCTAGAGGTAATGTATTAAAGGCTTCTCATCGAATCTGGGATAATGCAATGAATCTAGAGATGCAGAGCAGTTCGTAATCGGCGATATGAAGAGATATATCGCTTTTTTGCCGACGTTATGTTGCGATATCGACGAGAATTTTTTTACCATATGTTCGCTTCCGGATTATATTGCTTCTTCCATAGGCTGCAGTAACTACGGAAGCTTAATATTGTTGCACTGTGTTTGAGTTTATGATAGGAAATAAGCACATATCAATCAGCAAAGCCGACAGAATAGCCCTATTTTTGAGTTCCACGATTTTGCCGTATTTCCAGGAATGCAATAACTACCATTCTAAATTGTGAAGCAATGTGTTTGCACATTTACATAATGAAATAACAATGCTTTGTCGTTTTGTAAATTCACCATATCATCAAACTAACAAAATACATATTTATAGGTTCATTAACGTAAAGTCGGATGACAAAAATTCATACACAATATTATATTCGTAGTTCCACATTAATAAGGACACCAGACTAATATTAACATCAGCCTGACTATTTTAGCCAGTTTGTGTATCGAATTATTGGACTTTTTCTCTGTTTCGCCTGGATATTGAAAACATCTAGGTGTTTTTATGTGTATGAAGTTTCATTATAGAGCAATTAAGTAATAGACGTGACAAAAAATCAAATACAAGAAACACAGAATTGAACAGCTTTTCGGTAGCTTTACTGACATTTCCGTTTGGACCTCTGCAACAAGACCCTGCCCAAAGCTGTCATTCATCCTTGCCTCAACGGACGACATTAATAACTCAACCAGTTAACTGCCTACTCTCTTGTCAGAGTACAAGCCACGGACCTGGTCCATTTATGAAGCCTGTGGACCACGCCACCATTGCCTATTCTACAAGTGGACTAATTGTTTTCTGTTTATGATAAATAAATCCTCACAACATGAGTACGAATATTCATTGTAAGCATACATTGGATGACGAATGTCCCGTCTGTGACAAGAATTGATGTGCCCTCTGTGACAAGTCTATATTTTACTATTTTCCAACATACCAAGATGCAGTACTTGCCAACAGCATTTTTGCTCACCTCTCACCTACCCTACCCTACCCTATTGTTTATTAAACAAACTATTATCCTAACTAATGATATATTCTAAAACTGTTTATACCTAAAACGCAGAAAACTCATTGTTAGATATGTAAATGAGCAAATAGCCATAATTTCTTAGGCTGGCTATTATTTTTAGACAGGGCGACTATATGCCCATTACAGTAAATTTGCATTTATTGCAGACTAACACTGTGTATTTGGTAGAATATAGTATATTTGCGCAGCACCATGCTGTACAGCTGTTCAGCTGACGTGTTTGCGCAATTACCTGCACCATCTATATTTCCTATGTTCGAGGCCATAACGTCTCCTATTTACAAATCTATAATGGGTTTTGTTAGGGAAATTTGATAAATGCACCAGTGGTGCGATATTTGGATAGAAAACCATCAAAAATAATAACATAGGTGAGATCGTTAATATAATGGCTATGGTTAGTTAAAATTATAGGCAACTGGTCTTTGTTCCTTTATAATTTCCCCTAACGAGAGCTGTACGGTATATTCAAGTCGGGTAATCGAGATATTGGATGCTAGACGTTGGTAGCACGACCCACTTACCGGTATTTGACTGGTAGAAACGCTATATGCCTATCCCTCCTCATTGAGAAAATGAGCCATTCACAGCCCCTGGGTATTTTGCAAGTAGAGGGGCTCATATTACAGGCGATCCGATGAATACCACTCTAGATAAATCTCACGTCCTGAAACTCAACATATGCCACAAATTTGTTTATTTGCTTCTGTTTCCGTGAGGTGCTTCATAATTTTCACTATCACATTGGCAGTTAATATGAAGATTCATCTGCTGTATAATATGCAATCTTCGACTTATAACTCAGTGGACGAATTGTAACAGTGTTCACACAAATCGATAACATATGACTGACCACTCCTTAATCACTCCTTGCATAAAACAATTAACAATAGCAAATATCATATCGCAAGCATTTTTTAATAAGCTGATATTGTGTTTTGCCGTCTATGAAATGTTTATATACAAATGAGTTTACAACTCGATCATACTATTGACTAGCATCGATCACTGAACTAAAGATTCGCTATGTAGTATACAAATAGTTCAGTATTGGATGGAAGCATATACTGCGTTGACATATCATGCAATGCTTGCTACGGTATCAACGATTGCATTTTTTCTTATTAGTACTTGCATTTACAATTTTAATAATGTTTATTTCGACACATGATTTAACCATGATTTCTGAGTGCAAGATTAACATTACGACAATACACTGACCCCTCATTATAACGTGCCTCTCTCAGCCATTAATTTTATTGAATAGCCCCAAATAACTTATCTCAAGTATAAACCCCAGCTTTCTAGAGTTATCAGCCTGTCACTTGCCACCTCCCGAAGGTCTTTTATGCTAGCTGTTTGTGTGCCATCTTTGGTTCTATTCATACCTCAGCGTACCTTTTTAGGAAGAAGTCAAGTTTGGAGAGTCGAAGTATATATAGACTTTAAATTGCTTATTAAGCCTGTCAGTTCAGATTGCTGAGTTTTGCAATGGTTTCTCTAATGCGTCCCAAGAGGTTTTTCGTGCAGTGCAAGCAAGCCACAATAGAACATTTGGACCAGGGGATCATTCATGAAAATATGCATCGATAATTAACACGGGAATGAATACTCACCCATGTTCCATCAATACTTGCCTATATGTATGATCGTTCCGAAGTTCCCTATAGGCTATAATAAACTTGATACTAAACCTAAAAAAGTGATGCGTTGAGCCTGTTTTACGGCTTTGTCGGTGGCCTTTGAGGCGATTGAATTTGAATATAAATTACCTCCTTAGCACTTCCAATGACCAACATAAATTTATGTTGGGCGGAAGATACTGAGTGGACACACCTGATTCTCTATCATTATGTACAGAATAGCTGAAACTACGTTCTTAACGTATTGGGCCCAGTGAGCATTAACCACTTTTTATTGGACATTGTACCTTAATAGTCTCTTAAAATCAGCCAATCGATCCAGTGTGCGAAGTACTCACAGTTAAATATGTGTACAAACGTAGTATATTGGTCATAATTATATTTATGCGTCAGGATAATTCACAATGCCAAAGCGCGTAACTCAATAGTTGATTTCACTTTTTCATCAGTTGAGGGCCAGGCGTAACATTCCTGCAAAATCAGAGCCTGGTACACGACAAGATTATTGTAAGATTAATATATCCGCGAGATTCTATCCTGAGGCTAAAGGTATGAAGCAGAAGCAGAAAGATTACCCACAGCATCACATAGCGAGGATATTTCGCGTATTTGGCTGCATTCTCATGTGCAAATATCTCTATATTTTTACTTGTTTATCCAAATCATAGCCCGTTGTCCGGGTATAGCAGAATATGGCAGAATGGCAGCAACCAAATTTAATGGAATGATACAACTACATTTAGTTCATTGGAAATACACACATGTTGAATTAAACTGTATAGTACTTCTTTTTTCAAAACAAGCCAGACCCTACAGTAAATAATAATATCCATCAAGAGCAGTCGCAGATATCATAAACTTGTCAGGCATTTGTATGTACACTACTTAGATGACATGTAGTTGATAAACTCACAGTACACATGAGAGGTTGGGAAGGGGGGGGGGGCTTTGTTGTATCAAATGACTTCAGAAATAAATTTCGATTTTGTGGAGGAGAACATATCATGTTGATGAGCAAGTGAGGCGGAGTCGTGACAAGTGGGGTTAGCCTTTCAATTGTCCGGCAAACATGAGATTTAAATAATTATCATTTTCGAAAGTCTTTCTAGTTATTGCGATTATTAAAACGATGTAGCATTGGTTATGGTTGTTGCATCACGAAACTGTTCTTATGAATTGTAGGCTGTGCTTATTTCTATATGTGTAGAAAACAATAGACTGGCTTCAAGTGCTAATTTGCGAATTGAATATGAAAATTCCAGATGCAAGTGTTCCAAAATGGATACATTATATTACGTGAGATAAACATATCCGCGTCCACTCCAAGGCGTATCTTTATGTAGTTCAATAGGCTAGCTAGGAAATGAATGAGGCGCATTTGCTAAGTCAACAAGAAAATGGGACTGGAAACACTAAGCTAATGTGTCCACTGAGATCCTTAATCGTGGATTATGGATACATGCTTACTACAAGGACAAGATGAACTATAAAATGTTGACGGCACTAACATTGTCCCATTTAGTCGCATAGTATTTATTATAGAACATTATTTATTAAGAACAGGCAAAATGGTATAGGCAACAGCTAATTTGCTCTCTAAAATAACTGACAACGAGCGAAAATGAGTCATTAATTTGCATAATTGTAAAATAATTGGTGGGCGGATAAAGACTTCCATGCTGCATTTTTAGCCTGTACACGTACTTGCGTACGCTATCCTTGTTAACAATCAAGCAATCTAACTTGATGTTACAAAATGCAGTGCACGATATTTTCGATGATTGAGAAATATATTATAAAACGGTAGGCAAATGGGGCTTTTTTCTTACAATTAGCTGGGAAACCAGCGGAAGCAATACCTGCATGCATGATTGATAATCAACCCAGCAGTTATTTTTGTTAATTAGTTGTCACTATGGAACCGATCTTTAATGAAAATTTAACTTCACACAAACTCAGCAATATTCATTAACATGCAGGCTCATATTACGCATTCGAGTTGTGGTTACAAAAGTGGTTCGAATGATAAGTTATCGTCGTTTGTTTCTCGAATAGGTCCTCAGAGGCTTTCCTGGAGGTTTAATATAGTATGAAAATCAAGAGCAGGGGATTATTATTTTTCATTTATCGCAAACAAAAGCAATCTCAAGGTTAACCATGCTTCCCGTTGCCAATGGCAACGTTAACATGTATCTGTCTGGTCTGTTAGCATCAGATATATGTGTAATATGAGATAGATTAATACCTGCATCAAATACCAATGTTATATCACAGACTACGTCAGTGCTGTAGCCTGACAAAACATTTCCAGTTCACAGAGATGGTTATTGACTATACAGGGAGCGTTCTTGTCCAGTACATCCACTCGCGTCGATGCTGCGTGGGCTGCGTGCTGACAAATGATGAATCCTCTGTATTAATACTGCTATTGCACCTTAAAACTTATGTTATACAACAAGTCGTGCAAGCATACAATCGATTTCGGGGCTACTGGAACAGCAACACATGTCTTCTTTGCCTGCCACTCCATATCAAATTACACGTATACCTTTTTCAAAATATTCTCACGCATGACTGCAAGCTTCATCCAACGCGGATATGGTGATAGATTTCAACTCCATTATAGAGAGAAAGCAGGGATCTTTGGTGAATTCGTATACTGGGATGTATAGTTTTCTATGAGGCTATCAGGCTTATCGTTTTCTAACTGACTTGTAATTGTATGCAGGCGCAAGCATTATCCAATGTAGTTATTGCAACTCATAACATGGTGTACCCTGACACTAGAAGCTTTCGCGGGTATGGTGATGATTTCAACAACTTCGATTTAGAGAGAAAGCAAGCCTCATGGGTGAATTCATATAACGGGATGCTTAGATTTCTAATGCTGGGATGTATAGTTTTCTAATAGGCTATCTGACGTATCGTTTTCTAACTGACTAGTAATCGTATGCAGGCGCAAGCAGTTGGCAACTCATAACATGGTGTTCCCTGACATTAGAAGCTTTTTCGAAACATTCGTCATTGATTGCTATCTGCTAAGAATGTTAAACCAGTATTGAATATTCCATTCCGAATCGACGACCAATTAAAAAAGGGATATGGTCATACTTTACTAGTTACAATCAACGTAAAGATGTCACAATATAATTCGGCAAAAACGGACTTACCTTAATAATTAGATAGGTTTATAGTATGGCACACCTGAAATTAGAACTTAAGTTGAGGTAGTATATTCACGATTCAGGTATACCCGTAGATAGGAGGACCTATAGATAGTCTAATGTCACGGCCTGTATTATAATTGTTCTTAAAGCATTATCGAAGTTAAGACTTACTTTAATGGGCTGAGCAGTTGTTACATTAAGCATGTACTTGGTAGTAAACACGCAATACACATATGGCACTTCATGTTTATAACAGAAGATGTTGTTTCGTGAGCAGAAAACGAACAAAAAGTATTGTACAACGTCATAAAGGATGTTAGGTAGGGCAGTGTTTGCATCCTCAGCACTTTCAATGACCAATGGATTGACGTTGGACATATGTAAACGAGCAAAACGCTCGTGCTATCGGAAGCTTAAGAATTTTGAATGTGTTCTTTTGCGACTTCTGGCGGAACACTCATTAACGGTTGAACCTGACATATAATGACAACGAGCGTCGGTGTGATATTCAAAAACCGTGATTTGACATTTGCATTTCACAGTTCATTCCATCAGTGTTACCACGTGAGTTTGAATACCGAATGATGGAATGGTAGTGCAAGCAACGTGTCGCATTGAATTGATGATTCAGAAGCGGTACAATACAGTCAGATATCAAATGAACGGTAAAATGTGCGAACGTTTGATCATAATGCTCAAGGTAACAACGCCATGCAATACCAAGTAATTGATCATGCCGAAAGAAGTTCAGATAACGGGATCTAGATCATTCATTAGGACAAAAACACTCTTCATAAATAATGATAGATCATTCATATGCCGAAATACCACAAACGTATGCTATTTAAACTTAGCGCTGGAATACGACTCTTTGCGTTTGACGTAACTTCAAAGTTCAATTGCACCACTACAAGGAAAAACTCCTCAGATAAGGGATAGTTAGTGTAAATATCAAACAGGCATTAAGCTCATATGCCCAATGTGTTAAAGCATATTAAGCCAATGGCTATTTGACTTCGTATGGCCTGCTTGTATATCGCCAAATCTCATCCATACCATTACACCATTAACATTCAATGACCGGGCTTTTTAGCTCGATATGGGCCAGCATAAGAAAATAAGGGAATAAATATGTAGAGAGGAGGATAAATCCGCAATATGTAGATAGGTGGATACATCGACACGAGCCATGTTTACCGCTTTAACATTGGGTAGTATCGTATCTGAATATAAATTGTGTCTTCAGCTTGTTTTACTAGCCTCGTTTATTGGCAAGTCGTGTAGTCATAGTATAAATTTGTGTCCCCTTCCCTTATTGTAACACATCACACACCTACTGAAATATACCTCTCCTCTAAGATTTCGTTTTGGCATTATTATTTTTGATCTCACTGGGATGTTTTATAGACGAGTAACATACATATCTAGACTATTTCATGTCTCATGTTGCGGTTACGTAATAGTTGCATCGTAAGTAAGACATCATGAACCAAAGCGAATTTGCGATTGCAATTATCCAACGTAATGCTCGGCTGTTCCAGCTGATTGGTTAATCAGTACGGCCCAGATTGTGCTCGCATGCGATAGTCTTATTAAAGGGTGCGTCCAGCTGGATATTATGGGCATCGAACATCATGCTCACTCTTTCATGCGGAGCTTGCATGTGATCAAGAAACAATTAGTGCGAACAAACTTTTCGAATCACATTAAACATTGAACACATATCCATACACTGATAGTATTAATGACTGTTACTAAAGGGACCTTCAATGTATATGTAATTAGCAGCATATGCCATTTATTTGTGGTACGCTGCGCAGGCGGTTATACCACTGCATCATCTAAGTCATTTAAAGCGCGCTGTCGCAGTCGGAACGAAATTCTATACACATTGAATTGATCTACGTCAGTGCAATGCACCCGGCATATAAATCGCGGAACCGCAACAATTTATAATTATTCTGTCTGGAAAACAGCCAGTGCTACAATGGTTAGCAAATTTACTCAGTTACCGACAAAGACTATATTATAATTACAGGAAATATAAGCATAAATGGAATCGAAGTAATTGTTAGCCACCGGAAAGCATAAATATCTATCGGATCTATATAAATAGATTTCGACCGGCAAATATATGAAGTACATTTTCTGACAAAATCCTGTAACATTGCAGCGCATCATTAGAACGACAGGCCAATAAATGTGGAAGCATAAGACAGATTATAATTGCGTCGTTTTACGTTCGTCAAAATCAGTTTTACTAATCGCACGGGCAGTCTTCAGCGTAAAGCAGCAAATTTGAACACTTCGCTATATCAAAGTGCATCAATTTAGCAGAGAATTGATTGTAATGTTTCCGCAGCGCTGCCCTGTAGCATGAATTATGAAAATATAACGCAAACGTCTTAATGCCAGGGAAAATGTAGAGGAAAGCATAGGGCATATACCTTGCACATATATTAAGCACTCATTTATCTCAAGGCATAGGTCGCTGAGATATAATTCATCAGCAAACAAAATTAATCAAAACATCCGACTTGTTGCTAAAATTGCTGTCTTAGGCTTCAATTAAACTTGTTGCTTTTGAAACGATCGGGTGGCATCTCCTGTCGTCATACCAACTTGATGATTTAGCTTACGAGGGCATTATGATGATGAATGAATCGCCGTTGCTAAATAGCTATTCATAAGATACTGGCCATTTGGTCAATATTCTAATCCATTTTAAGCATATATTGGTTAAATTGGGATGATGGTGGATATATGAGATATATGGTGGTCTGTTTAGTCTCAAAAAGACCAGCCCAGACCATCATCTCTGATATTGATTGGGAATAAACGTTACGCGGAAGCTTGATTTAATATGAACCTACCGTCACACCGACTCACATAACTATGAACCGTCCCCTTGAAAGATCATTGTCCATCTTAATGTGTTAGTTAGGGCTTTGTCCCGTCTCTGATGTAAATGAAATATGCATTGGACACTAGCATTACAGTATGGTCAAACATAACGCCACCCAACTGATGAGAGGAGTTTGGCGGCCCTATTGTCAGTCTATATTCTACTGACCTAACACCTAGCGATTCTAAGGAATAAGTATGATACATGACAGGATTTTCAGATGCTTAATACTTTAATCGCATGCACAATCACACCGATATTGGTAACCCTTGCTCAAAAGCTCATGTAATACAAGGATTATGTAACATAATATATTCTTTTATTTAATAGCGCGATTGTGGGCTACTGTCACATCGTATATGCTTCATTCAAAGCAAGGATATAACCAAAACACCGAAAAGCGCAACATATGTATTACATATTACAGTCATCTAACCTATCCGGCTCTCCGATTCTAAGTGACGGTGGCAGAAAGCACATACTCATGCGACACTGCAACAATGAATACAACAATAGCTTATAGCATTTATTTACATTAAATAACCAAAGGTCTGGCTCAGCTCCCTTAACCGCTTGGTTGACATCACAATGAAATCAATTATGTGCAAACTAGTTATATTATAGATAAAAATAGAAGTGTGTTAAGAGCGTTTGGTTAATGTTAGGATTCAGAATGTAGATAACCAAAATTGTTGTTATATATTTATTTGGGACCATTATCTTTGGAAATGACATATATGTGCTCGTTAGCATAAACCCAACTACCGATTTCCTATGTTTTAAAGCTACCTGTGGTCACATACCAGTTTATTGTCGCCAATCCAATTATTTTGGTAACCTAGCCGTCATATAAGCCGCTTAGGCAATGAAAGACACGCAAAAGCGATGAATATTCGCCGATCCCAAACCAATATCATTATATTAGAGGTCATATTCAACATATAAATCCGCTGAGACAAATTGCACATTTCAAATATAACTAAGCCCATTGATTATAGAAGGGGCTATATTGAAGCCGTTTCTGATATGGTAAACGAGGCTGTTTTTATCTCTCTGTCAATCCTTATTCTGCAGTAATGTACATTACTATCAGTTTTGTTCTGGCCCTGTCACTAACTTGTTCGATGGCCGGTGGGATTCATTCGTTTTCTAATTTAGGGCAAGTATTTCGTTCAGGTTTCTTGATTAACGATTGAACATTCAATAACCGAGTTTATTGATAAAACAGGTTTTAACACTGAAATCACATATTTAAATATTAACAGCGACCTTACGCTTTGCCCCGTCGAGCAACCTCCTATACATGGCATTTTTTATAGCTATCATATGACACCAGATGTTTCTACTCGCTAGGTTATCGTGATGCATTTTGTCGGAGATGGTCTATTTATTTGTCACAGCACAAGTATTGAAATTAAGGTATTTGATACCATGCGTCCTTTACTTGCGATAGTATGCAAATAATTGAACAAACCCTGCAATTTTAACTGTGCCCTTCAGATCTCATTTTGTAACATACGTATGACATATATTTGTGCCATAGGCATCAGCAAGTTTAGAAGTCAAGGTATATAACATGTTTACAACACGGTTGTGACCGTTGTTGCAGCAAAAATGATTTCAAACACTGAGTATTGGTCGAAACCTAGCACCTAGTGATTTACAATTGAATTATTGCGGGGCAAAATTGAAACTTTCACCACATAACTGTGTATTTAAGGGTTTCATGTTATCACAGACCCCAATGCATTACCAGCAAAGCTACTATACATTATCTTATGCCCCTTGGCAATATTATTAGATATTTTATCTCTTATTACATCTTTAACGATATCATGAAC
>CM067353.1:49403933-49434586 GCA_034190875.2 Urechis unicinctus
TGGCTGTAGCCTGAAGAGATCAACATCCACTCGATCGTTTTCATGTATAAATTAACAAACTTAATCAACAACTCTAGAGATTATTGACTCACTGGTGCTGGGAGAGCGTACCAGCCTAGAATGAACCGATAATTGACATCAAACACCGTTAAAACATGTTATGGCAGTCCCTTGAGTCATGCACTTGCACGATTTAATGAAACGATAAAAGAGGGTTCAATGTACCCATAAAAGCCAAAGGACATACACGACGAGCTTGCAATAATCCAATGATTTTAAACACTATATTTAGCTGAACTAAGGATGATGAGGGAGTAACTTGTTCTCGAGTTTCTTTCACATTTTACGCAGCTGATAATAACATAACATGCGGGAACAGGAAAGAGTATATTGTTAATACAATGGCATGCATTGCAATTTGTTTTACGTTGTTTGTGTGGTATCGCCTTGAGTACTGCCGGTGATGCATTTGTATGTACCATTGCACGACAGAAAACATTAGTATTATGGGCTCGTAAGACATATGTTGGCAGTCTGAAGTAGAAAATCACCAACCGGCTTATGTACATACATACAAGTAACGTCAGTTATTCATTCTAGGATAGTTATATTCGCTAAGTATGAGCATTTTGGGCATAACTTGCCATTGCAGCGCTAGGATAGAGGCAGCAATTAAAATTAGGGTACAAAATAAGTTAAAACAACACGTAATAGAAATAACGCACCTCTTTAGACAATCAGGAGGTAAACATATTGGCAGAAAAATGGTATTTAAAAAAGGAACAATTGATCAAAATCGGCTCGGTAACTGCATCCTTCATAGTTGTGATGCTCTGGTGAGGGTCGGTGTATATACCAGACACAGGTCTCAAATCCCGCTTAGTTTGACATTGTAATCGAGGAGAAAAACGTTTTCTGAGATTTTCCGGTGTCGCTTGTATTTTGTAAATAACTTGACTAACACTGAGAGAAATACAGCGACAACCACATATACTACCGATGCATAGCAAAGAGATGACAGGTGCGAAATAAAAAATACATAAGTGTTACTTTGTTAGTTGATATATGGGGGAAATATTGGTCCAAAAAGTTGCCGAACCCACATCTGCAAATTATCATGCAATTATTGTTTAATCCAAACGTTCATTGAACATAGTTTTGGCGGTGCGTCTGTAGTGCTATAAGAAAGTTTTCGATTCGTAGAACTAAATCACTTATCTCATAATACAATCAACCTTCCTTTGCTAACGCATTGGTGCAAAAAACGCTCAAAATTATCTGTATTCGGAGTTTAGTGGGTTTATTTCGTTATTTGAGAATACAAATCCAGAGCAAATATAGTTATAGTCACGAAAGATATTTAAGGCATCATGCTTTTAATTCAATTGATGATGGTTTGGACTAATGCGCAATATCTGTTGATCCTTTAGCACACCAGCAGTGGTCAATACAGACAAAATCTAGATATGCATCCGGCAACCAGCATATAAGTATTTGGCCGGGCGCTGAGGGCGTCTTTTACTTGAATCACTCAAATAACATGTGCAGAGTTTACATCTACATGTAATGAAATCATCTACGCCTAGGTACAATAATCTATCTCTCTAGGAGCGACCAGCTCAATATCCAGTTAATTGTACAGTTCATTGACGATACGTCAGAGGAACATACGATAATAAAGCATTCCACAAAAGATGCACTTATTAACAATGGCTACCTAAGTATATAATAATTACATGTTTTTAATAATTTTTGTTACTGTTGAATCTGATAATATTTGTAATATAAATGTTTATATATAACTATTCACAGTATAAATAGTAATAATAATTATACACATTTGGACTGATTCACTGCCTTCGATATAATGGTCATATACATATTATTTTAAGAGACGCTTTCTGCTGGAAATATCACATGCGCCACTGCTAGTGTCATTAAGCCGATGCTTGAAGCAATTCTTAATCTGCATTAAATGCTGAGCAACAACATCTTAGCGGAATGTGATTAAGAACTGAAATACGACGCAATGACATGTTGGTCTTTATGTTTTAAAGCAATCGGGGCACGTTTTATTAGCTGCTGTTGAAGTTGGCGGCAATCTATTCCTGTGCATGCAAAAAACGATAATGCCCATATACGGTGCTAAGGCGGATTGATCGAAAGCGTTGCGACGAGTCGTTCTGATGTTGGTATTTTCTTTGTAATCTGCGTCCAATAAACCGTCACCCCAATGTTCTGTATCACATGAGAGGTTTAATTAAAGTAAAACGTATACCAGCAAATTATTTGAACTGATATAGAGCAACGTCTCTTTGTTTGCACATAAGCGTTCGATGACAAATGTGACGACGGTAAATCCGATTGTCGGTTATTTTCTTTCTCTTAATCTCTTACTAATTCAGGTTTTTGGGTTAACTAATTCTGAAATAAATTAGTGATACATAGTTCAATTCTCCTTTCTGGTTCCTAGATACTCCCCGTCAATAATAACTAATACCTGTGGGCTATGGACCTTCACACCTTGTTTTGGAAATTGGCTACTGTACGAATACTGTACGACGTGTATTGCGTAATATATGTTTGCTGACGATTGCATGCGGATTCGGTGCGGTATTTTGCTGACCTAATTCTATTTTTGGAAAGTGATTTCACCATCTGTTCCGTTATTTTCGGCCCTTGAAATCTTTGCGCCCTTGGTGACCTCATGGAGGGGCGCTATTTTGGATGAGGTCATTTTTGGGAGTTTTTATTGAGAAGGAGTTTGTAAATGGGTATTAAAAGTCAATTAGCGGTAAGGGTGTTGAAAGAGAAGTGAAGGATAGTGTTAATGTTAGTGGAGTATTCACCATCTGTTCCGTTATTTTCGGCCCTTGAAATCTTTGCGCCCTTGGTGACCTCATGTCAATACATTGAGCTGGGCGCTATTTTGGATGAGGTCATTCTATTTTTGGAAAGTGATTTCACAATTTTTCGTCGGATATGTCGTCATAGTTTTGCTGAGCTAAGCTAAATGATGGGATAGAGGGTGTATATAAAACGGGAGAGTGTCTCAGTCCTGCGTTCAGTTATAATCATGGCTGGGAAACGGATGAGCGACGTGGAGTTGTTAAGAGCCGTGGAACAAATCGAAATGGAGGAAGTGAAACCGCTATACACACGATACTTTGCACAGTATTCGATAGTGGTTTGGAATAAAGATGTAGTGTTTTTGAAAAACAATTTCAAGAAATGTCACATAGAGTTTGGGATGCACTGTGTATTGGACTGTGGTTACGAAATAGCTGCTGTCACAGAAACAATGAAACAGTTGGAAGCGGGAGAGGAGAGTCGTGTCGAGGTCTCTATTGGTGCAGACGTGACGATGAGTGTTCGATACCCGATCCCTATGGTGGTGATAAAGAAGGGTCAGGTGACAATGGAAATGGACAGTTACTCGTGGTATATGTTTGTAGAAGCGTGGGAGGAGTTGAAACAGCTCTACGGAGCCCACGTGATGAGAGCGAAATTAATGGAGGAATATCTGATGGTGGTATACACAGACACGCTTGTCGAATTAATCGAAGCTCTAATACCAGAAAAATGCCATGGCTGTCAGATCGACCACCCGAGTCAGCGACAGCATAATCTTTGTTTGATGGCCGAACCTGAAGAACAAGTTCGGATGTGTATGACGGATGCTCTCGAGCGTGTTGACGAACACTATGTATCAAGTTTATGGGAATTAAGTATAGGTTTAATTGACCCCTGCCCCTCGTGGATGGAACGTAGCAAATGGTTGTGTGTGGACTATAGGAAATATTGGTTGGAGTCGGTGAAATCAGATATTGAAATACGTGTAATTAACAGATTGTGTAATAAATGAGTGAAAATACAGGCCTGTGTTTGTTTCTTTTAATTATGATTTGGAATGTATGTTATAAAGAGTTCAAATTTGGTGGGTGGTCATTTATGGCTAAGATAGTCAGAGAGTAACATCAACATGACGGATGCGTATAGCAGGTGGTCTGTTTTAAAAGACAAGTTACAGATGCATGCACAACTAACTAGAGAACTGAGAGACAATAAGATCTATAGACAAATTAGTATAAATCAACAGCGCTTGATGGAGTATGGTTACGATTTTGATACGGCTCTTAGTAAAGCGATCGAAGCTAGAGAGTGTTTAATGGATCGTCAGTTAACTGCGTTCGCGAAGATGAGGTGCAATTAAAATAATTATAAATATAAGTTAAAACAAGTTCAATAGTAAAACGCACCTCTTTAAAGCGATCGACATGTAAACAATATTGGCAGAAAAATGGTACGAAAAAAGGAACAATTGATCAAAATCGGCTCCAACAACCATCCTTCATAGTTGTGATGCTCTGCTGAGGGTGTATATACCAGACACAGGTCTCAAGGCGCTTAGTTTGACATTGTAATCAAGGAGAAAAACGTTTTCTGAGATTTTTCCGGTGTCGCTTGTATTTTGTAAATAACTTGACTACACACTGATCGAAAATACAGCGACAAACCACATATACTACCGATGCATAGCAAAGAGATGACAGGTGCGAAATAAAAAATACAATAAGTGTTACTTTGTTAGTTGATATATTGGGGGAAATATTGGTCCAAAAAGTTGCCGAACCCACATCTGCAAATTATCATGCTCTAAATTATTGTTTAATCCAAACGTTCATTGAACATCGTTTGGCGGTGCGTCTGTAGTGCTATAAGAAAGTTTCGATTCGTAGAACTAAATCAATATATCTCATAATAGCAATCAACCTTCCTTTGCTAACGCATTGGTGCAAAAAAACGCTCAAAATTATCTGTATTCGGAGTTTATGTGGGTTTATTTCGTTATTTTGAGAATACAAATCCAGAGCAAATATAGTTATAGTCACGAAAGATATTTAAGGCGTCATGCTTTTAATTCAATTGATGATGGTTTGGACTAATGCGCAATATCTGTTGATCCTTTAGCACACCAGCAGTGGTCAATACAGGACAAAATCTAGATATGCATCATGGCAACCATGCATACGACGTATTTGGCCGGGCGCTGAGGGCGTCTTTTACTTGAATCACTCAAATAACATGTGCAGAGTTTACATCTACATGTAATGAAATCATCTACGCCTAGGTACAATAATCTATCTCTCTAGGAGCGACCAGCTCAATATCCAGTTAATTGTACAGTTCATTGACGATACGTCAGAGGAAACATACGATAATAAAGCATTCCACAGAAGATGCACTTCTTAACAATGGCTACCTAAGTATATAATAATTACATGTTTTTAATAATTTTGTTACTGTTGCATCTGATTATATCCGTAATATATATGTTTTATATTTTACTATTCACAGAACAAATAATAACAACAATTATATACATTTGGACTGTTTCACTCACCTTCGATATAATGGTCATATACATATTATTTTAAGAGACGCTTTCTGCTGGAAATATCACATGCGCCACTGCTAGTGTCATTAAGCCGATGCTTGAAGCAATTCTTAATCTGCATTAAATGCTGAGCAACAACATCTTAGCGGAATGTGATTAAGAACTGAAATACGACGCAATGACATGTTGGTCTTTATGTTTTAAAGCAATCGGGGCACGTTTTATTAGCTGCTGTTGAAGTTGGCGGCAATCTATTCCTGTGCATGCAAAAAACGATAATGCCCATATACGGTGCTAAGGCGGATTGATCGAAAGCGTTGCGACGAGTCGTTCTGATGTTGGTATTTTCTATTTTGTAATCTGCGTCAAACAAAAAATAAACCGTCACCCCAATGTTCTGTATCACATGAGAGGTTTAATTAAAGTAAAACGTATACCAGCAAATTATTTGAACTGATATAACGGCAACGTCTCTTTGTTTGCACATAAGCGTTCGATGACAAATGTGACGACGGTAAATCCGATTGTCGGTTATTTTCTTTCTCTTAATCTCTTACTAATTCAGGTTTTTGGGTTAACTAATTCTGAAATAAATTAGTGATACATAGTTCAATTCTCCTTTCTGGTTCCTAGATACTCCCCGTCAATAATAACTAATACCTGTGGGCTATGGATAAAAACGACCAACAGTTTGAGTATAGCGGCAAACTTAAATCACCGTGGAGGTTTTGCATACGATTAAATACTGGCCTCAGCTATCACCACCAGTTATAAGTAAACAAGCGTTATTGTGCATACTTGGATGTGAGCCATATAAATGTCCACTCACTACGTTAGGCGTGGACAACTAAATTTATAGAACAACCACTCGCCACTCGGGATTCAATAGATGCGTTCAATTTGATCTGAAGCACGGAGACAAGGATGAATGCCGATCAAACTCGTTAAGCTATGACCTTGAATATAAACTCACCTGGCTTTCTATAGTAGTGATATACGTACCCCTTCACACCTTGTTTTGGAAATTGGCTACTGTACGAATACTGTACGACGTGTATTGCGTAATATATGTTTTGCTGACGATTGCATGCGGATTCGGTGCGGTATTTTGCTGACCTAATTCTATTTTTGGAAAGTGATTTCACCATCTGTTCCGTTATTTTCGGCCCTTGAAATCTTTGCGCCCTTGGTGACCTCATGGAGGGGCGCTATTTTGGATGAGGTCATTTTTGGGAGTTTTTATTGAGAAGGAGTTTGTAAATGGGTATTAAAAGTCAATTAGCGGTAAGGGTGTTGAAAGAGAAGTGAAGGATAGTGTTAATGTTAGTGGAGTATTCACCATCTGTTCCGTTTTTCGGCCCTTGAAATCTTTGCGCCCTTGGTGACCTCATGTCAATACATTGAGCTGGGCGCTATTTTGGATGAGGTCATTCTATTTTTGGAAAGTGATTTCACAATTTTTGTCGGATATGTCGTCATAGTTTGCTGAGCTAAGCTAAATGATGGGATAGAGGGTGTGTATAAAACGGGAGAGTGTCTCAGTCCTGCGTTCAGTTATAATCATGGCTGGGAAACGGATGAGCGACGTGGAGTTGTTAAGAGCCCGTGGAACAAATCGAAATGGAGGAAGTGAAACCGCTATACACACGATACTTTGCACAGTATTCGATAGTGGTTTGGAATAAAGATGCAGTGTTTTTTGAAAAACAATTTCAAGAAATGTCACATAGAGTTTGGGATGCACTGTGTATTGGACTGTGGTTACGAAATAGCTGCTGTCACAGAAACAATGAAACAGTTGGAAGCGGGAGAGGAGAGTCGTGTCGAGGTCTCTATTGGTGCAGACGTGACGATGAGTGTTCGATACCCGATCCCTATGGGTGTGATAAAGAAGGGTCAGGTGACAATGGAAATGGACAGTTACTCGTGGTATATGTTTGTAGAAGCGTGGGAGGAGTTGAAACAGCTCTACGGAGCCCACGTGATGAGAGCGAAATTAATGGAGGAATATCTGATGGTGGTATACACAGACACGCTTGTCGAATTAATCGAAGCTCTAATACCAGAAAAATGCCATGGCTGTCAGATCGACCACCCGAGTCAGCGACAGCATAATCTTTGTTTGATGGCCGAACCTGAAGAACAAGTTCGGATGTGTATGACGGATGCTCTCGAGCGTGTTGACGAACACTATGTATCAAGTTTATGGGAATTAAGTATAGGTTTAATTGACCCCTGCCCCTCGTGGATGGAACGTAGCAAATGGTTGTGTGTGGACTATAGGAAATATTGGTTGGAGTCGGTGAAATCAGATATTGAAATACGTGTAATTAACAGATTGTGTAATAAATGAGTGAAAATACAGGTCTGTGTTTGTTTCTTTTAATTATGATTTGGAATGTATGTTATAAAGAGTTCAAATTTGGTGGGTGGTCATTTATGGCTAAGATAGTCAGAGAGTAACATCAACATGACGGATGCGTATAGCAGGTGGTCTGTTTTAAAAGACAAGTTACAGATGCATGCACAACTAACTCGAGAACTGAGAGACAATAAGATCTATAGACAAATTAGTATAAATCAACAGCGCTTGATGGAGTATGGTTACGATTTTGATACGGCTCTTAGTAAAGCGATCGAAGCTAGAGAGTGTTTAATGGATCGTCAGTTAACTGCGTTCGTGTCTGAAGATGAGGTGGATTAAAGAAATTATAAATATCGTTTAACAACAAGTTCACTGTCAGTAAAGGTTAAATCTTTAAAGCGACGACATGGAAACTTGTGTAGAATGTGACGAATGTCAGAGAGTTGCTGAGACCCAACAACCATATAGACCCAAGACACCTGCTCAGGGTAAACACAGACCCCTGAGGTTAAGGCGATGTCCTCTGTGTCAATGTGGGTTTGTTACCAAGGCGCTTTTGACCCAACACTTGAAATATCACTGTAATTATAAGCTCTACATTTACAATCGAAAATTAAGAAAAACAACAGGCACAACAAAGCAGAGGAAGGTTGTGACGTAATCGGAAAGCTTAACTTCCACGCTCGAAGAACCCCACAACCTGGTGTGCGTGTGCGTGCGATACCACGTGATTTACCGGATCTGAAATTAATTCGTCACGTGATCACGAAAAACCGCTGACATCAGCTAAATTAATTCGTCACGTGATCACGAACAACTGCTGACATCAGCTAAATTAATTCGTCACGTGATCCCTTACATCACCTCGATCTGGGGATAAATAAGTGAACACGAACAGATTTTTGTTTCATTCAGGATGGCTGAGGAGAACAGCGAGGAGTGTGATTACATTGACGGACCGTTGTATACCAGTCGTCGTAGTGGGTCGTTTTCAAATCACCCAGTGGTGTAGTAACCCAGACCCCAATGATTTACACATTCGCGATCGATGGAGCGGACATCAAATAAAATTACCCTCAAATGCCTTTCTCAGAAGCGGGACGGCTCTTACATCACTCACCTTATCGTTGATTGACGCGGAAGCTGGTCAATCGGACGTTGATACGGAAGAAACCATTTGTGACGATGTAATTGGTCGAGTGAAAGCCCCAGTCCCCTATATTGAAATTACCCGTGAAAGCGTGACCATGTGCTTTGATAGTTTCAATTGGTGGCTGCTCATAAAAGCTTACCAAGACCTATCAGCACGCCCACAAAAGATGGATGACCAAGGAACGTCGCCTGATGGGTGGGATATGATAATTAGCCTTTACAGTGGTTTGATGAAGAAGCCATTGTTATCTGACATAGCTCAAGAACCATGCGTCGTGTGTGGAACGGGCGTATGTCAAGCCGAGAACCAACAAAAGATGTATTCACATTGCGTTGGAAGAGCCTTGGATAAGGTGGACGAACATCACGTCACTTTATTATGGCGCTTGTTGTGTGAGCAACACAATTCGACTGAACTGTGTCTTTGGCTCTCTAGAGAGTATCGACGTACCATGTTAGGTTTTTGTGTGACCACCGAACACTGGTCTAAAGTCTTAATGGGGGAACCTTATGACTGTAAATATAATAAAATTATTAGACGCATGAATATATATGATTGGTGATTGAATAAAAAGTGATGATATACTTTAATCGAATTTCTTTTTGAGTTCTACTTATCACGACACTATTTACCTATCCTATCTATAAAAAGAGTGGGGAACTGTGAATGATAACTCAGTATAAGAATGGATCGAGCCTTAAAACACCCCTTTAGTTGCGTGATAGCTGGTCCGAGCGGCTGTGGAAAAACTTACTTTGTGAGTGAGTTAATCAAAGGTAGTCACATTGAGCCACCACCCGACCGAATCGTGTGGTGTTTCGGAGAGTGGCAAACCATGTACACTCAACTACCGCACGTGGAATTTGTAGAGGGATTGAATTTTGAGACAGATCCTCAACAAAGAACCTTGTTGATCATCGATGATTTGATGGAGGAAACTGACGAACGCGTCACTCGCCTATTCACCAAAGGGAGTCACCATGGCAATCTTAGCGTGTTGTATTTAGTACAAAATTTTCGGAAAGAATAAAGAACATCGAACAATCAGTTTGAACGCTCATTATTTAGTGGTATTTAAGAACCCTCGGGACGCTTCACAAATCATGCATTTAGCCAAACAAATGTACCCGCGAAACATCAAGTATGTACAAGAAGCATTTTCGGATGCTACTTCGCAACCTCACGGCTATTTGTTTATCGATTTGAAACAGGCAACACCAGATCACTTACGGCTACGAACTGACATACTACGACCCAATCAAGTTGTATACCTACAGAAATAAATACCGTCGATCATCGGACGACCGCCATTCTTATCGTTAGACATAGATCATGGCAGAGCATCTCAGAAAACACGCTGATACATTACGAGTGATGGCTAAAGCCAAACCCCCTGTCAATAGGGCTTTGATTCACACGGGCTGACAAAGAATTGATAAATTGTCTATGTGAATGTGCACTCAATGTTTTAAAAAGGAAACGTATCCTTGACTTCAGTTCAGAAGCGTAAATTAGCCCGATACAGACAAGGTCTGCGCGCTTTGATCTCACCTAAAACTAACGTCAAGAAAAAGAAAAGAGTATTACAAACCGGTGGTTTTCTCCCGGCGTTATTAGGACCTATTTTAGGTATCGCTGGTCCGTTGTTAGGCAAACTATTGGGCTAAAATTATGGCTAAGAAAATGATGTTGGTTGATCCCCGGGTACTGTCAAGTGGGCGTTACGATCAAGCTCCCACTGTCGACGTGTTATCCAACTTGGATGCGGAGATGAGGGATGTCCTGAATCGTAGTGATTTATCGGAGGAGGCTAAAGTAGAATCTTATAACCAAATTTAAACAAAACACCGCGAGTATTACCGCCAGCACAGAACCCCGACACCTCACACAGCCTTAGCTAATACCCCGCCCCCACACACCCAAACAAGAAGATGTGTCTATTGCGGAAGTTGTAGAAACCATCCCTGATAAATTTCAGAAAAAAGGGCGTTTGCTATTAGAACGCCTTCGAAAAAACCCAGACGTGGGCTGGAATGAACGAGGGGAATTAACGATTAAGGACAAGTCGTTAGTGGGACTAACGTGGCGGATTTGGTTAACGATGTGTTGAGACGGCGTAAACACTTTGAACCAGAGGGTTGGAAAAGATTTGCTGAAGCGTTGCGAGACTCCAACATTCCTCAAGATTTAGTAGGTCACCCCGATCGATGGAACTATATCCGACAGGGGGCGATGCAAATAGATAAAAGACCTGGTGAGGAGGAGCCTGTAACACAAAATTGGATGTCATGGAGAAGTTAAGTGTGTATTTCGACCCTGAGGCACCGGCCGCGTATGGAGGGGTGCAGCCATTGGTTAGAGCTACGAAACTCAAAACAAAGGCAGTCAGACAATGGTTGGGCGAGCAAGATGCCTATACATTACATAAACCGATCCGTCGTCGATTTCGAAGACGACGCGTCATAGTCGGGGGAATTGACCATCAATGGCAAGCCGATTTAGTGGACATAGCTCGCTTAGCCAAACAGAACCAAGACATGAAATTTCTCTTGACCTGTATCGATGTATTCTCGAAATATGCGTGGGTGATACCACTAAAAAATAAAACGGGTGACAGTTTGATTCGAGCCTTTGAGAGTATATTAAAACAAGGGCGGAAGCCCTTGTGTTTACAGACTGATAAGGGTGGAGAATTTATCAACCGTAAATTTCAGACATTTCTTAAGCAGCAGGGGATTCGCTTTTTTACCACCCACAACGAAGAAACCAAAGCTAGCATAGTCGAGCGGTTTAATCGTACGTTAAAACTAAAATGTGGCGTTATTTTACCAAACACAAACACCAGTGTTTATCTACCGGTTCTGGCTTCGCTGGTGAAAGGATACAACGTCAGTTATCACCGCAGCATTAAGCGCCCTCCGATATCAGTCTCGGTGCGTAATCAAGAAGACACGTGGATGACATTATACGGGGAACGCTCTGATGAGGTTAAACGACCACGGTATGATATCGGGGATCGTGTCCGCATCAGTCAAGCACGGGGTAAATTTAAAAAGGGTTACACTTCCAATTGGAGCGAGGAGTTGTTTCGGTGGAGAACGTTCACTTAGGCTCCCCCAATGTGTATACGATAAAGGATGATAATGACGAAGTGTTAGAGGGAACATTTTACGCGGAAGAATTACACAGAAAGTGAATGACAAAGCATGGTATAGGGTTGAAAAAATCATCAAAGAACGTAAACGGAAAGGACAAAAACAATACTTTGTCAAGTGGTTTGGCTACCCTGCCAGTTTTAATAGTTGGGTCAGTGGTGTGGAGCTGTATAAAAACTGAGATTTGGAACAGAAGCGTCATTAGGATGGAAGATCAGAGAAGTGATCGGGTGTGGACCATATTTGGTCGGGAAATTCCGAAGCCGAAATCGTGTTTTTTCACACAAATCCTCATTTTATATACCGTAATCATCGTCAGCATCTACAATCTAACGGCGGGTAAAGGAGATAGTAATTTGTGGACTGCTCTGTTAAGCAGTAGCTTAGGGTACATTCTTCCCAACCCCACTTTGAAACATAAAGCGACGTCATGAGTTTCTTTTCTGACCCTGCCTTCCAACAGTTCAATGAATTATCACCCCAACAACACGCTGACACGTTACTTTACTCAATTGCCTAAACCCATACAATTAAAAGGTATTGGGAGGTGGGATTAGCAGAAATTCAGTACCCTGTTTCCTGGTACAACATCGGGGACGATGTCGGTTTTGTCATAGTGGATGAGCGAGCTGGATACCATACGATAGACAGACACTTGGAAGGGGATCCTTTGGTCGAGTCCTTGGTCGTTCGCGCTGACCCCCGGTTCCTACAGTGCTGAACAATTGATAGACAGGATCAATATGCACATCCGCAAATCGCATCTCAGAGGCGTGGTTCGATTTCAATTCAATTCCCACTCACAGACCGTGAATGTAAAAATAACTGATCCCAAACTTCAAGTTGTCATGACCGAAGGTCTTCGTCAAATATTGAGGTGTGAGGAATGTCTTTCGCTCTACGATTCTCAAACTGATTACAAGCCTAATGTATTTCGAGGGTTGTACGCACTGTACGTTTATTGTAGTATAATTGAATCACAAGTGGTCGGTGACACGATGGCTCCCTTGCTACGCACAGTTCCTGTGGACTACGACCGGGTGCACAAAATGGGGTGACCCAGACATACGAACAGATATTTTTATTACCCTGTGGGCACCAAAACCTTTTGTACCATAGAAAATTGATATAAGAGACGACACGGGTCAGTCCGTGGCATTCGAAGACGGACATGTGATGGTGACTTTACATTTCCGTGAAACCAAAGAAGACACTTATTTGAGTCTCATGGCATCACCATCATGAGTTTCTTTCTGACCCTACTCCTTTCCAACAGTTCAATGAATTATCACCCCCCAACAACACGTTGACACGTTACTTAACTCGACTCCCAAAAGCTGTACAGTTGGAAGGGGCTTGGGAAAGTGGGGATTAGCGGAAAATTCAGTACCCTTACACGTTTGGTTACAATGTTACTGAGGACGAGGGGTTGGTCGTCAGGATCGAGTGGCTGGTGCGCTCAATCTCCCCCCCGGATATCTGTTGCAGTGAGCGAATATGACATTGTGGAGTGAATTGTGCAGAGGCCCGTCCCAAATATTTTCAATTACCCCTGGTTTTTATACGACCGGATCGTTGAATAGAAGCCTTTGCAGCCAAGTTAAAGGAGCAAAATGAGGAGCGAGTGCGTCTCACCTACAATCGAACACGACAGACAGCAACTATGACCCTAGACAATGAGTCAGTTGTAGTTTACCATGGACGAGGGGTTGCGTCACAACTCGACCTCGGTTTGTGAATGGGGATTTTGAGAACAGTCAAGTCGGTCAGCACAATTGTTGACCCTGATCGAGGCTTGTACGGACTCTATGTCTATTGTAATCTCATCGAAGCTCAGGTGGTAGGAGACACTGTGGTCCCCCTTCTGCGTATTATTCCAATCGATCCAATCGTCGGCGGGCAGTTGATCAACTCCACGTAATAAAAAGATATATTTATTACACGATAGCCACAAGACTTTTTCTACTAGAGACATCGATATAAAGAGATGAACACGCTGGTCGACCCCTTTCCATTCGAATCTGGTAACGTGACAGTGACGTTACATTTCCGTAAAATCAAGGAAAGCTATATTGTGAAAACCATGGATGAATATTTACACGCCGTATTACCTGAACCAAGTGTGTGAGTGCTTCCCCGTGGTTCGGTGCCAGGAAGTCAACGCGGACACGGGCCTTGGTAATGTGGTTTGGTGGTCTGGCTTAAAATGGTGTTACCCGGCTGAGTCGAAAATTTTACTGTCGCGTAAAAAAACACGCCTTGAAAACAGGAGTGAGGGTGGTTGGGATTTGTTGGGAGTGAAGTCTCCTGAAACGTCAGGCTCAAGAAACGATTGTTACAAACCGGAGAGGAAGTTGTGTTCGATTCAAATAGAGTCACCCAAACATACGCGTCGCCGACCTACCACCATTCTCTATAAAAGCACTCGCAACGAGGTAGGAACAGTAGTTCACGTGGTCGTCGTGGAACAACTCGGAGTTGCCAAAGATATTTCGGTAGATCATTGGCACTGGTACAACCCCAATCTTGTCCCGGTGTCAAAGTGATTAGGACCTATTTCGATTCCCCCAACTCAAAGCAGTGTAGATCATGGATCGTGTTAGAATCATCCGGAGCTGCTTTAGGTTCGGGCACCCCCATATCCTGCATCATGTGTGTCACAAAAGTGAATTAGACCTATTTTCGATTCCCCCAAAACTTCAAGCAGTGTCCGATCAATGGATCGTGAGATCGAGTCCATCGGTAGCGCCTTTAGGTTCGGGTCCAGGCGAATTCTAATCAGTGGTCGGGTGATGATTTTATCATCTCGAACGACCGTAGTTACAAGTGAAGCCCAAAAGTGGGAAACAAGGGGGGCGGTTTTGGAGGCGACAGTGCTGTAAGCACCCGTTAACCTCTGGTTACACTCACTCTTTTCCCAAGTCGATGTCTCTCTCACACGAAAAACTTGTGTCCATCCTCGACAAACACATACCCGTATCGCGCGTATATGGAAAAGCTATTGAGCTATGGTTCGGAAGCCAAAAACTCATCGTTAACGCTCGTTTAGTGGTACAAAGGACACCCCAAAACACATGGACGCTGTGGGTGGTAATAACAACAAGGGGTGATAGCTAGAAAGGGAACGAGCTCAAGAGAGTCGCATTGTGGATATGATGGGCAAATTAATGACATAGATTATATAGTCAAGAACGCTATTTATTAAACGGTCTGTAGATTTGGAAGTTGCGGATTAGTACGCGCGGTGACAGCGTTGCCCTTATGGCCAATCCTGCAGGAAAGGATTTGCCCCTAAAATAGTTCCTGTGCAATCCGTGAACCTTATTCGTACGCAAAATAAAGTTGAACCCCACGTGCAACAATAGTCTCACATTAAGGCCTTTAGAACGAAGCCCAGCTAATACCCCATAAAGACGCATAGAAACCAAAGTGTTTTCTTTGAATCTCAAGGAGCTATGGACAAGCAATCAAGAAAAATTTATTTTTGGGTACAGTTACCCAAACGAAATTGTAGTGGAAGTGTTGATAATAGGGCGTTCAAACGTGGATTTACACTCAGAACCCCTTCAACTTTAGCATATAACTTCCTCACATTTTTAGCTATGTACGTTGACGGGCAACAAGTGCCCGCAAAACCATTACAGCCCGATTTTTAATCACCATATATACACCCGCAGTTTGCTAATTTATTCATTAGCACTGGACAACACTCTATCAAGACGAAGGCAATGCCATAAGTTGGAGTGATTATCCCAATGGCTATAACACTATTCGCTTTTGATCTGAACCCCCGACCTGGGTGATAGCGGCATCTCATTTTAATTTGTTGAAACACAAGGAACGTGCGCTTGGAAATGCGTTTTTGGTACGGCCCTAGAACGTACCATAATGTCATTGTGTTGCCGAATTTGAAAATATGACTTCAAATTGACGAAACCGTAACGTACTCGTTTGATTACGCTGCCTATCAATGGATACCAGCAATTACACGATCACGAGCTCTTAACAAAAGAACGCTTTCACTCGAGCTGACTGTGCGCGGAGTGCGTTTGCGCGGAATAAATTACCCGCCATGTCAAACTACCCCCAGCGGCTTTCGTTTGTAATCGGATCCAGCTTCCAAAAAAGGCAAACACTGGATTGCTATTTTTCATTGTCCATCTTTAAGGAACCGAGGCGAATATTTTGATTATTACGGACTAACCTCCTATTCATACCGTAATTTGTGAACATTCTTTGACCAAGCATTGTGTGAACTGGACTTATTACATAAAAAGCAATTACAAGAACTTTAATTCCAATACTTGTGGCACTTTATTGTTTGTATATTTAAAGAGATCGATGTCCGTCGGAATACGTTTTTGAAACCAATGGCTGGCGGTATTTACCGACGATTATCTCAACCAACGATAAGCTGGTGACATGTTTAATTTCAAGGGCCAAATACAAACGCGTGTTGAAAAAAAAAAATGTACGACGTTTTATTCTTAGTTTCTCTCTACAGCCCTTTAAACATCAATTTCTTACAGAGCACCAATACATCCCTCGATTACATAACTACTTCCTTCAATTTCTAGAATAATAACACATATCAATTTCTTCAATAGACATATTCAACGTATCACAACATCTAAAGGTTTAGTGCTAACAACCGTATGCCATTGCACCAATTCTATTGGGCCCGGTAAAAATAACTTAATCCATCCTCTAATTTGCGTATATCGAATACATTGTGTATATTGTTAATAATGCGAAAGCCACGGGTTCACAACCATCGACCTTGATGTGTTGATCTCTCCGCCAATTCATATATTTCTCCTTGTTCAGGTCGTTTTTGACGTTTATTGAGTCCTTTTACACAAACGAGGACTTGTAGCCGTCATTTCCATAACAGTAAATAGGTTTTAACTGCACAGTTCCGATAACACCATTCTCCACTCCACTCATCTTAGTAAATACCCCGGGCTACCGTTTTATCATATTTTTGGTGGCGGGTCATCACAGCACTGTTTGAGGTACCCCAAGGGGTTTCCGTTCGTTTACACACTGTATAAAGTCCCGTGGTTGTGATCATCAACACGCTTACAGCTGTCCAACCACTGTATGGTATTCTCTGTAAATTGGTTCTTTCATGTTGGGTGTTGATGACATCTGTTAGATGAATACCTACTAAGAGCGTATAGAACTACTATCAGTTGTCAAATCTTGTAACTATGGCAAAATCACATCTCGCGACATAATATTCAATAAAATCATAGTAATATTCCAGCATCCTTAATTTTGGCGTATTGATAAACAAAAGAGCCTATTGGTGGGGGTAAGTCGAGATCAATGGTGGTTTTGGCCATGTCGAAATTCAAACAGGTTGGGGGTTAAATTCGTTCAAGGCTCTGATTCTTTTGTCGTTGATCAATGTCTTTCTTTACCCTCTCGGTAGTCGGCGTATTTGACATCACGGTGTTTAGTTTTATCAGTGGACGCATTTACCTACAAAATAGACAAATTAGTATAAATCAACCGCACTTGACGGGTATTTTTTTTAAAAAGTTTTTTTAAATCATAAATTTGACAATTTAAATTTGAAAGTAACATTAAATCAATATAATTTTATCAATATAATACATTAGTATATTTACCATAGGCCGAATTTCCAAGTAAGCTTAAAAGTTTCGGCTCATAACGGTCTGACTCTGGGTCGAACATCACCCCCACGTCTTACACACACAACAAGAACATTATCAAAAATAAAAATTCAACGCTGAAAGCAGTATATCACATATAAACTATAAGATGTCATATCATAGATCTATTCGTAATATCCTGGCGTTCCGATACGGTCTCGGCAAATCGTTTGAAACAGGGTGTGGGTTCATACTCCAGTGTTTGCGGGGTATATCTTTGTGATCACCAGGCCAATGTTCCAAGTACCATTTCAAGTAGTGGGCTAGCAAGCTAATATTTTCACACCTTGGAGCTCCCTATCAACGTGCCCTGCCATTCCGTCTATTTGAAAATAAATAATGAAAATCGTTATGGACATCATAGTGATCGCAACAAAAATACATTATGATCCACGCCCCTTGTCACCTTGGTGTACTTACTTTCATAATGTCCCGTTTGTTCAGCATAGTCCTCGCATAAAGGGGTCCGATTTCATCTCGGGTCAGTTCAGTGTTTTTGAATATGGGGTCATTTCACTGAAAATAGTCTTTAAGGGTTTCTGGTATAGTGTATATCTACTTCAGCATTCCAAAAAAGGTTCCGTCACGTATATTGTCTATGAGCTTTTTTCCGTCAAAAACGGTTCGTAGTGGTGCGGTCGACTGTACGTGAAACGCATGTGTTTGTCTGAGGGTCTGTTTTTTCGTTTTTTCGTCCATTCACATTCCACCCACACGCTACGACATCATCATTAACCTCAATCTTCTCTCAAATACTGGGTTTTCTTTCTGTTTCGGCACATAAATCACTCATTAGTTTTTTCCAGATGGGGCTATGGGTTCAATTTCAGACACGGACAGCCATGCCATACACATCCGTGAAACTGATATATGTTTCGCGTTCTCTTTACACCACCCGTCTACGGGTAATCGCCGGGCGCCAATTCTTATTTCTTTTTTCCCCCCTTTTTTAGACGATGTTGTATTTGATTTGTGAGCTGTGTGTGCTATCCAAGCAACCATTCATCCGCTATTCCGCCTTTCGGGTGTCTGAATTGGTTTAAACTCAGAGGCGCGTGACGTCGGGTCGGAAAGTTGGCCTGGCATGGGTTGAGCCAATGCCCCATAGATAAAGCGCATTCGCATCATAACCTACGATTCCTTCACACAACTTCGAATTCATTTTCCTCCATTTCTGTTTCACGCTGATTGTAAGTTTTTCCTGCTTTGTCAGGTGATGCCCGGGCTAACGATGAATTGATGATAAAAAGATGATTGAGGGTCCCGCCACTATTCCATATTTTAATCAACCAATAGATGTCGTTGTTCTTTTCGTCGGGTAAGGTAAAATAATCTTCCAGTCGTTGAAAAGGTTAAATATCGCATGGTTGCAATCCGGGCACTGATATTCCATCCTTCAACATATCTATACCTCTCTCACTGTAAAAAAACTAGACTCTGTTTCTCATATGGCTTCCAGAAACGGGGTCGACATCTAAATTGTTGTAATATAATCAATCAAAAGTATTTAAAGTCTTGGCATATGAACCTGACTGCTTCCCCACGCGCGTCGTTGACATTCAGCGTATTGTGTCTGCTGTATGGCTAAGTTTTCCATGTGTCTTGTTTTTAACGCACTGGTAAAAAGCTGCATGGGGTGGTCAATTCTGTATTTTTCAAACGATCGAGTGTCACCCATTCCATACGGGAAATATCCCCTTTTTCTGTTCATCAATTGAAAGGATCGTAGGTATTTGTCGTATGATAATCCCAGGTGCAATAAGGTGGGGATATCCCAAAAATCCGTACACAGGTCCGTTCAATGCACATGAAATGAGTTATTTCGTTTGATGGTCAATACTTGATCGATGAATGTTCTGTCAGCAGGTAAGACGTGTCAACGTGTTTCACCGTTTTCACAAGGTTGAGGTCATAATTCGATGAGTTGAATCCGACTAACGGTAATACATGTAAATAGTTGTCGATTTTTTCTTGTAATTTTCTGCAATGGGGATGTTCTCCCTTGACGACCGGGTCCCAGTTGATACGCTTCATCGATTTTTCTCTGTAACTGGGTGTTAGGGTTAAGCTTCGTAGTGAGCAAGCATCAGTAAATAGGCGGCGTTTGATATCTCCTCTATATACAACATTATCCGTCAATCAATGTTTGTGTGCGTTTTCCTCCGTTACAAAAGCATTTTGGTTCTGTATAATCAGGTAACTTGCCCTTGCCTACACTCACTGATAACGGTACGATGTTTTTGGGCCAGGTGACTTTGGGTCCCCGAATTGACGGGTAGGTTGTCTTCTCCAAACTTCCTTCTAACACTTTCAAAAATAATAGGTGGCGTCTGTAAGGTAAATACCTCTTCTATGTCGATTCCTTCGTCCCGTTAACGCTTCATAAGATAGTGGGTGGTGGAAGATGAAAAAACAAACACACCGCCTGGGTACTTGTATTTCGTTTCCCCCACAGAGTACATAATGTGTTTCGTGGCGATGTAGTTTTTTTCTAACACTTTCGACACAGCTTCTGACCCAGGGTACCACAAATCATAGAATTTGCTATAAAGGTCAAGTTTTTTGATGTACTAAAGTGTATGTTGCGTATCCAGTTCAATTTCAAAGGTCGCACGGCGAATTTGTGCGCGCTTTTTTTCGCTCCCCCTTGACCAATTTCAAGTATGCTACCTGCTGAAACACATTATAACAAATCGATCACATTCTCATATTTCCATTTCGATATCAAATGATTTACATCGTTTATGTTGTTACTTTCTGTTAATCCTACAAGACAACACTTACTTGATTCTCGTCTAGCGTATACACAGGTGATATTCACTTTGAATTGTTTTGCTAGTCTTTTCGACGTCTTCACGGGGGTAACACCTGCCAAAATGTTTTTTGTCGTTTTGTGTTGGGTAAGCAGTCTGTACACAATGTTTTTGCTGCTTCTCTCTAGACTCGTGATCTGCACTCCTCATATGTAAAGCCAGGGCCCTGAACAAGCACAATCGGTCTTGATACGGTTTACCCCGTTTGTTTGACTTCGCTCTAACAAGTTGATGGCTCTGTTTTTTTTCAGGTGTTCCGGCATAACGGGTGGTGGGTAGCCGAATCACGTGATCTTCGATTGGGTTCCAAATATTGGTCAAATTCGTCACTCCTCTACACTCCATTTCGAATCCGGTCGTTGGTTTCTGGGCGTAGGTTAAAATGTCTCTTTGTGTTATTTCACGCAAGCCCTCTCAAAATCTCGGCATTCCGTACGACTAGAGGGGTGTGGTAGCATTCGATGGCTTTGTTGACGGAACGAGTGAAAGTACCGCAATTCATCGTTCTTTGCGGACGTAATCAGAATCCCTAACTCCCGTTGATTTTTCAAGGCCGAAATCTCGCAGTTTCCTCAACATAACTATTTCTGGTCGAGGTTGGGCATCTCTTCAGGATAAATTATATTGTCAAACATTTTATAGCCTTCCAAAGCGCGTATGGAGTTTTCGTAGCTCTTCAATTCTCAAGCCAACACAGCTTTCTGTCAAAAAATCATCGATAATCTGTCTATAAAGATCACCCAAAATCATAAAGCTTCCTCGTTATTCCTATACCTCATTCATCCCTGTAAATAGACCTATCCTTTAATTAGACCTCCCTAAAGCGTTTTTGTCTACTGTATCGCCATTTCCATTTGGTGTCCGGGGGGCTTGTGTTGAAGGGTTGTTTAACAAATCCATGCTGTTTCGCCTGTTCTATTTCAGTAAAACCCCGCACTCACAACTATGGCGGTAGATAATATTTTTTCGGTTTGTTTGCTCAGGGATGTTTTTAAACCCCCCTTAAAATAAAAATTTTTTTTGAAAAAAAATTCCAAATTCAAAAAATATCCCCCAAAAACTTTTTTTTTTTTTTTTTTTTTTTAAAAAATAAATGTGGCGTTATTTTACCAAACACATACACCAGTGTTATCTACCGTTCTGGCTTCGCTGGGGAAAGGATACAACGTCAGTTATCAAAACCGCAGCATTAAGCGCCTCCGATATCAGTCTCGGTGCCCTATCAAGAAACCGTGGATGACATTATAGGGGACGCTCTATTAGTTAACGACCACGTATGATATCGGGGATCGTGTTTCCCCCATCCAAGCACGGGGTAATTAAAAAGGGTTTACACTTCCAATTTGGAGCGAGGATTGTTTCGGGGGGAGAACGTTCACCTTAGCTCCCCCAATTTTTATCATAAAGGATGTAATACGAATGTTAGAGGGAACATTTTCGCGGAGAATTTTCAGAAATAATGACAAGCATGGGGATAGGTTTTAAAAATCATCAAAACGTAACCCGGGAAAGACAAAAAAAATACTTTGTCAAGTGGTTTGGCTACCCTGCCATTTTTTAATAGTTGGGTCAGTGGTGTGGAGCGTATAAAAACGGGGATTTGGACAGAAGCGTCCTTAGGATGGAAGATCGAGAAGTGATCGGGGGGGTGGGCCATATTTGGGCGGGAAATTTCCCAAGCCGAATCGTGTTTTTCACACATCCTCATTTTAAAATCCCTAAACTCGTCAGCATCTACAATCTAACGGCGGGTAAAGAATAGGGAATTTTTTGGACTGCTTTTGTTAAGCAGAGCTTAGTACATTCTTCCCACCCCCCTTTTAACATAAAGGACGTCATGAGTTTCTTCTGACCCTGCCTTCCAACGTTCCCAAAGAATTATCACCCCAACAACCCCGCTGACCACTTACCTCAATCTAAACCCCCCATTAAAAGGTAATTGGGAGGTTGGGGTTTGGGAGAAAAATTTAGTACCCTGTTTCCCGGTACAACACGGGGGCATGTCGGGTTTTTTCATAGTGGTGACGACTGGATACCATACGATAGACCCACACTTGAGGGGGTCCTTTGGTCGAGTCCTTGTCGTTCGCCTGACCCCCGGTTCCTACAGTGCTGACAAATTTTTAGACCGGATCTTGCACATCCGCAAATCGCATCTCGAGGGGTGGTTCGATTTCAATTCAATTCCCATCACAACCGTGATGTAAAAAAAAACTGATTTCCCAAAATTCAAGTTGTCATGAAACCCAAGTTTTTCGTCAAATATAGGTGTGAGGAAGGCTTTCGCTCTCACTCAAAATTCTCAACGATTACAAGCCTAAGGTATTTCGAGGTTGTACCACTGTACGTTTATTGTAGTATAATTGAATCACAATGGTCGGTGACCGATGCTCCCTTGCCACGCACAGTTCCTGTTGACACGAAACCCGGGTGCACAAAATGGGGACCCAGACATACGAAAAAAGATATTTTATTACCCTGTGGCACCAAAACCTTTTGGACCATAGAAATTGATATAAGAGACGACACGGGTCAGTCGTGGGAAAATTCCCAAGCGGGCTGTGGGTGGTGACTTACATTTCCGTGAAACCAAGAAAAACTTAATTTGGTCTCATGGCATCACCATCATGATTTCTTTCTGCCCTCCTTCCAAAAGTCAATGATTATTTACCCCACAACACGTTGACACTTACTTAACTCGACCCCCAAAGCTGTACTTGGAAGGCTTGGGAATTGGATAGCGGAAATTCATACCCTACACTGTTAAAAAATGTTACGAGACGAGGGTTGGTCGTCATGGATCAGTGGCTGGTGCGCTCAATTTTTTCCCCCCGGATATCTGTTGAAAGGGCGATATGAAAATTTTGAAAATGGGAATTGCAGAGCCCGTCCCAAATTTCACATTACCCCCGGTTTTTATACACCGGATCGTTTTTATAGAAGCTTTGCAGCCAAGTTAAAGGGCAAAAAAGGGGGCGAGTGCGTCTCACCTACAACGAAAAACGACAGCACAAATATGACCCCAGACAATGGTCAGTTTTAGTTTAACATGGACGGGGGGGTTGCGGGCAAAGCTTTGGTTTGAAATTTGGGATTTTTGAGAACAGTCCCAAATTTGTTTAGCACAATTTTTTGACCCGATCGAGGCTGTACGGGCTCTATGTCTATTGGAATCTCATCGAAGCTCCGGTGGTAGAAGACAACCCGTGGTCCCCTTCGCGTATTATTCCAATCGATCACATCGTCGGGGCAGTTATCACTCCACGTATAAAAAAATATTTATTCCCCATAGCCAAACCCAAAACTTTTTCTACTATAGAAATCGATATAAGAATACACCCGGGCGACCCATTCCATTCGAATCTGTAAAATGACGTACGTTACATTTCCGTAAAATCAAGAAAGCTAATTTTGAAAACCATGGGTGATATTTACACGCCTATTACCTAACCCAAACGGGGGAGGGCTCCCCCTGTTTTCCGGTGCCATAGTCAACGCGGACACGGCCTTTGGATGTGGTTGGTGGTCTTGCTAAAATGGTGTTCCCCCTGGTCGAAAATTTTACCGTCTTAAAAAACGCCTTGAAAACAGGAGTAGGGTGTTGGGATTTGTTGGGAGGGAAGTCTCCCCGAACGTCGCTAAAAACGATTGGGTTTCAAACCGAGAAAGGAAAGGGTTCCCATCAAATAGTTCCACCCAACAACCGCGGGCGCCGACCACCATTCCCTTAAAACCGACTCGCAAGGTAGGAAAAAGTAGTTTCACGTGGTCGGCGTGGAACAACTCCGGAGGTTGGGGCCAAAGATATTTTCGGTTAGATCATGGCATGGTACCCCCCCAATCTTGTCCCTGTCAAAAGTGAATAGACCTATTTCGATTCCCCCCCTCAAGCAGTGTCGATCATGGTCGTGATCGAATTCCATCCGGTGCTGCTTTAGGTTCGGTCCAGTCGAAATTCTACATCCGTGGGTCGGGTGATGATTATATCGATCTGGGAAAGACACGTTAATTTACAAGTTGATGCCAAAGTGTGAAAGATGGATGGGGCGGTTTTTTTGGAGGCCCGAAGTGCTGTAGCACCCGTTAACCTCTGGTTTTTCAACTCACTCTTTTTCCCAAAATCATGTCTCTCTCAAACGAAAAAATTGTGTCCTCCCCGCCAAACACATACCCGTATCGCGCTTTGGGAACCTATTGATCTATGGGTTTGGGAAGCCAAAAACTTCTCAGTTAACAGCTAGTTTATGGTACAAAGACACCCCAAAACCCATGGACGCTGTGGGGGGGTACTAAAAACAAGGGGAGAATCTAGAAGAACGAGCTCAAGAGAGTCTCATTTTGGAATTTATTGGCAAATTTTTCATTTAGATTTATTTAGTCAAGAACGCTATTTTTACCCGGGGTAGATTTTTGAAGTTTGGCGTTAGTACGCACGGTGACAGCTTTGCCCTTATGGCCCAAATTCCTGCAGAAGGATTTGCCCCTAAAATAGTTCTGCAATCCGTGACCTTATCGGACGCACAATAAAGTTGAAACCCACCGTGCAAATAGCTCACATTAAGAGGGTTTAGAACGAAGCCCAGCTAAATACCCCCATAAGACCATAGAACCCAAAGTGTTTTTTCTGCATCTCAAAAGGGGCTATGACAATCCCAAACAAGAAAATTTATTTTGGGTCAGTTCCCAAAAGAAAAATTGTAAGTTGGAAGTGTGATAATAGGGCGTTCAAACGGGGATTACCCTCAGAAACCCCTTCAACTTTAAGCATCCGAAACGACCTCACATTTTTAGTCTTGTACGTTTCGGACAACAAGTGCCCGCAAAACATTACAACCCGATTTTAATCACCATAATAAAACCCCAAGTTTATGCTAATTTATTCTTAGCACTGGACAACTCTATCAAACGAAGGGAAAGCCCATAAGTTGGAGTTATTTTCCCCAAAATTGGCTATACACTATTTGCTTTTGATCTGACCCCCGCCCGGTGATAGCGGCACCATTTTATTTGTTGAAAAAAGGGAAAAGTGCGCTTGGAAATGCGTTTTGGTACGGGCCCCAGAACGTACCATTATTTCTTGTGTAAGCCGAATTTGAAAAAATGAATTTAAATTGACCGAAACCGTAACGTTTCTGTTTTGATTACGGGCGTGCCTAACAATGGATACCCAAAGGGATATTACACGAGCTCTTAAAAAAAGACGACTGTTCACTCAGAGCATTACCTGTGCAGCGGAGCTGTACTTGACGCGGAATAAATTACCCCGCCATGTCAACTAACCCAGCGGTTTCGTTTGTTAATATCGGAATCAGCTTTCCACAATCAATAGCCAACCAGCACTGGATTGTAATTTTCCAGTGTCATAATGAACGAGGCGAATATTTTGATTCTACGGACTACCTCCTATTCATAAAACGTAGGGTGGTTGTGAAGTTCTTGAACCAAGCATTGTGTTGAAACTGGACTTATAATACAAAGAGTGCCTTAAAGCGTACAAAGACTTTAATTCCAATACTTGTGGACTTTATTGTTTTGATTAGTAAAGAGACGATTGTCGTGGAATAAGTTTGAACCAATTGCTGCTGTATTTACCGACGATTATTCAACCCAACGATTAAGCTGGTGAACACCGTTTTAATTCAAGGCAAATAGAACACGCGTGTTGAAAATGTACGGACCCGTTTTTTTATTCTTAGCTTCTCACACCAGCTTTTTAATAAACATCAATTTCCTTACAGAGCACCCACATCCAGCGAGTACACAATTACCTTAGCTTCATTTATTACATAATAACACACATATCCAATTTTTCTTAATAGGCATTATTTATGGATCAACACCTGTAACCGTTTTTTTGTGCTTTACCCCCATCTGCAACTCACAAGTTCTCTTGAGGGTAACAAATAAATTAATCCATCTATAATTTTCGTTATACGAATACACAGTGTTATTGGTACGCGAAAACCAGTTTCCACACCAATACACCGCGACCCGATTTTTGGTTCTCTCAGCACATTCACATATTTCTCCTTTGTTCGTTTCGTTTTGAATTTTATGAGTCTTTTACCAGGCTTTACAGTATTCCGTTACAACAGTAAGGGTTTCCTTCCACAGTCCGATAGCCATCTCCACTCCAATCCTCCTTAATAATCCTGGGGGTTCTTTATCATATTTTTGCGTCGTCCTCAGCACGGTGTAACCACACCACGGGGTTCCATTCGTTTTTACAAGGATAAAGTGTTGGGTGTGTTCTTCGCACGCTGGCAGCTGGCAACCACCGTAATCTCGTATAACATTGCTCTTTCATTTTGGGTTGAGTGACATCCATTAAATGCGTACTACTAAGAGCGATATAACTACTATCAGTGTCCATCTGTGCATAGAGGCAATAATCATATCTCGCGACATAACTTGTCATAAAGTCATAATTAAATTCCACAAGCCATTTCTTAAATTTGGGCGTAATGATAAATACCTATTTGTTGGGGTAATTTGAGATATGTTGTTTTTGGTCATGTCCAATTTCAAAACTGGTTGGGGGTTAATTCGTCGTTCAGAAAGGCTCTGAATCTTTTGTCATTGATTCAATTTCCTGACCCTCTCGTTGGTCGGTGTATCTGACAATCACGGTGTTTATGTTTTATCCCTTGACTCATTTACCACCTACAACATAGACAACTTAGTATACATCATACAGCACTTGACGTGTATTTTATAATATTTTTTCAAATCATAAATTTGAAATAAATTTGAAAATAACAATTAAAGAAATATATTTTAAAAATAATACATTTTAGTATATTTACCATAGGCCGAATTTCCAAGTAAACTTAAAAGTTTCGGCTATAACGTTCTGACTCGGGTCGACCTCACCCCACTTTTACACAACAAGAACATTTTCAAAAAAAAATTCAACGTGAAAAATATATCACTTAACTATAAGAGAAAAATCATATTATTTCGTACATACCCCGCGTCTGAAAACGTCTCGGGAATCGTTTGAAAAAAAGGCTTGGGTTTTTATACTCCCGTGTTTTTGGTTTTATCTTTGTGATCACCAGGCCATGTTCCAGTACCATTCAGTTGGGCTAGCGCAATATTTTCACACCTTTAGCTCCCTTCAACGTCCGCCATTTCCCTCTATTTAAAATAAAAAATAAAATCTTATGACATCATAGTGATCGCAACAAAATACATTATGATCCCGCCCCTTGGGCACCTTGTGATCTTACTTTCATAATGTTTCCCTTGTTCACATAGTCCGCATAAAGGGGGGCCGATTTCATCGGGTCAGTTTTTTTATTTTTTTTGATTAGGGGTCATTCACTGAAAATAGTCTTTAAAAGGGTTCTGGTACGTGTTAAAAATCTACTTCAGCCCCTTCCAAAAAGGTTTCCCTCACTTTTGTCTATGACTGTTTTTTCCGTCAAAACCGGTTTTGTATTGGGGTTTCGTGACGTACATGAACGCTTTGATCTGAGGGTCTGTTTTTCGTTTTTTTCTTCCATTCCATTCCCCCACAGCTACGACTCATAACCTAATCCTCTCAAATACTGGGTATTTCTTTCTGTTTTGCGGCCCCAAATCACTCATTATTTTTCCACTGATGGGGCTTGGGGCAAATTTTAGACAAAGGACAGCCCTGCTAAATCCTTAAACGATTACCCGTTTGGTTTCTTTACAAAAAACCCGTCTACGTATCGCCGGGCGGCCAATTCTTTTTTTCCCCCCTGTTTAGACGATGTTGTATTGATTTTGGGGCTTTTCTATCCAAGCCAACCTTCTCCGCTATTCCGCCTTTTTTTGGTTGAAATTTGGGTTTTAAATCAGGCCGTGGGCGTCGGGGCGAAAGTTGGGTGGCATGGGTTGCGCCCCAAAGCCCATAGGTAAAGCGCAAATTTGCATCAACCTCGATTCCTCACACCCAAATTCGATTCATTTTCCGTTCTGTTCACCCTGTTGTTTTTTTTTCCTTTTTCTTTGGGAACGATGAAAGATGATTGAGGTCCCCCCAATTCCTTTTTAAACAAAAACCCTGATTCGTTGTTTCTTTTTTTTGTCGGTAAGGGAAAATAATCTTCCAAAGTCCCTTTAAATAATATCGCATGGTTTAAACCGGCACGAAAATTCCATCCTCAAATCTTTACTCTCCACGTAAAACACTCTGTTTCTCTATGGCTTCCGAAAAAGGTTCGCTCTAAAAATTGTTGTAATATTCAAAAGTCTTAAAGTCTTTCATAAAGACCTGCTTCCCCCGCTTCTTGACATTCACGTATTGGGCTGCTGTAATTTTTCTTTTTTTTAACGGGACTGTAAAAAGCTGCTGGGGGGGTAATTTGTATTTTCAAACACGAGGTCCCCTTCATACGAAAAATCCCTTTTTTTGTTCACTTGAAAGGCTCGTAGGTATTTTTTTGTATGTATTCCCAGGTTCAAAAAAGTTTTGGGTTTTTCCAAAACCGTACTGTCCGTTTCAATGCACATAAAGATTTTTCGTTTGATGGTATACTTGTCGTGATTTCTGCAGTAAGTTTCACCGGGATTTTCACAAGGTTGAGGGCATAATTCGCTGAGTTGAATCCGCCTAACGTAATCCATGGTAAATAGTTTGTCGAATTTTTTCTGTAATTTCTGCAATGGAGTTTCTCCCTTGACGAACCGGGTTCCAGTTGAATACGCTTCAATCGTATTTTCTCCTTGTAACTGGGTTAGGTAGCTTCGTCTTGATCAAGCATCATAAATAGGCGGCGTTGATATCTACCTGTATATACATCATCATCCTTTCAACCCTGTTTGTGGTGCGTTCCTTCCTTCCGTTACAAATCAATTTTGGTTCTGTATAATAGGTACAAGTTGCTGCATACACCTCACTGATAACGGTACCGTGTTTTTGGTCCCAGGTGACTTTGGTGATTGACGGGTTGGTTGTCTTCCCTCCAAATAACTTTCAAAATCATAGGTGGCTCTGTAAGGGTAAATACCCCGTCTTCCCTATTTTCGATTCCTTCGTCCCGTCACGCTTCAGATAGTTGTTTGTAGATGAAAAAACGCCTGGGTACTTGTATTTCGTTTCCTCCACAGTACATATTTTTTCGTGGCGATGTAGTTTTTTTCTTCACATTTCACAGCTTTCTGACAGTTACCACAAATATATGATTTGCTATAAAAGTCAAAGTTTTTGGATGTACTAAAGTGATTTTCGTACAGGTTCAATTTCAATTCGTCGGGCGAATTTTGTGCGCGGTTCGCTTGACCACCGTAGCTACCTGAAACACATCTACACATCGAATCACATCTCATATTTCCCATTTCAATCATCAAATGATTTAACTCGTTTTATGTTTGTTTAGCTCTCTGTTTAAATTTCACTAAACGACACACTTAATTGATTCTCGTCTAGCGTTACAACGGTTATATTCAACCTTTGAATTGTTTTGCCATAGTCTTTCGCCGTCTTCAAAAGGGGTACATACCCCTTCAAATGTTTTTTTTCTTTTGTTTTGGTAAGCAGTCTTTAACATGTTTTTTTTGCTGCATTCCTCTAGACTCGTGATCTCACTCCTCTATGTAAAGCAGGCCCTGAAAGAGCACAACGGTCTTGATACGGGTTACCCGTTTGTTGACTTCTCGCTCTAACAAGTTGATGCTCTGTTTGTTTTCAGGTGTTCCGGCTAACGGGTGGTGGTAGCCATCACTTCTTCAATTGGTTTACAAAAAAAGGTCCAATTAGTACTTCCTCTCACTCCATTCGAATCTGGTCGGTGGTTTTTGGGGGTAGGTTAAATGTCCTTTTGTTATTTCACCATACCCCTCAAAAACATTCGGCATTTCCCTAACTAGAGGGTTGGTAGCATTCGATGGTTGTTGACGGGCGAGTGAAAGTACGCAAATTTTCTTTTTCTTTGTGACTATGAAAACCATACCCCCTATTTTAAAGGCTGAAACGCATTCCTCAATATTTCTGTCGAGGTTTTGGGCACTTCTTCAGTAAATATAGTTGTAAACAGTTTTTAGCCTCCAAACGCGTTTAGTACGATAGCTCTTTCATTCACAGCCAACCCCCAGCTTTTTGTTTACATAAACAAACG
>CM067353.1:49434686-49462311 GCA_034190875.2 Urechis unicinctus
GCGTACGTTTTTGGATTGGCGTGCGTTTATGTCCGTATGCGTGCTAATACTTATTTTTAGTATATGTGCGGATTATTTCTTGATTGTACATACGGTTACGGGCGGATATAACCGTATTGTGCCATACGTAAGGTGGCAATATATCTTAACTCACGTAAAGGTGCCTTTTCGTGCGTGGACGTGCCATAAGGACTTAAATGTGAGTATAGCGGTTTGTTCGTATACTCGGGCGTATGTGTGCGTTAATTTCCGTATGCGTGCGAATACTTACTGTTGTGCATCTTACATGCGTATTTGCTCGTATATTTGCAAATATATTCGTATGCGGTAACGTTTTTGTATGCGTGCGTTTATTTTTCCGTATGCCGTTGCAAAAACTTAAATGTTTGTGCGTTTTAATGCGGATATTTCTGATTGTACTACGTTTGCGTGCGATTTAACCGTATTGCGTACGTTTTTGCGTATATATCCTTATACTCACGTATGCTTTGCCTTTTCTTGCGTGTACGTGCCATATAAATGCGTAATGTGCGTATAAGTGCGGTGTTCGTACTCGTGCGTATGCGTATGCGTTAATTTCCGTATGCGTGCGAATAACTTACTTGTTGTACATCTACAAACGTATATGATCGTATATTTGCATATATGTACGTATGCGTCCGTTTTTGTATGCGTGCGTTTATTTCCGTATGCGTGCTAATACTTCTTTCTTCGTATATGTTCGTATTATTGCATATATGTACCTATGCGTCCCGTTTTTGTATGCGTGCGTTTATTTCCGTATGCGTGCTAATACGTTGCTTGATATATGTGCGGATATTTTCGTAAGGTACTTTTCGTACGTGCGTATTAGTGCTTATACATATATTTAATGTGCGTATATGCGTGTTCGTACTCGTACGTATGCGTGCGTTTATTTCCGTATGCTTGCAATACTTACACTGTTTCGTGCATCTACATGCGTATTGTTCGTATATTTGCATATATGTACGTATGCGTACGTTTTTGTATGCGTGCGTTTATTTCCGTATGCGTGCAAATACTTACATGTTTGTGCAGTCTACATGCGTATTTTGTTCGGTATATTTGCATATATGTACGTATGCGTACGTTTTTGTATGCGTGCGTTTATTTCCGTATGCGCGCAAATACTTTCGTTTTGTGCTTATGTCTATTAATTGCGGAATATACACGCATGATTTGTGCATTGCGTAACATACGTATAAGTGCGTATATGTATTGCCTTTTAATGCTTTGTACGTGTACATACGTATTTTTTCGTAATGCGTTATTATGTATAGTCGTTACTCGTGCGTATGCGTGTAGTTAATTTCCGTATAATGCGAAACTTAAATCTTTGTGGCGTATTATTTTCGTATATTTGCATATATGTACGTATGCGTACGTTTGCGTTATATGCGTTAACGCTTTATTTTCCGTATGCGTGCAAATACTTTCCTTTCTTCGTTTATGTGCGGATATTTCGGTTATTTGTAAGTACATATGTACTATGCGTAACGTTTTTGTATGCGTGCGTTTATTTCCGTATACGTGCGGATATATCTTTCTTGCTTCTGTATAGGTATTTTCGTAAGTGTTTCGTGACGTAATGACTTAAATGTGCGGATTATAGTGCATTTTGTACGTGCGTGCGTGTTAATTTCCTTATGCGTGCGGAATGTATAAGTTGCCTTTATGCGTGTTCGTGCCAACATGTACTTGACGGAATGTGCGTATAGGGTGCGTATTCCGTACTTCGCGTATTCGTGCGAATTTGCCTATAAGGATATTTCTATGCGTGCGAAGTTTACTGCGGATGCGTTTGCACGTATTCGTGCATACTTTACTTCGTTGTATATTTGCATATACGTTCTATAAGATTTGCGTACGTTTACGACGTTTGCGTATGCGTGCGTTTTTTCCGTATGCGTGCTAATACTTTCTTTTCGTATATGTGCGATATTTATGATTTGCACATACGCATAAGTGCGGATTGTAACAAAGTTTTTTGTCATACGTATATACGTGCGTATATATCTTTATACTCAGTTAAGTGCATTTCGTACGTGTACGTGCGTATGACTTGACTTAAAATGTGCGTATTATTGCATTTCGTACTCGTGCGTATGGCGTGCGTTAATTTCCGTATGCGTGCAAATACTTACATGTTTGTGCATTTTACATGCGTATTTGTTCGTATATATTGCATATATGTACGTATGCGACGTTTTTGTATGCGTGCGTGCTATTTCCGTATGCGTGCTAATACTTTCTCTTGCTTTTTTCGTATATGTTGCGGATATTTTTGATTTGTACATACGCATACGTGCGGATTTAACCGTATTTGTACATACAGATACGTGCGTCGTATATATCCGTATAACTCACGTATAGGTGCTTTTTCGTACGTGTACGTGCCTATAAGGACTTAAATGTGCGTATAAGTGCGTGTTTGTACTCGTGCGTATGCGTGCGTTAATTTCCGTATGCGTGCAAATACTTACTTGTTTGGTGCAACTCATACTCGTATATTGTTTCGTATATTTTGCATATATGTACGTATGCGTACGTTTTTGTATGCGTGCGTTTATTTCCGTATGCGTGCTAATACTTGTTTTCTTCGTATATGTGCGGATATTTTGAGTTTTACATACGTTTACGTGCGGATTAACCGTATTGTACATACGTATGCGTGCGTATATATCCTTATACTCACGTCATAGGTGCCTTGCGTTGGTTTACGTGCACTATAAGTATAAAGGTGCGGTATAAGTGCGGTGTTGCTCGTGCGTATGCGTGCGTTAATTTGTTTGCCGTGCGAATACTGATTGTACATGCAACTACATGTATTTGTTCGTATATTTGCATATATGTACGTATGCGTTACGTTTTTGTATGCGTGCGTTTATTTCCGTATGCGTGCTAATACTTGGGCTACTTCGTATATGTGCTGATATTTTCTGATTTTGTACATACGTATTTTACGTGCGGATTTAACCGTATTGTTCCGTATACGTATGCGTGCATATATATCCTTATTTGCTTCACGTAATGGTGCCTTTTCGTGCGTGTACGTGCTTTTATAAGCGGCGCGTATGCCTTGTGCTTGTTCGTATATCGTGCGGAATTGCGTATGTGCATTTACGTATGCTGCGTTAATTTCCGTATGCTTTCGTGCGTGTAAAAAAAAATACTTAGACGGACGATCTTTGTGCATCTGCGTGTTCGTATTTGATCGTTAGTTATTTGTATATATATGTACGTATGCGTACGTTTTTGTATTGCGTGCGGTTTATTTCCGTATGCGTGCTAATACTTTATTTTTCGTATATGTTTGCGGATATGTGCGGGATATTTCTGATTTGTACATACGTTTACGTGCGGATTAACCGTATTGTGCATACGTATGCGTGCATATATATCCTTATACTTACGTAAAGGTGCCTTTTCGTGCGTGTACGTGCCTATAAGGACTTAAATGTGCGTATAAGTGCGTGTTCGTACTCGTGCGTGTGCGTGCGTTAATTTCCGTATGCGAGCGAATACTTACATGTTTGTGCATCTACATGCGTATTTGTTCGTATATTTGCATATATACGTATGCGTACTTTTTTTTTATGCGTGCGTTTATTTCCGTATGCGTGCAAATACTTACATGTTTGTGCATCTACATGCGTATTTTTTGGTATATTTGCATATATGTACGTATGCGTACGTTTTTGTATGCGTGCGTTTATTTCCGTATGCTTGCAAATACTTACATCTTAGTGCGTATTTATTCTTACATTTGCATATATGTACCTATGCGTCCGTTTTTGTATGTGTGCGTTTATTTCCTTATGCGTGCAAATACATACATGTTTGTGCATCTACATGCGTATTTGTTCGTATATTTGCATATATATACGTATGCGTACGTTTTTGTATGCGTGCGTTTATTTCCGTATGCGTGCAAATACTTACATGTTTGTGCATCTAACTGCGTATTTTTTGGTATATTTGCATATATGTACGTATGCGTACGTTTTTGTATGCGTGCGTTTATTTCCGTATGCTTGCAAATACTTACATGTTTGTGCATCTACATGCGTATTTGCTCGTATATTTGCATATATGTACGTATGCGTCCGTTTTTGTATGCGTGCGTTTATTTCCGTATGCTTGCAAAAACTTACATCTTTGTGCGTATTTGTTCGTATTATTGCATATATGTACGTATGCGTACGTTTTTGTATGCGTGCGTTTATTTCCGTATGCGTGCAATACTTACATGTTTGTGCATCTACATGCGTATTTGCTCGTATATTTGCATAAATGTACGTATGCGTACGTTTTTGTATGCGTGCGTTTATTTCCGTATGCTTGCAAAAACTTACATCTTTGTGCGTATTTGTTCGTATTATTGCATATATGTACCTATGCGTCCGTTTTTGTATGCGTGCGGCTATTTCCGTATGCGTGCTAATACTTGCTTCTTCGTATATGTGCGGATATTTCTGATTTGTACATACGTTTACGTGCGGATTTAACCGTATTGTACATACATATACGTGCGTATATATCCGTATACTTACGTATAGGTGCCTTTTCGTTCGTGATCGTTCCTATACGGAATTAAATGTGCACATAAGTGCGTGTTCGTACTCGTGCGTATGCGTGCGTTAATTGCCGTATGCGTGAGAATACTTACTTGTTTGTGCATCTACATACGTATATGATCGTATATTTGCATATATGTGCGTATGCGTACGTTTTTGTATGCGTGCGTTTATTTCTGTATGCGCGCAAATACTTGGTTCTTCGTTTATGTGCGGATATTTCGGTATTGCACCTACGCATAAGTGCGGATTTAACAGCTTTGTACATACGTATGCGTGCGTATATATCTTTATGCTCATGTATAGGTGCTTTTCGTACGTGTACGTGCCTATAATGACTTAAATGTGCGTATTATTGCATTTTGTAATTGTGCGTATGCGTGCGTTAATTTCCGTATGCGTGCGAATGCTAACATCTTTGTGCACCTACATGCGTATTTGTTCGTATATTTGCATTTATGTACGTATGCGTACGTTTTTGTATGCGTGCGTTTATTTCCGTATTCGTGCTAATACTTTCTTCTGCGTATATATGCGGATATTTCCTGATTTGTACATACGTTTACTTGCGGATTAACAGTATTGTGCATACGTATGCGTGCGTATATATCCTTATACTCACGTAAAGGTGCCTTTTCGTGTGTGTACGTGCCTATAAGGACTTAAATGTGCGTATAAGTGCGTGTTCGTACTCGTGCGTATGCGTGCGTTAATTTCCGTATGCGTGCGAAATACTTACTTGTTTGTACATCTACAAACGTATATGATCGTATATTTGCATATATGTACGTATGCGTACGTTTTTGTATGCGTGCGTTTATTTCCGTATGCGTGCTGATACTTTCTTTTTCGTATATGTGCGGATATTTCTGATTTGTACATACGTTTACGTGCGGATTAACCGTATTGTGCATACGTATGCGTGCATATATATCCTTATACTCACGTAAAGGTGCCTTTTCGTGCGTGTACGTGCCTATAAGGACTTAAATGTGCGTATAAGTGCGTGTTCGTACTCGTGCGTGTGCGTGCGTTAATTTCCGTTTGCGTGCGAATACTTACTTGTTTGTACATCTACAAACGTATATGATCGTATATTTGCATATATGTACGTATGCGTACGTTTTTGTATGCGTGCGTTTATTTCCGTATGCGTGCTAATACTTTCTTTTCGTATATGTGAGGATATTTCTGATTTGCACATACGCATAAGTGCGGATTTAACAACTTTGTACATACGTTTACGTGCGTATATATCTTTATGCTCATGTATAGGTGCTTTTCGTACGTGTACGTGCCTATAATGACTTAAATGTGCGTATTATTGCATTTTGTAATCGTGCGTATGCGTGCGTTAATTTCCGTATGCTTGCAAATACTTACATCTTTGTGCGTATTTGTTCGTATTATTGCATATATGTACGTATGCGTCCGTTTTTGTATGCGTGCGGCTATTTCCGTATGCGTGCTAATACTGCTTCTTCGTATATGTGCGGATATTTCTGATTTGTACATACGTTTACGTGCGGATTTAACCGTATTGTACATACATATACGTGCGTATATATCCGTATACTCACGTATAGGTGCCTTTTCGTGTGTGTACGTGCCTATAAGGACTTAAATGTGCGTATAAGTGCGTGTTCGTACTCGTGCGTATGCGTGCGTTAATTTCCTTATGCGTGCGAATACTTACTTGTTTGTGCAACTACATGCGTATTTGTTCGTATATTTGCATATATGTACGTATGCGTACGTTTTTGTATGCGTGCGTTTATTTCCGTATGCTTGCAAATACTTACATCTTAGTGCGTATTTATTCTTATATTTGCATATATGTACGTATGCGTACGTTTTTGTATGCTTGCGTTTATTTCCGTATGCGTGCTAATAATTATATGTTTGTGCATTTACATGCGTATTTGTTCGTATTATTGCATATATGTACCTATGCGTCCGTTTTTGTATGCGTGCGGCTATTTCCGTAGGCGTGCTAATACTTGCTTCTTCGTATATGTGCTGATATTTCTGATTTGTACATACGTTTACGTGCGGATTTAACCGTATTGTGCATACGTATGCGTGCATATATATCCTTATACTCACGTAAAGGTGCCTTTTCGTGCGTGTACGTGCCTATAAGGACGTAAATGAGCGTATAAGTGCGTGTTCGTACTCGTGCGTATGCGTGCGTTAATTTCCGTATGCGTGCGAATACTTACTTGTTTGTACATCTACAAACGTATATGATCGTATATTTGCATATATGTACGTATGCGTACGTTTTTGTATGCGTGCGTTTATTTCCGTATGCGTGCTGATACTTTTCTTTTTCGTATATGTGCGGATATTTCTGATTTGTACATACGTTTACGTGCGGATTTAACCGTATTGTGCATACGTATGCGTGCATATATATCCTTATACTTACGTAAAGGTGCCTTTTCGTGCGTGTACGTGCCTATAAGGACTTAAATGTGCGTATAAGTGCGTGTTCGTACTCGTGCGTGTGCGTGCGTTAATTTCCGTTTGCGTGCGAATACTTACTTGTTTGTACATCTACAACGTATATGATCGTATATATTGCATATATGTACGTATGCGTACGTTTTTGTATGCGTGCGTTTATTTCCGTATGCGTGCTAATACTTTCTTTTTCGTATATGTGAGGATATTTCTGATTTGTACAAACGTTTACGTGCGGATTTAACCGTATTGTGCATACGTAAAGCGTGCATATATATCCTTATACTCACGTAAAGGTGCCTTTTCGTGCGTGTACGTGCCTATAAGGACTTAAATGTGCGTATACGTGCGTGTTCGTACTCGTGCGTATGTGTGTGTTAATTTCCGTATGCGAGCGAATACTTACATGTTTGTGCATCTACATGCGTATTTGTTCGTATATTTGCATATATATACGTATGCGTACTTTTTGTTATGCGTGCGTTTATTTCCGTATGCGTGCAAATACTTACATGTTTGTGCATCTACATGCGTATTTTTTGGTATATTTGCATATATGTACGTATGCGTACGTTTTTGTATGCGTGCGTTTATTTCCGTATGCTTGCAAATACTTACATCTTAGTGCGTATTTATTCTTACATTTGCATATATGTACCTATGCGTCCGTTTTTGTATGTGTGCGTTTATTTCCTTATGCGTGCAAATACATACATGTTTGTGCATCTACATGCGTATTTGTTCGTATATTTGCATATATATACGTATGCGTTCGTTTTTGTATGCGTGCGTTTATTTCCGTATGCGTGCAAATACTTACATGTTTGTGCATCTACATGCGTATTTTTTGGTATATTTGCATATATGTACGTATGCGTACGTTTTTGTATGCGTGCGTTTATTTCCGTATGCGTGCAAATACTTACATGTTTGTGCATCTACATGCGTATTTGCTCGTATATTTGCATATATGTACGTATGCGTACGTTTTTGTATGCGTGCGTTTATTTCCGTATGCTTGCAAAAACTTACATCTTTGTGCGTATTTGTTCGTATTATTGCATATATGTACCTATGCGTCCGTTTTTGTATGCGTGCGGCTATTTCCGTATGCGTGCTAATACTTGCTTCTTCGTATATGTGCGGATATTTCTGATTTGTACATACGTTTACGTGCGGATTTAATCGTATTGTGCATACGTATGCGTGCATATATATATCCTTATACTCACGTAAAGGTGCCTTTTCGTGCGTGTACGTGCCTATAAGGACTTAAATGTGCGTATAAGTGCGTGTTCGTACTCGTGCGTATGTGTGCGTTAATTTCCGTATGCGTGCGAATACTTACATGTTTGTGCATCTAAATGCGTATTTGTTCGTATATTTGCATATATATACGTATGCGTACGTTTTTGTATGCGTGCGTTTATTTCCGTATGCGCGCAAATACTTGGTTCTTCGTTTATGTGCGGATATTTCGGTATTGCACATACGCATAAGTGCGGATTTAACAACTTTGTACATACGTATACGTGCGTATATATCTTTATGCTCATGTATAGGTGCTTTTCGTACGTGTACGTGCCTATAATGACTTAAATGTGCGTATTATTGCATTTTGTAATCGTGCGTATGCGTGCGTTAATTTCCGTATGCTTGCAAATACTTACATCTTTGTGCGTATTTGTTCGTATTATTGCATATATGTACGTATGCGTCCGTTTTTGTATGCGTGCGGCTATTTCCGTATGCGTGCTAATACTTGCTTCTTCGTATATGTGCGGATATTTCTGATTTGTACATACGTTTACGTGCGGATTTAACCGAATTGTACATACATATACGTGCGTATATATCCGTATACTCACGTATAGGTGCCTTTTCGTGTGTGTACGTGCCTATAAGGACTTAAATGTGCGTATAAGTGCGTGTTCGTACTCGTGCGTATGCGTGCGTTAATTTCCTTATGCGTGCGAATACTTACTTGTTTGTGCAACTACATGCGTATTTGTTCGTATATTTGCATATATGTACGTATGCGTACGTTTTTGTATGCGTGCGTTTATTTCCGTATGCTTGCAAATACTTACATCTTAGTGCGTATTTATTCTTATATTTGCATATATGTACGTATGCGTACGTTTTTGTATGCTTGCGTTTATTTCCGTATGCGTGCTAATAATTATATGTTTGTGCATTTACATGCGTATTTGTTCGTATTATTGCATATATGTACCTATGCGTCCGTTTTTGTATGCGTGCGGCTATTTCCGTAGGCGTGCTAATACTTGCTTCTTCGTATATGTGCTGATATTTCTGATTTGTACATACGTTTACGTGCGGATTTAACCGTATTGTGCATACGTATGCGTGCATATATATCCTTATACTCACATAAAAGGTGCCTTTTCGTGCGTGTACGTGCCTATAAGGACGTAAATGTGCGTATAAGTGCGTGTTCGTACTCGTGCGTATGCGTGCGTTAATTTCCGTATGCGTGCGAATACTTACTTGTTTGTACATCTACAAACGTATATGATCGTATATTTGCATATATGTACGTATGCGTACGTTTTTGTATGCGTGCGTTTATTTCCGTATGCGTGCTGATACTTTCTTTTTCGTATATGTGCGGATATTTCTGATTTGTACATACGTTTACGTGCGGATTTAACCGTATTGTGCATACGTATGCGTGCATATATATCCTTATACTTACGTAAAGGTGCCTTTTCGTGCGTGTACGTGCCTATAAGGACTTAAATGTGCGTATAAGTGCGTGTTCGTACTCGTGCGTGTGCGTGCGTTAATTTCCGTTTGCGTGCGAATACTTACTTGTTTGTACATCTACAAACGTATATGATCGTATATTTGCATATATGTACGTATGCGTACGTTTTTGTATGCGTGCGTTTATTTCCGTATGCGTGCTAATACTTTCTTTTTCGTATATGTGAGGATATTTCTGATTTGTACAAACGTTTACGTGCGGATTTAACCGTATTGTGCATACGTAAGCGTGCATATATATCCTTATACTCACGTAAAGGTGCCTTTTCGTGCGTGTACGTGCCTATAAGGACTTAAATGTGCGTATACGTGCGTGTTCGTACTCGTGCGTATGTGTGTGTTAATTTCCGTATGCGAGCTAATACTTACATGTTTGTGCATCTACATGCGTATTTGTTCGTATATTTGCATATATATACGTATGCGTACTTTTTTTATGCGTGCGTTTATTTCCGTATGCGTGCAAATACTTACATGTTTGTGCATCTACATGCGTATTTTTTGGTATATTTGCATATATGTACGTATGCGTACGTTTTTGTATGCGTGCGTTTATTTCCGTATGCTTGCAAATACTTACATCTTAGTGCGTATTTATTCTTACATTTGCATATATGTACCTATGCGTCCGTTTTTTGTATGTGTGCGTTTATTTCCTTATGCGTGCAAATACATACATGTTTGTGCATCTACATGCGTATTTGTTCGTATATTTGCATATATATACGTATGCGTTCGTTTTTGTATGCGTGCGTTTATTTCCGTATGCGTGCAAATACTTACATGTTTGTGCATCTACATGCGTATTTTTTGGTATATTTGCATATATGTACGTATGCGTACGTTTTTGTATATGCGTGCGTTTATTTCCGTATGCTTGCAAATACTTACATGTTTGTGCATCTACATGCGTATTTGCTCGTATATTTGCATATATGTACGTATGCGTCCGTTTTTGTATATTCCCGTATGCTTGCAAAACTTACACTTTGTGCGTATTTGTTCGTATTTGCATATATGTACGTATGCGTACGTTTTTGTATGCGTGCGTTTATTTCCGTATGCGTGCAAATACTTACATGTTTGTGCATCTACATATTTGCTCGTATATTTGCATATGTACGTATGCGTACGTTTTTGTATGCGTGCGTTTATTTCCGTATGCTTGCAAAAACTTACATCTTTGTGCGTATTTGTTCGTATTATTGCATATATGTACCTATGCGTCCGTTTTTGTATGCGTGCGGCTATTTCCGTATGCGTGCTAATACTTGCTTCTTCGTATATGTGCGGATATTTCTGATTTGTACATACGTTTACGTGCGGATTTAATCGTATTGTGCATACGTATGCGTGCATATATATATCCTTATACTCACGTAAAGGTGCCTTTTCGTGCGTGTACGTGCCTATAAGGACTTAAATGTGCGTATAAGTGCGTGTTCGTACTCGTGCGTATGTGTGCGTTAATTTCCGTATGCGTGCGAATACTTACATGTTTGTGCATCTAAATGCGTATTTGTTCGTATATTTGCATATATATACGTATGCGTACGTTTTTTGTATGCGTGCGTTTATTTCCGTATGCGCGCAAATACTTGGTTCTTCGTTTATGTGCGGATATTTCGGTATTGCACATACGCATAAGTGCGGATTTAACAGCTTTGTACATACGTATACGTGCGTATATATCTTTATGCTCATGTATAGGTGCTTTTCGTACGTGTACGTGCCTATAATGACTTAAATGTGCGTATTATTGCATTTTGTAATTGTGCGTATGCGTGCGTTAATTTCCGTATGCGTGCGAATGCTAACATCTTTGTGCACCTACATGCGTATTTGTTCGTATATTTGCATTTATGTACGTATGCGTACGTTTTTGTATGCGTGCGTTTATTTCCGTATGCGTACTGATACTTTCTTTTTCGTATATGTGCGGATATTTCTGATTTGTACATACGTTTACGTGCGGATTTAACCGTATTGTGCATACGTATGCGTGCATATATATCCTTATACTCACGTAAAGGTGCCTTTTCGTGCGTGTACGTGCCTATAAGGACGTAAATGTGCGTATAAGTGCGTGTTCGTACTCGTGCGTATGCGTGCGTTAATTTCCGTATGCGTGCGAATACTTACTTGTTTGTACATCTACAAACGTATATGATCGTATATTTGCATATATGTACGTATGCGTACGTTTTTGTATGCGTGCGTTTATTTCCGTATGCGTGCTGATACTTTCTTTTTCGTATATGTGCGGATATTTCTGATTTGTACATACGTTTACGTGAGGATTTAACCGTATTGTGCATACGTATGCGTGCATATATATCCTTATACTTACGTAAAGGTGCCTTTTCGTGCGTGTACGTGCCTATAAGGACTTAATGTGCGTATAAGTGCGTGTTCGTACTCGTGCGTGTGCGTGCGTTAATTTCCGTTTGCGTGCGAATACTTACTTGTTTGTACATCTACAAACGTACATGATCGTATATTTGCATATATGTACGTATGCGTACGTTTTTGTATGCGTGCGTTTATTTCCTTATGCGTGCTAATACTTTCTTTTTCGTATATGTGAGGATATTTCTGATTTGTACAAACGTTTACGTGCGGATTTAACCGTATTGCGCATACGTAAGCGTGCATATATATCCTTATACTCACGTAAAGGTGCCTTTTCGTGCGTGTACGTGCCTATAAGGACTTAAATGTGCGTATACGTGCGTGTTCGTACTCGTGCGTATGTGTGAGTTAATTTCCGTATGCGAGCGAATACTTACATGTTTGTGCATCTACATGCGTATTTGTTCGTATATTTGCATATATATACGTATGCGTACTTTTTTTTATGCGTGCGTTTATTTCCGTATGCGTGCAAATACTTACATGTTTGTGCATCTACATGCGTATTTTTTGGTATATTTGCATATATGTACGTATGCGTACGTTTTTGTATGCGTGCGTTTATTTCCGTATGCTTGCAAATACTTACATCTTAGTGCGTATTTATTCTTACATTTGCATATATGTACCTATGCGTCCGTTTTTGTATGTGTGCGTTTATTTCCTTATGCGTGCAAATACTTACATGTTTGTGCATCTACATGCGTATTTGTTCGTATATTTGCATATATATATACGTATGCGTACGTTTTTGTATGCGTGCGTTTATTTCCGTATGCGTGCAAATACTTACATGTTTGTGCATCTACATGCGTATTTTTTGGTATATTTGCATATATGTACGTATGCGTACGTTTTTGTATGCGTGCGTTTATTTCCGTATGCTTGCAAATACTTACATCTTAGTGCGTATTTATTCTTAAATTTGCATATATGTACGTATGCGTCCGTTTTTGTATGCGTGCGTTTATTTCCTTATGCGTGCAAATACTTACATGTTTGTGCATCTACATGCGTATTTGTTCGTATATTTGCATATATATACGTATGCGTACTTTTTTTTATGCGTGCGTTTATTTCCGTATGCGTGCAAATACTTAATACTTGCGTATTTTTTTTTGTGCGTATGCGTACGTTTTTGTATGCGTGCGTTTATTTTTCCGTATGCTTGCAAATACTTATGTTTTGCATATATGTACGTATTGCGTATGCGTCCGTTTTTGTATGCGTGCGTTTATTTCCGTGCGCAAATACTTACATGTTCTACGTATTTGCGTGCATATATGTACGTATGCGTACGTTTTTGTATGCGTGCGTTCTTTCCGTATGCTTATACGTATATTATGCATATATGTACGTACGTCCGTTTTTGTATGCGTGCGGCTATTTCCGTATGCTTTGCGGATATTTCTGATTTGTACGTGCGATTTGATTACATACATATACGTGCGTATATATCCGTATACTTACGTATAGGTGCGCTTTTCGTTCGTGATCGTTCCTATATGGAATTAAATGTGCACATAAGTGCGTGTTCGTACTCGTGCGTATGCGTGCGTTAATTGCCGTATGCGTGAGAATACTTACTTGTTTTGTGCATCTACATCGTATATGATCGTATATTTGCATATATGTGCGTATGCGTACGTTTTTGTATGCGTGCGTTTATTTTCCGTATGCGTGCTATATGCGCGCAAATACTTGGTTCGTATTCTTCGTTTATGTGCGGATATTTCGGTATTGCACCTACGCATAAGTGCGGATTTAACAGCTTTGTACATACGTATACGTGCGTATATATCTTTATGCTCATGTATAGGTGCTTTTCGTACGTGTACGTGCCTATAATGACTTAAATGTGCGTATTATTGCATTTTGTAATTGTGCGTATGCGTGCGTTAATTTCCGTATGCGTGCGAATGCTACATCTTTGTGCACCTACATGCGTATTTGTTCGTATATTTGCATATATGTACGTATGCGTACGTTTTTGTATGCGTGCGTTTATTTCCGTATTCGTGCTAATACTTTCTTCTGCGTATATATGCGGATATTTCTGATTTGTACATACGTTTACTTGCGGATTTAACAGTATTGTGCATACGTATGCGTGCGTATATATCCTTATATACTCACGTAAAGGTGCCTTTTCGTGCGTGTACGTGCCTATAAGGACTTAAATGTGCGTATAAGTGCGTGTTCGTACTCGTGCGTGTGCGTGCGTTAATTTCCGTATGCGTGCGAATACTTACTTGTTTGTACATCTACAAACGTATATGATCGTATATTTGCATATATGTACGTATGCGTACGTTTTTGTATGCGTGCGTTTATTTCCGTATGCGTGCTAATACTTTCTTTTTCGTATATGTGAGGATATTTCTGATTTGCACATACGCATAAGTGCGGATTTAACAACTTTGTACATACGTATACGTGCGTATATATCTTTATGCTCATGTATAGGTGCTTTTCGTACGTGTACGTGCCTATAATGACTTAAATGTGCGTATTATTGCATTTTGTAATCGTGCGTATGCGTGCGTTAATTTCCGTATGCTTGCAAATACTTACATCTTTGTGCGTATTTGTTCGTATTATTGCATATATGTACGTATGCGTCCGTTTTTGTATGCGTGCGGCTATTTCCGTATGCGTGCTAATACTTGCTTCTTCGTATATGTGCGGATATTTCTGATTTGTACATACGTTTACGTGCGGATTTAACCGTATTGTACATACATATACGTGCGTATATATCCGTATACTCACGTATAGGTGCCTTTTCGTGTGTGTACGTGCCTATAAGGACTTAAATGTGCGTATAAGTGCGTGTTCGTACTCGTGCGTATGCGTGCGTTAATTTCCTTATGCGTGCGAATACTTACTTGTTTGTGCAACTACATGCGTATTTGTTCGTATATTTGCATATATGTACGTATGCGTACGTTTTTGTATGCGTGCGTTTATTTCCGTATGCTTGCAAATACTTACATCTTAGTGCGTATTTATTCTTATTTGCATATATGTACGTATGCGTACGTTTTTGTATGCTTGCGTTTATTTCCGTATGCGTGCTAATAATTATATGTTTGTGCATTTACATGCGTATTTGTTCGTATTATTGCATATATGTACCTATGCGTCCGTTTTTGTATGCGTGCGGCTATTTCCGTAGGCGTGCTAATACTTGCTTCTTCGTATATGTGCTGATATTTCTGATTTGTACATACGTTTACGTGCGGATTTAACTGTATTGTGCATACGTATGCGTGCATATATATCCTTATACTCACGTAAAGGTGCCTTTTCGTGCGTGTACGTGCCTATAAGGACGTAAATGTGCGTATAAGTGCGTGTTCGTACTCGTGCGTATGCGTGCGTTAATTTCCGTATGCGTGCGAATACTTACTTGTTTGTACATCTACAAACGTATATGATCGTATATTTGCATATATGTACGTATGCGTACGTTTTTGTATGCGTGCGTTTATTTCCGTATGCGTGCTGATACTTTCTTTTTCGTATATGTGCGGATATTTCTGATTTGTACATACGTTTACGTGCGGATTTAACCGTATTGTGCATACGTATGCGTGCATATATATCCTTATACTTACGTAAAGGTGCCTTTTCGTGCGTGTACGTGCCTATAAGGACTTAAATGTGCGTATAAGTGCGTGTTCGTACTCGTGCGTGTGCGTGCGTTAATTTCCGTTTGCGTGCGAATACTTACTTGTTTTTGTGCATCTACATGCGTATTTGTTCGTATATTTGCATATATGTACGTATGCGTACGTTTTTGTATGCGTGCGTTTATTTCCGTATGCTTGCAAATACTTACATCTTAGTGCGTATTTATTCTTATATTTGCATATATGTACGTATGCGTACGTTTTTGTATGCTTGCGTTTATTTCCGTATGCGTGCTAATAATTATATGTTTGTGCATTTACATGCGTATTTGTTCGTATTATTGCATATATGTACCTATGCGTCCGTTTTTGTATGCGTGCGGCTATTTCCGTAGGCGTGCTAATACTTGCTTCTTCGTATATGTGCTGATATTTCTGATTTGTACATACGTTTACGTGCGGATTTAACCGTATTGTGCATACGTATGCGTGCATATATATCCTTATACTCACGTAAAGGTGCCTTTTCGTGCGTGTACGTGCCTATAAGGACGTAAATGTGCGTATAAGTGCGTGTTCGTACTCGTGCGTATGCGTGCGTTAATTTCCGTATGCGTGCGAATACTTACTTGTTTGTACATCTACAAACGTATATGATCGTATATTTGCATATATGTACGTATGCGTACGTTTTTGTATGCGTGCGTTTATTTCCGTATGCGTGCTAATACTTTCTTTTTCGTATATGTGAGGATATTTCTGATTTGTACAAACGTTTACGTGCGGATTTAACCGTATTGTGCATACGTAAGCGTGCATATATATCCTTATACTCACGTAAAGGTGCCTTTTCGTGCGTGTACGTGCCTATAAGGACTTAAATGTGCGTATACGTGCGTGTTCGTACTCGTGCGTATGTGTGTGTTAATTTCCGTATGCGAGCGAATACTTACATGTTTGTGCATCTACATGCGTATTTGTTCGTATATTTGCATATATATACGTATGCGTACTTTTTTTTATGCGTGCGTTTATTTCCGTATGCGTGCAAATACTTACATGTTTGTGCATCTACATGCGTATTTTTTGGTATATTTGCATATATGTACGTATGCGTACGTTTTTGTATGCGTGCGTTTATTTCCGTATGCTTGCAAATACTTACATCTTAGTGCGTATTTATTCTTACAGTTGCATATATATGTACCTATGCGTCCGTTTTTGTATGTGTGCGTTTATTTCCTTATGCGTGCAAATACATACATGTTTGTGCATCTACATGCGTATTTGTTCGTATATTTGCATATATATACGTATGCGTTCGTTTTTGTATGCGTGCGTTTATTTCCGTATGCGTGCAAATACTTACATGTTTGTGCATCTACATGCGTATTTTTTGGTATATTTGCATATATGTACGTATGCGTACGTTTTTGTATGCGTGCGTTTATTTCCGTATGCTTGCAAATACTTACATGTTTGTGCATCTACATGCGTATTTGCTCGTATATTTGCATATATGTACGTATGCGTCCGTTTTTGTATGCGTGCGTTTATTTCCGTATGCTTGCAAAAACTTACATCTTTGTGCGTATTTGTTCGTTATTATTGCATATATGTACGTATGCGTACGTTTTTGTATGCGTGCGTTTATTTCCGTATGCGTGCAAATACTTACATGTTTGTGCATCTACATGCGTATTTGCTCGTATATTTGCATATATGTACGTATGCGTACGTTTTTGTATGCGTGCGTTTATTTCCGTATGCTTGCAAAAACTTACATCTTTGTGCGTATTTGTTCGTATTATTGCATATATGTACCTATGCGTCCGTTTTTGTATGCGTGCGGCTATTTCCGTATGCGTGCTAATACTTGGTTCTTCGTATATGTGCGGATATTTCTGATTTGTACATACGTTTACGTGCGGATTTAATCGTATTGTGCATACGTATGCGTGCATATATATCCTTATACTCACGTAAAGGTGCCTTTTCGTGCGTGTACGTGCCTATAAGGACTTAAATGTGCGTATAAGTGCGTGTTCGTACTCGTGCGTATGTGTGCGTTAATTTCCGTATGCGTGCGAATACTTACATGTTTGTGCATCTAAATGCGTATTTGTTCGTATATTTGCATATATATACGTATGCGTACGTTTTTGTATGCGTGCGTTTATTTCCGTATGCGCGCAAATACTTGGTTCTTCGTTTATGTGCGGATATTTCGGTATTGCACATACGCATAAGTGCGGATTTAACAGCTTTGTACATACGTATACGTGCGTATATATCTTTATGCTCATGTATAGGTGCTTTTCGTACGTGTACGTGCCTATAATGACTTAAATGTGCGTATTATTGCATTTTGTAATTGTGCGTATGCGTGCGTTAATTTCCGTATGCGTGCGAATGCTAACATCTTTGTGCACCTACATGCGTATTTGTTCGTATATTTGCATATATGTACGTATGCGTACGTTTTTGTATGCGTGCGTTTATTTCCGTATTCGTGCTAATACTTTCTTCTGCGTATATATGCGGATATTTCTGATTTGTACATACGTTTACTTGCGGATTTAACAGTATTGTGCATACGTATGCGTGCGTATATATCCTTATACTCACGTAAAGGTGCCTTTTCGTGCGTGTACGTGCCTATAAGGACTTAAATGTGCGTATAAGTGCGTGTTCGTACTCGTGCGTATGCGTGCGTTAATTTCCGTATGCGTGCGAATACTTACTTGTTTGTACATCTACAAACGTATATGATCGTATATTTGCATATATGTACGTATGCGTACGTTTTTGTATGCGTGCGTTTATTTCCGTATGCGTGCTGATACTTTCTTTTTCGTATATGTGCGGATATTTCTGATTTGTACATACGTTTACGTGCGGATTTAACCGTATTGTGCATACGTATGCGTGCATATATATCCTTATACTCACGTAAAGGTGCCTTTTCGTGCGTGTACGTGCCTATAAGGACTTAAATGTGCGTATACGTGCGTGTTCGTACTCGTGCGTATGTGTGTGTTAATTTCCGTATGCGAGCGAATACTTACATGTTTGTGCATCTACATGCGTATTTGTTCGTATATTTGCATATATATACGTATGCGTACTTTTTTTTATGCGTGCGTTTATTTCCGTATGCGTGCAAATACTTACATGTTTGTGCATCTACATGCGTATTTTTTGGTATATTTGCATATATGTACGTATGCGTACGTTTTTGTATGCGTGCGTTTATTTCCGTATGCTTGCAAATACTTACATCTTAGTGCGTATTTATTCTTACATTTGCATATATGTACCTATGCGTCCGTTTTTGTATGTGTGCGTTTATTTCCTTATGCGTGCAAATACATACATGTTTGTGCATCTACATGCGTATTTGTTCGTATATTTGCATCTATATACGTATGCGTACGTTTTTGTATGCGTGCGTTTATTTCCGTATGCGTGCAAATACTTACATGTTTGTGCATCTACATGCGTATTTTTTGGTATATTTGCATATATGTACGTATGCGTACGTTTTTGTATGCGTGCGTTTATTTCCGTATGCTTGCAAATACTTACATGTTTGTGCATCTACATGCGTATTTGCTCGTATATTTGCATATATGTACGTATGCGTCCGTTTTTGTATGCGTGCGTTTATTTCCGTATGCTTGCAAAAACTTACATCTTTGTGCGTATTTGTTCGTATTATTGCATATATGTGCGTATGCGTACGTTTTTGTATGCGTGCGTTTATTTCCGTATGCGTGCTAATACTTTCTTTTTCGTATATGTGCGGATATTTCTGATTTGTACATACGTTTACGTGCGGATTTAACCGTATTGTGCATACGTAAGCGTGCATATATATCCTTATACTCACGTAAAGGTGCCTTTTCGTGCGTGTACGTGCCTATAAGGACTTAAATGTGCGTATAAGTGCGTGTTCGTACTCGTGCGTATGTGTGCGTTAATTTCCGTATGCGTGCGAATACTTACATGTTTGTGCATCTAAATGCGTATTTGTTCGTATATTTGCATATATATACGTATGCGTACGTTTTTGTATGCGTGCGTTTATTTCCGTATGCGTGCAAATACTTACATGTTTGTGCATCTACATGCGTATTTGCTCGTATATTTGCATCTATATACGTATGCGTACGTTTTTGTATGCGTGCGTTTATTTCCGTATGCGTGCAAATACTTACATGTTTGTGCATCTACATGCGTATTTTTTGGTATATTTGCATATATGTACGTATGCGTACGTTTTTGTATGCGTGCGTTTATTTCCGTATGCTTGCAAATACTTACATGTTTGTGCATCTACATGCGTATTTGCTCGTATATTTGCATATATGTACGTATGCGTCCGTTTTTGTATGCGTGCGTTTATTTCCGTATGCTTGCAAAAACTTACATCTTTGTGCGTATTTGTTCGTATTATTGCATATATGTACCTATGCGTCCGTTTTTGTATGCGTGCGGCTATTTCCGTATGCGTGCTAATACTTGCTTCTTCGTATATGTGCGGATATTTCTGATTTGTACATACGTTTACGTGCGGATTTAACCGTATTGTACATACATATACGTGCGTATATATCCGTATACTTACGTATAGGTGCCTTTTCGTTCGTGATCGTTCCTATACGGAATTAAATGTGCACATAAGTGCGTGTTCGTACTCGTGCGTATGCGTGCGTTAATTTCCGTATGCGTGAGAATACTTACTTGTTTGTGCATCTACATACGTATATGATCGTATATTTGCATATATGTGCGTATGCGTACGTTTTTGTATGCGTGCGTTTATTTCCGTATGCGCGCAAATACTTGGTTGTTTCGTTTATGTGCGGATATTTCGGTATTGCACATACGCATAAGTGCGGATTTAACAGCTTTTGTACATACGTATACGTGCGTATCTTTATATGTGTATAGGTGCTTTTCGTACGTGTACGTGCCTATAATGACTTAAATGTGCGTATTATTGCATTTTGTAATCGTGCGTATGCGTGCGTTAATTTCCGTATGCGTGCGAATGCTAATATCTTTGTGCATCTACATGCGTATTTGTTCGTATATTAGCATTTATGTACGTATGCGTACGTTTTTGTATGCGTGCGTTTATTTCCGTATGCGCGCAAATACTTGGTTCTTCGTTTATGTGCGGATATTTCGGTATTGCACATACGCATAAGTGCGGATTTAACAGCTTTGTACATACGTATACGTGCGTATATATCTTTATGCTCATGTATAGGTGCTTTTCGTACGTGTACGTGCCTATAATGACTTAAATGTGCGTATTATTGCATTTTGTAATTGTGCGTATGCGTGCGTTAATTTCCGTATGCGTGCGAATACTAACATCTTTGTGCACCTACATGCGTATTTGTTCGTATATTTGCATTTATGTACGTATGCGTACGTTTTTGTATGCGTGCGTTTATTTCCGTATTCGTGCTAATACTTTCTTCTGCGTATATATGCGGATATTTCTGATTTGTACATACGTTTACTTGCGGATTTAACAGTATTGTGCATACGTATGCGTGCGTATATATCCTTATACTCACGTAAAGGTGCCTTTTCGTGTGTGTACGTGCCTATAAGGACTTAAATGTGCGTATAAGTGCGTGTTCGTACTCGTGCGTATGCGTGCGTTAATTTCCTTATGCGTGCGAATACTTACTTGTTTGTGCAACTACATGCGTATTTGTTCGTATATTTGCATATATGTACGTATGCGTACGTTTTTGTATGCGTGCGTTTATTTCCGTATGCGTGCTGATACTTTCTTTTTCGTATATGTGCGGATATTTCTGATTTGTACATACGTTTACGTGCGGATTTACCCGTATTGTGCATACGTATGCGTGCATATATATCCTTATACTCACGTAAAGGTGCCTTTTCGTGCGTGTACGTGCCTATAAGGACTTAAATGTGCGTATAAGTGCGTGTTCGTACTCGTGCGTGTGCGTGCGTTAATTTCCGTTTGCGTGCGAATACTTACTTGTTTGTACATCTACAAACGTATATGATCGTATATTTGCATATATGTACGTATGCGTACGTTTTTGTATGCGTGCGTTTATTTCCGTATGCGTGCAAATACTTACATGTTTGTGCATCTACATGCGTATTTTTTGGTATATTTGCATATATGTACGTATGCGTACGTTTTTGTATGCGTGCGTTTATTTCCGTATGCTTGCAAATACTTACATCTTAGTGCGTATTTATTCTTAAATTTGCATATATGTACCTATGCGTCCGTTTTTGTATGTGTGCGTTTATTTCCTTATGCGTGCAAATACTTACATGTTTGTGCATCTACATACGTATTTGTTCGTATATTTGCATATATATACGTATGCGTACGTTTTTGTATGCGTGCGTTTATTTCCGTATGCGTGCAAATACTTACATGTTTGTGCATCTACATGCATATTTTTTGGTATATTTGCATATATGTACGTATGCGTACGTTTTTGTATGCGTGCGTTTATTTCCGTATGCTTGCAAATACTTACATCTTAGTGCGTATTTATTCTTATATTTGCATATATGTACGTATGCGTACGTTTTTGTATGCTTGCGTTTATTTCCGTATGCGTGCTAATAATTATATGTTTGTGCATTTACATGCGTATTTGTTCGTATTATTGCATATATGTACCTATGCGTCCGTTTTTGTATGCGTGCGGCTATTTCCGTATGCGTGCTAATACTTGCTTCTTCGTATATGTGCCGTTATTTCTGATTTGTACATACGTTTACGTGCGGATTTAATCGTATTGTGCATACGTATGCGTGCATATATATCCTTATACTCACGTAAAGGTGCCTTTTCGTGCGTGTACGTGCCTATAAGTACTTAAGTGTGCGTATAAGTGCGTGTTCGTACTCGTGCGAATGCGTGCGTTAATTTCCGTTTGCGTGCGAATACTTACTTGTTTGTACATCTACAAACGTATATGATCGTATATTTGCATATATGTACCTATGCGTCCGTTTTTGTATGCGTGCGGCTATTTCCGTAGGCGTGCTAATACTTGCTTCTTCGTATATGTGCTGATATTTCTGATTTGTACATACGTTTACGTGCGGATTTAACCGTATTGTGCATACGTATGCGTGAGAATACTTACTTGTTTGTACATCTACATACGTATATGATCGTATATTTGCATATATGTACGTATGCGTACGTTTTTGTATGCGTGTGTTTATTTCCGTATGCGCGCAAATACTTGGTTCTTCGTTTATGTGCGGATATTTCGGTATTGCACATACGCATAAGTGCGGATTTAACCGCTTTGTACATACGTATACGTGCGTATATATCTTTATGCTCATGTATAGGTGCTTTTCGTACGTGTACGTGCCTATAATGACTTAAATGTGCGTATTATTGCATTTTGTAATCGTGCGTATGCGTGCGTTAATTTCCGTATGCTTGCAAATACTTACATCTTTGTGCGTATTTGTTCGTATTATTGCATATATGTACGTATGCGTCCGTTTTTGTATGCGTGCGGCTATTTCCGTATGCGTGCTAATACTTTCTTTTTCGTATATGTGCGGATATTTCTGATTTGTACATACGTTTACGTGCGGATTTAACCGTATTGTGCATACGTAAGCGTGCATATATATCCTTATACTCACGTAAAGGTGCCTTTTCGTGCGTGTACGTGCCTATAAGGACTTAAATGTGCGTATAAGTGCGTGTTCGTACTCGTGCGTATGCGTGCGTTAATTTCCGTATGCGTGCGAATACTTACATGTTTGTGCATCTACATGCGTATTTGTTCGTATATTTGCATATATATACGTATGCGTACGTTTTTTTTTATGCGTGCGTTTATTTCCGTATGCGTGCAAATACTTACATGTTTGTGCATCTACATGCGTATTTTTTGGTATATTTGTATATATGTACGTATGCGTACGTTTTTGTATGCGTGCGTTTATTTCCGTATGCTTGCAAATACTTACATCTTAGTGCGTATTTATCTTACATTTGCATATATGTACCTATGCGTCCGTTTTTGTATGTGTGCGTTTATTTCCTTATGCGTGCAAATACATACATGTTTGTGCATCTACATGCGTATTTGTTCGTATATTTGCATATATATACGTATGCGTACGTTTTTGTATGCGTGCGTTTATTTCCGTATATGCGTGCAAATACTTACATGTTTGTGCATGTTTGTACATGCGTATTTTTTGGTATATTTGCATATATGTACGTATGCGTACGTTTTTTGTATGCGTGCGTTTATTTCCGTATGCTTGCAAATACTTACATGTTTGTGCATCTACATGCGTATTTGCTCGTATATTTGCATATATGTACGTATGCGTACGTTTTTGTATGCGTGCGTTTATTTCCGTATGCTTGCAAAAACTTACATGTTTGTGCATCTACATGCGTATTTGTTCGTATTATTGCATATATGTACGTATGCGTACGTTTTTGTATGCGTGCGTTTATTTCCGTATGCGTGCTAATACTTTCTTTTTCGTATATGTGCGGATATTTCTGATTTTGTACATACGTTTACGTGCGGATTTAACCGTATTGTGCATACGTAAGCGTGCATATATATCCTTACTCACGTAAAGGTGCCTTTTCGTGCGTGTACGTGCCTATAAGGACTTAAATGTGCGTATAAGTGCGTGTTCGTACTCGTGCGTATGTGTGCGTTAATTTCCGTATGCGTGCGAATACTTACATGTTTGTGCATCTAAATGCGTATTTGTTCGTATATTTGCATATGTACGTATGCGTACGTTTTTGTATGCGTGCGTTTATTTCCGTATGCGTGCAAATACTTACATGTTTGTGCGTACATGCGTATTTGCTCGTATATTTGCATCTAGTACGTATGCGTACGTTTTTGTATGCGTGCGTTTATTTCCGTATGCGTGCAAATACTTACATGTTTGTGCATCTACATGCGTATTTGCTCGTATATTTGCATATATATACGTATGCGTACGTTTTTGTATGCGTGCGGCTATTTCCGTATGCGTGCTAATACATGCTTCTTCGTATATGTGCCGTTATTTCTGATTTGTACATACGTTTACGTGCGGATTTAACCGTATTGTGCATACGTATGCGTGCATATATATCCTTATACTCACGTAAAGGTGCCTTTTCGTGCGTGTACGTGCCTATAAGTACTTAATGTGCGTATAAGTGCGTGTTCGTACTCGTGCGTATGCGTGCGTTAATTTCCGTTTGCGTGCGAATACTTACTTGTTTGTACATCTACAAACGTATATGATCGTATATTTGCATATATGTACGTATGCGTACGTTTTTGTATGCGTGCGTTTTATTTCCGTATGCGTGCTAATACTTGCTTCTTCGTATATGTGCGATATATGTGCGTTTATATTTCTTGATTAAAGGTACGTGTACGTTGTGCGTATAAGTGCGGTTCGTACTCGTATTGTGCGTGCGTTATTTCCGTATGCGTGCGAATACTTACTTGTTTGTACATCTACATACGTATATGATCGTATATTTGCATATATGTACGTATGCGTACGTTTTTGTATGCGTGCGTTTATTTCCGTATGCGTGCAAATACTTGGTTTTTCGTATATGTGCGGATATTTCGGTATTTGCACATACGTTTAAGTGCGGATTTAACCGCTTTGTACATACGTATACGTGCGTATATATCTTTATGCTCATGTATAGGTGCTTTTCGTACGTGTACGTGCCTATAATGACTTAAATGTGCGTATTATTGCATTTCGTAATCGTGCGTATGCGTGCGTTAATTTCCGTATGCTTGCAAATACTTACTTGTTTCTACATGTGCGTATTTGTTCGTATTATTGCATATATGTACGTATGCGTACGTTTTTGTATGCGTGCGTTTATTTCCGTATGCGTGCTAATACTTTCTTTTTCGTATATGTGAGGATATTTCTGATTTGTACAAACGTTTACGTGCGGATTTAACCGTATTGTGCATACGTAAGCGTGCATATATATCCTTATACTCACGTAAAGGTGCCTTTTCGTGCGTGTACGTGCCTATAAGGACTTAAATGTGCGTATACGTGCGTGTTCGTACTCGTGCGTATGTGTGTGTTAATTTCCGTATGCGAGCGAATACTTACATGTTTGTGCATCTACATGCGTATTTGTTCGTATATTTGCATATATATACGTATGCGTACTTTTTTTTATGCGTGCGTTTATTTCCGTATGCGTGCAAATACTTACATGTTTGTGCATCTACATGCGTATTTTTTGGTATATTTGCATATATGTACGTATGCGTACGTTTTTGTATGCGTGCGTTTATTTCCGTATGCTTGCAAATACTTACATCTTAGTGCGTATTTATTCTTAAATTTGCATATATGTACCTATGCGTCCGTTTTTGTATGTGTGCGTTTATTTCCTTATGCGTGCAAATACTTACATGTTTGTGCATCTACATGCGTATTTGTTCGTATATTTGCATATATATACGTATGCGTACGTTTTTGTATGCGTGCGTTTATTTCCGTATGCGTGCAAATACTTACATGTTTGTGCATCTACATGCGTATTTTTTGGTATATTTGCATATATGTACGTATGCGTACGTTTTTGTATGCGTGCGTTTATTTCCGTATGCTTGCAAATACTTACATGTTTGTGCATCTACATGCGTATTTGCTCGTATATTTGCATATATGTACGTATGCGTACGTTTTTGTATGCGTGCGTTTATTTCCGTATGCTTGCAAAAACTTACATCTTTGTGCGTATTTGTTCGTATTATTGCATATATGTACGTATGCGTACGTTTTTGTATGCGTGCGTTTATTTCCGTATGCGTGCTAATACTTTCTTTTTCGTATATGTGCGGATATTTCTGATTTGTACATACGTTTACGTGCGGATTTAACCGTATTGTGCATACGTAAGCGTGCATATATATCCTTATACTCACGTAAAGGTGCCTTTTCGTGCGTGTACGTGCCTATAAGGACTTAAATGTGCGTATAAGTGCGTGTTCGTACTCGTGCGTATGTGTGCGTTAATTTCCGTATGCGTGCGAATACTTACATGTTTGTGCATCTAAATGCGTATTTGTTCGTATATTTGCATATATATACGTATGCGTACGTTTTTGTATGCGTGCGTTTATTTCCGTATGCGTGCAAATACTTACATGTTTGTGCATCTACATGCGTATTTGCTCGTATATTTGCATATATGTACGTATGCGTACGTTTTTGTATGCGTGCGTTTATTTCCGTATGCGTGCAAATACTTACATGTTTGTGCATCTACATGCGTATTTGTTCGTATATTTGCATATATATACGTATGCGTACGTTTTTGTATGCGTGCGGCTATTTCCGTATGCGTGCTAATACATGCTTCTTCGTATATGTGCCGTTATTTCTGATTTGTACATACGTTTACGTGCGGATTTAACCGTATTGTGCATACGTATGCGTGCATATATATCCTTATACTCACGTAAAGGTGCCTTTTCGTGCGTGTACGTGCCTATAAGGACGTAAATGTGCGTATAAGTGCGTGTTCGTACTCGTGCGTATGCGTGCGTTAATTTCCGTATGCGTGCGAATACTTACTTGTTTGTACATCTACAAACGTATATGATCGTATATGTTGCATATATGTACCTATGCGTTACATGTATTCCGTTT
>CM067353.1:49462411-49474624 GCA_034190875.2 Urechis unicinctus
CCATCTATTTTACTTTGACGAATTCCGAAACCCAATATGTTGCCGATTCATATATGCTTGATAAATACCTTTACGATATCTCATTGGTGAAATGTGCTATCTAACAGCTTGCTATTTCATTTAATTTTTATTCGTTCTTCTCTCTTATCAATGGCTGTTTTGTCCTCATATGAATAATGTATTTTGTTACAGGCGCTGACCATTATATTCACCCAATATGCAATCTGCTGATATTCTGGATGTAAAAAAATGCAGGCGATAATTCAATAATTGTATGAAATCGGACTAGAACTTATGGCACGAACAGTTGTTATAACAGTATAATTAAAAATAAAAATATCATACAGTCGTGAAACTGATGCAATCGTTAGGAGGTCATCGTTTCAGTACTATATTGTACACGTCATTTATTCGATCGCGCAAACACACATAGTGACATACAAATACCTGGTGGAATTCGGTTGGACATCTCTCAGTTTGGTGCCGATGATTATCTTTAAGTCACCATTTGGTGTGCGAATGCGTATCCGGATAATGCCGCGTTTCTGATGGGTGATTCTCCGTCGTGTTTAGAACAGCTGCAACCCGCGAATACTTTCGCAGAGTCTCAGTAAACAGCATCGGTCTTATCATCGCTGTATATGATATGTGTAAACTACGTTGACGCAGAAACAACAAAGTATCATCCTTCATTGTGTTAAATTGCTCGAATAAGCTTTCGCCTTGTTAAATATTGGAAGGCGTAGGATTATCCAGCTTTGCGTTATCCGTAGTAATCGTCAGCAAACATGATACTCCGCCCGGTGCAGAACAGTGCGGCACTAATGCCACATCTTTCAGGCTATCAGTCATGAAATTGTAACACAGACTGTTTTTGTAACTAAAATGGCCAACATCATCAATATATTACGGCCACCTCCGATACATTGTACCGCCCAGTGCATTGCCCGATCCTGACTTAAGGCGTGCACAATGCATTGTGCGACATGCAAGATTTATCTCTGCATTACTCATAATCACGTGGAAAATTATTTCCATTTTTAATGCATAGATGTTCAGCAAACTGCTCATTATTCACAAAAGTGCATAGTAAATCGATGGATGAATAATCTGACTTCCCAAAAGGATTTGGAACAGAATTTGAAAAGAAATTGACCCGTGTATCAGACCTAAAATAGGATTGTTTCTCACGAGTAAAAGATTTATGATATACATATACTCAATACTGGCGTTTAACGTATCTTTAACCAATTAGGTGATATCTAAACGATGATGTATGACCCTGATTATGGGACTCTGACAGCTGTTCTTAAATGACAGCACACACTGAGCACAAGGCCGGGCTGCAAAACACGCGCCACTGGAACAAATGTCCTGCACGATAACATACAACCAACGGAACAAGAATATCCTCCCTCAGGGATGGTTAAGCCGTTTGAAATGTTTATTTAAACATGCAAGATGTATTTAAAACAGTAAAATGTGTAGAAATCAATTGCAAAGTCCGTTGATCGTTGATACAAAAGCTATAGGTAAGCATATTTGTAGCAACGGATTATTGTGCAAGCAACATTATAGTAGAACTGAGAGCATTCACTGACCTCGATGTAGCACCTCAAAGTTTGTTCCGTGTTATACATTGTTGTTGAAAGCAATTTTCTCAGTAAATTGTCCAATATTTGCTCATTGATTCGATTTTCTACAACATCCCGCCTTTTATCGATTCTGCTATGCAAAAGCGCTAATGACTCCAAATAAAGCAGGAGAAGTCGATGTATAAAAAATATTGTTAGCGTAATGAGATTGGAAAGTGATAATACAACCTGAACATGTGGTTGTTAGTTTGTTTCGAACACAGGCAGATTGCAATAAATATACTTCACACTTCAGCTTGCAATGAGTGGATGTTATGTTAACGGTTCCGCATTGTTTATGTCAGTATCTAAATTCTAGGTTCGGTTGATGACTAGAAACTGACATACATCACGTTTGAACGACTAAGAAAACATTTGGGATGCTGGCATCCAACTTGGCATTTATCTCCTGTTGTTTGCCTGATATAGCCTAGTGTGTGGTTGGGGATTTTTGGGACGTTTAGCGTTTGTATTGATATATGATACTAGACTTCCGTTGAGCGGTTGTCAAAGAAGCTTATGCTGTGGTTAAAGATTAAACATGTTCATATTGGTGACGGCTTCTGTTGCGAAAGCCTTACTGGAGGATCATAAGTTTGCTTGGAATATTGAACCTTGCCATTTTTGGGAAATGCTGATGAATAAACCACAATTTGCTGTCGTGATATGCGAAATTTTACTAGTAATTATGATGTTGGCCACTCTCTGATTGTTTGCTGTTATGCAATAACGCCTCTCTTTTTGAAGTTGTGAGTAGTTGTCTGCCAACATTGTAACAGCTCACCCGTAAGGATACTAATTGATTTGTGCTACTGATGATTAAACACTTGCCTCTGGATCATAAAACTACAAGCAGCGCTATAATTTCAGGCGTGTTTGTTGTTTCACCCATAGAATCTATTCAGCTTCAAACAATGATTCATGTGAATGCAAACAAAAAATCGTCCCCATGTTTTTTGGCTCATTGATATAATATTACTCGTGTTAGCCCATGTTATGCGTCTTACATAATTGCAACTGATGCTTTGTGAGAGAGTGATTACGCTGCAGCAATCTCATGTTGCTTGTAGTGAAGAGGATTGTAGTGGATGATTTCCATTCAAAACAGATGTGTTCCTTAACATCAATGTGAAGCAGTGCTCAACAAAGCCTTAGTAGCTAGTAATAATCGAAGCTACTGTTTGGTGTTCCAATCACCTATTTACCGTTCAATATAAACGGAAAGGTGAAGTGGATGAAACCTTAAACACGCTAATTAAGTCTGGCTGGATATTTTAGTAGGACGACCCGGGGACAAACTCGTTAGTTTAGAATTTCGTGACTTATAAGCTGTTGTCTTGAAACTTTTCCCTTTCCTTATCTTACCTTAATTACATAGCAGGTTATTTGAATTTAAGGGGAGGCAACTGTACGTCATTGATTTACGGTTCCCATGCAATATGTCATTCAGCACAGATCACGAGAGGCGCCGATGAAGCAACGATGGAAAGTCCGCTTAGGAATGTCAGTATTGATAAGCATTAAGAAGTCAACTTCGAATATTTCATTATTTCCCCAAAAGACCGTGTTGTATTTTTGCTTGATGATTTAGGTGTCGGTAATCTGTTTACATAGAATATCTCCAAATCAGGAACATGATAAAAGAGTGGCTGCGTGCCCCTAGAAACTGGCAATTGATGTCTATATTTTAAATGTAGCTATCTACGTTATCTTCAAGCATGACAATTGAGTATTTGGGCTGGACACTGTATGATTTACTAAGCTTTGAACGCTTGGTAATTGTCGATGGAGGATAAACAATGAACAATTGAAATATCATGTAACTGCTTAAATGCTTTATTTTTTCATGCTACCTTTTACAGTATTGGAAGAATCGCTAACTATGAATCCATACCGTTCGGCTATCATGCTTAAAGGCAGAAAACTGCAATGTAAAATCATAAGAGAATCATCAAATGCCACATAGCATTATATATATTTTTTCCCGGATGCATTTCTTTGTATAAAAATGATGTATAGTGTCGATGGAAGTTTATGTTGTCGGCGTAAATTTGACCATGAGTGCTTTACACTATTTGGGTTGCAACAATCTATCCTCATCTTCAAAAGGTACTTGTTCGTCTGCTAACGGAATAGCGTGCATAGATATCGTCTAAATGCTGACATGAGAAATCGGCGTAGTAGTCGCAGCCAAGTACGCATGATATCACTGTAACTAACCTATCATCTCATTATATCATCATAACGACAAACAAAATGGCAATGCTGCTAATCATATCGATCACGAAATGGGCCATTCTAAATTGGCAGGCATACGCAAACGTCATAAGTAATCATAATCTTTTTACTCCTATACTGTAAATGTTTTATTTGATCTGTCGGTAAAGTTTTGTCCATATTTATTGCAATAGAACAAGATTTTGTTAATGGATGCATTTAGTGCCACAGCCTACCGTGTAACTTTGGGACAAACATGAATTTGTTGCATCATATTACCATGCCTATGCAAAACAGTGCTGGTCTCGAACCATTGATGCAACCTTGTAAGAGGCGTGTTAAATCCAATGAAACAGGATACTTAAAGGCAATTTGCTCGTTATTGGTGGCAACTTAACGAAGGCTGTCCATCATTGCGCTCCTTCATCTGATTGATGGTACAACCACATAAACTACAGAATGTTTACGCCGCGTGGCCAGGTCGTGTGAAGGATGATAGATTATACACATTTGTAAATATATATCATTCGTCAGTGCTATTCAGCTGGCTTGAATTATCATTTGGCATAACTCTTCAGCTAATATTTGGAATCAGGTGTATGCGAGATTACGCTTATCATTGATTACGCTGATTGCTTCCGAGGCCTCAACCAACGCCGTGAAGTGTCCTAAAGCAGATCAGCAGTAACGCGGTGAAAATAAACTATGTCACAGTTAACTAGGAGAACACACCTCGATTAAGACCGTTTTTCTGATAGGTGATCCATTTTCGTGATAACAACAGCTGAAACCATGAATCAGTTTGTCCCTTTCGATCTACGACATCATTTATTTGATCGCACTTTGTGGTACATGTATGCATGATCTGAACACACGATATTTAGATAACATAGCGAAATTGTCTTGGCACATCCATGCAAATACAAGAACAATCATTATTATAGGGTATATTCCTTGACCAAAACAGCTTGTATCATCATACAATAAAGCCAACTTCGCACACAACTGGGCATGTTGTCAGACCTATTCCAACGATACGTATTATGCATTGCGAAGCAGACCCGGGATAGCTCTGCATCATAGTGATACACAGAGGATAAGAGTGATGTTATATATATTTAACACTTGGGGTTCACGTCATTCTCTACAACGAGTAGTTTACTCGATGGTGATGGATGATGGTGATTATGATGATCTGAGAGCTCGCCTTAAGTGACTGCCCAGACTTTGTTGTGAGGAGTTGGCTGTGACGAAAATCAAAATAGAGAGAGTTGGATGTGACTAAATGAAATGAAAGAGGCAGAGAGAGAGAAATGAGAGCGAGGGGGCGAGAGAGAGCGAGCGAGAGAGAGAGAGAGAGAAAGAAAGAGAAAGAAAGGGAGAGAAAAGCAGAGGAGAAAGAGAGCGAAGGAGAGAGAGAGATAGAGAGAGAAAGAGATAGACAGAGAGAGTGAGCCCGGGAGGGACAGAGATCGGGAGTGATAGAGATAGAGAGATAGAGATGTAGAGCCAAATAGAAGAGCGCAATAGAGAAAAAGAAATGAAAACGTTCATATACAAATAGAGAGAAATAGTTAATGAGAGGGAGCAAAGAGATTAAAAAAGGTAGATAAAGAGCAATAGAGATACAAGAGAGAGAGGGAGAGTCACAGCGAGAGATAACGAACAGGTTATGTTTCGACATCTGGTTGAATTCAAGCATCAGTGAAGTCATCTATCCACGATAGTACTGCGTCGGTTATGAGAAAGCACCGCATCAGCAAAACTTCACAATCTGACAGAGGGTGAGTTAACTTCGGGAAAAGAATATAGACTTCAATTGTGTATGTAAATAATGTAGCGCCTCTTATATCGCTCCCATTTTAATGAAATAGCAGTGCTACAGACATTTACAAAGATACGTGTTATATAACCGCACTTAGAGAGTATTTACGAGTTGTTAATGTGTACAGCAATGGCCTATATGTATCGTTAAACACTATTTACGCCTTTAAACAGGCTTACCTGTTCCTTTAATGGTCAGTCCTCACGGAATGTTCATTGTCATCCGGCTTATGATGGGGTTTTTGATCACACAAAAGCAGTTATAGAAGATATTGCGTTATAATAATACTGATAGAAATAATCAAACCATGTCGAATACTGATATCGTGAGTAGAACACAATCGATCTTCATTATCATATGGTCGTTGTGGATCTGCAAGGGAAGTGGTTTTGCTTATACAACATGAATGCTAACCTGAAAATGTCAGGGGAAACATATAAGCTAAAGCGGATCGTATTTAACTGCGGCTAACATTAAGCACATTATAACGACATCCTTAGTGCAGGAAGGGTTTCATTGTCATTTGGAATTCTTCAACCTAACACTTTTCTTACTGCGTTTGAGGTCTAGGTAGCAGGTTCGTTTAATGTACCCCTTGCTGTGATGCGGTCCCTTCATCCCTTGTGACTCGCATATTTTGCGATAAAATTAGATCGTTGTAGCGATTATAATGCAACGAGTAGTAGTTGAGGTCATCAAAGATGAGGTGCATTTTTTGAAAAATGACTAAGCCAAATGATTATCACAATGTCCTGACTGTCTGGCTGAATGTTATGAATTGCTTTGGATGTTCCTGGTCGGATGATATCAGGATATCCAAATATATTTGTGTTATATACGAACATCCTCAAGCCGTATGGCGATATATTACAGGGGTCAAGGCAGACATTGTAATGTGTTTTTTCCGAGGCTGAACAATATTGATTTGGTCATTCGTGTGTTCAACGCGTGACCTCCACGAAGCTATCATATCTCTTATCGCTGTGTACATGCAGACCCGAGTAAGAGTGTTTATCTCTCGTGTTTACAACAACTGCAAACCGATAATTCGTTCATGCGGTTGAAGCAAATAAAATCAGTCGCATCATCAGTACATCTGATTTCATCTAATGCAATTGACCCTCACGAAATAATGATAATCAAGATTACAAATATCCAGTCCATAATAAATACATGTATATGGGCTGGTATAGACGTATCGAGGTTGTAGTATTTGTAGAAGGAATCTTAACACACGCGATTCTTTTCTACGCGTATATACAACATATAACAGCAGAATGTGTCCTTCCCTGTGAGACCGGTGAGATTTATAGTTTTAAACGGCCACCATCTCAAACGAAGTAGAAATTCTTTATTTTGTGCATCAGGGTACATTATCTGACCATGCCTCACTTATGATTTGTATCAAGACTGGTGAGGCGCGCTTGAATTTGCCCTGCATCATTCACCATGGCATTCTATATCGACAGATGTCAATTCATCACGTGGGGCTTTTATGTGAACTGCCATCGGTAGCAAAAAGTGCGGCAGACATTGATGAATGGTAAATCTTCAAAGGATTTTGCAACTTGAACTAAAGTTTTTTTGCACGAGGCCGAGTAAATCGATGTTTATTACCTGATAATTATGAAAGGATCGGATTGTACATATGTGCAATTTTGCGCACACACACGCATATTCACATACACACATACACATGCGCACAAACACGCGCACATGCTCACACATGCATGCGAACACACTCGTATGCAGACACTAATGCAAAGAGAGAGCGAAGCAGTGTATATCCAGAAGGAATAATTTTACATTAGTACATTTGAACGCGTCAGTGACATCATATGTCGGCGATAATTGTTTGAGGTAAACATGAGGTACAGAAGTACAATCTAGGGTTGAAGTACAAGCTTTAAAATGATTGATGTATGTTTGGGTCGCTTATGTAACGTTCACGGTATTTCTGGTACTGGGCGCGTCCTGCATCGCCATTAAGTCATATATATATAATTCGTGATCAACGCTGCTGTATTAAGACAATACGGCAAAAAAGACTCCAGCACTCTGCCGCTGAAATTATTGTCGTTGTGCTTGACCTAAGAACTTTGACCACCTAGCGACTTTAATTACGCGGAAATATTGACAGATGTATCTTCAGCTCGCCTCTTACTCCATCTCGTGCTTAACCGTTTTAATTTGCAACGAGATTTTAGGTGCTAGTTTTGAATATTGTAAACAACTGGCAGATGTTTGTCATTGTTTTGAGGCCCACTGGCTGGTGGATCGGATCATTGTGTGTGGCATCAGCATTTCGCGGTTCGTTGAATGTACAACCATGATATATTATGCGTCTGAGATTAGTTTGTAAGAACGGTAAGCTATTGCCGCGTCCATGTGATATCACTCAGATAAGCGAGCTTTATCATTTCCAATTATCTGCATGGGTGAATGGAGATTGAAAGTACATGTCCGTTTTTTGGCCATATTGGAGACAGGAACCAATTTTGATTCCCTTTTACAACATCGTGCTGGTCTAACTAAAGGCTTTTAATAGGCTGACGTCATTGGTGCATTTCGTAATATCGTCCTCGAGTAGGTCATGTCTCATTGAAGTTATCTCCTGCAGATGGATTTATCGGGGCTTATCATTTTGTAACAAAGACAATCTCAGGATTTGATTCCACATTTCATTTTGTATTATGCTATTATCATGGGTAAAGAATGCAACCGCGAGATCGGTTTTTTTACGACTAAATAACATTATAGCTCCCACGTGAATGTGGAGTCTGCACATTCTCACTCTCAGCGATAATATATGGCGAGTCATTGTAAACCCCTTAGCGACGGCATTCATGGGCCATACGTCAATTTAAGTGGTCGATAAATAATTTTTCTATAACATTGACGATACCGTTCTTAAGAAGTAACGTCCATTGACAAGAGCACAATAAGTAGGTGCTATGAATATTTTTTGGTATAAGCATTGCGCTTTATCTTCCGACACAGCTTGGAAGGTGATTAAAAGCTTAAGGTTTCATGACGTCAAGTGAGAGCAGACAAAAGTTATTTACCGACCCAAATGATTGCTTACAAAACTACCGAGGATTTCCCTATCCATATACTCCCATTGATGGATTCATTTGTAACTAGCTTGTCGGTTTATTCTCCTTTTCAATTGGCTTCTCGCTCGGAAATGCTTTGTAGTTAATTAACATGGAGTCAAAAGACAATAAATTTTTTTCACGAACGTTATAACGAAAATGATGTTGACAATTGAATTGAAGACTGCTGTGATCTATACCTCAGCATAGGTATACAAAGCTGTAATGCTTGTTGACTTCTGCTTTTGGAACGACGTAAGCACCTGTTTTTATACGTGGAATGCGGCATCTCAACAATCATATATCACCAATTAATAGATACGCGTCAGCAGTCCTTTACACGCATTTTGATGATTCAAGACCAAATGGATATTTGATTCAAACAGGATAGGTTGATCAAGCAACCAACGGTTGCCAATCACATCCCAAAGTATGATGAGAGGTGAGCATATCTGATACAAATGGGTGGCAGCTGTGAAAGGCATTTACGATAGGTTATCTTTACAACGTCGCTCGTAGAATTAAAAAACTTTCCCCTGGAAGGTAGCAGTGATATGTTTATATAGACGTACATGATGTATTGTCAAGTCATAGTACATCACAATCTTATTATGATAACGCGTTTTGTGTATAACGGTCTTAATGTAAATAGCTTCTACCTAAGTGTAGTGAATTTTGATCCCTGCAGTTCAGCTAATTCGATTCAATTCCGTTTCCTTCTTCCAGTTGAACATCTGCTAGATCAGTAACAAAACGCGGGATAAACCACATAAACGCTATAATTGTCATAAATATCCAGGCAAAAAAAACTCGACACATAGTTTGTTGATTGGCGATACATTATGTCATATCGTTGTGGGTAGGCGCATTTATAGCAACGGATTTATGTACAAGCCATAATAAGGTAGTACTAAAGGGCATTAGTGACCTCGGTCGACTATGCGTAGAATACATTGTGTCGCACCTCTGGAGTCAGTCTGTATTATGCATTGCTTTGCGCGTCGAAAATAGTTTTTTCACTTAATTTATTCATTGACTCGAGTTCGAGCAGCACCACTCATTTACGCTAGCTAAAGGAGGTAAGAAATCAATTGCGCAATCTGGAAATGTGGCCTCAAGCAGGTTTGCAAAGCAGGGTGATATCTGATGGCGAGTAAGAAAATAGTATAATTCATAGGATTCTCCTGGTGAACATTTACCTACATTAGTGAGAACGATGTCAACCCTTCCGCATCACTGACTGTTATTGTCAATTTTTTAATCCTAGGTTTTGGTGATGACTACAAACACATCATGTTTGAACGGCGTCCAAGATTTGGGTAAAAATGCCATCCATTTTGTCAACCTGACCCATATATCATGTTGTTCGCGCGATATAGCTTCCCGTGTTGTAGGCAAATGCAACGACGTTCTCCGTAGATATGGATATATGATACTAAATTGCCTAAAGAACAGTGATAAAAAAGCGTAGACTGCTTTTAGAAAGTAAAACTCATTAACACGGCTGGCTGTCTGCCGTTGTGAAAACCTTAGTGGTGACAATGTAGCACCTCGTGGGTAGTATTATTGTTTAGAATATTTAAAGCTGTCAACAAAGCGCCGTTGTACGGATGTACGCAAACCAGATTCCATAATCCTGATGAATTTGCCCGAAAACTGCCCTATACTTGTCATGATATGCGTGGTTGCTGACATTTTAATGAGTCTCTTCTGATCAATTGCTGTTCCAAAATAGTGACGCGCCTTACGAAATATGGAATCGTAATTGGTAGTCGGTCAACTTTGTAGACAGCGGACACATGAGGATATTATTGGAATCGTGTATCTTTTGATTACAAACTTCTGCATCGTAAAACTTTAATTCTGTTATTAATTACAGTCATAAAAGTTTATCGTATCAACCCATAAAGCATATTAATGCAAACAGAAATGTAAAATATTAATCATGTTTTCGGGCATGATGATATTTACAGATAAAATCTCACTTGTGTTCTGGAGAGCCCATGCCATTTGCAACATGGTCGTGCATCTTTATTTGTGAAGATTGGCTGTTCATGCAAACGGATAATAAAAGGAACAAATAACAACGCTGCTTTAGAGATAAAAAACAGAAATGATGAGACAAAAGTTTTACCCCTAATAAACAAAGACAGGCAACAGTAATTAATTTTTTTGCGCTAGGCGCCTTTACCATCTAACATCAGTTATTTGTAGTAATATCTTATTTATTTAAAAAGCATGAACTTTTATTACTAGCATTTATGGCGCCCTGCACTGTTCGTATTATCCACCAGTATGATTGAGTTTTGGCCTCAAATGTAGCTGAGGCATATACGCACTGTTTCAAGTTATCTTCCATCAGCAATGATGTGACTAGGTTAGTCATGTGTCACACTGAGTACATTTTGATAGTATTTTTGCTGGATAGTGATAACCGTCAAAAATCATTTGTATAGCGATCGAGAAGTCCCGGCTTGATGTGTGCAACATTTGCTTTAAGCCTTATCACTTATATGCAGCTCCATCCTTTGTTACCGGGCATCATCCTCTGCGCGTCGAGTAACTTATACAAAAGTAGGGGGCGCTGCCCGCACCGTGTCACGGAATTTGTCCGGCGAATTTCGTAGTCAGGTATCTTATTATAACAAGATCTTCGATTGAATCACCAGAGATTATTAGCATATTTTAAGTTCGACTTCCCTGGGCCAAAATAGGTAGAGCACGACACAGAATATTAATACCAACTTAGGTCTACTCAATTAGAATTTTGATTTAAACGAAGCAAATTAAGTGTATTTAAGAAGTGTTAAATCAATAATCGGCCGCAACAAAACGACACTAAATATATATGAAATCTGAACGATAACGAACAAAGTGTATTTGACCTACTACAAATCCGAGTTTAAAGGACCTTTTTGTGAATGTTTGCTTATAGATTCAGAACAATTACAATTTTCTTATTGCAAGTCTGATGATAACTGCACCGGTCTGGTGTCAGGCGTTGTAATCAGACCTATTCAATATTGTTTAGCCTCAGAAGCACTTCACAATGTCTGCCTCAACTTCTTATATAGATCGCATGAAGATTTATAGATGCTTGTTTAAAACAATAACATTTCAGCAGTATCCTGGTATCAGCCGACAATGAACATCAACCGTAATTTTCTACACGATTTATCAGCCCTCTGCCAGACAGTCTGTACATTGTGTTCATTGCAAGATATACCAATTGGGGGAGGCATGTATCAAACATGCACTTCGTGTTTGATGACCTCAAATGCCACCCTTTGCTTGATATTCATTAGATCGAACTGCTTCGAATAATACGTCAGGACGACAAATGGCAAGCATAGAAAAACTAACACAACTATACTAGCAGTACTAAAGTGCCTTGTCAATTTAAACGGGAAAACTACTTTTCCAAAACAACATGTTTACATTC
>CM067353.1:49474724-49484784 GCA_034190875.2 Urechis unicinctus
CGTTATTGGTCACACTGACGATGATTATTCATGAAAAGGATTTGTTCACATTGTATTTATCGGTGTCTCTCTTGCATTTCCAAACTTCAAAACATGTTGCGAAAAGCTCCCATTCCATTAAGTAGTCTGGCATTCCAAGTGTGTTGTTTACAAAACAATCAGGGTATGCCGAGTTAACGATGTAACTGCTCACCTTTAGATGTTAAAGGTGACAATAGCCACCCGAGCGCAAAAGGAGTTAGTATCTTTATCCCATGAAGAATAAACAAGTAAGTCGATTATGGGAGAACGATTTAAAGTATATATCAGTTATGGCTTGCCATAATGTCTGCGTTCCATTAGATTAGTCTGCATACCATTGACTATGTACATTAATCAGCATATTTATGTGCGACGTGGTTTCAAGTGGATTAAACAGATGAACTTTTCTGAATTCCGGTAGAAGACATTATATTAGGTAAATTGCATAGAAAATTGCTGAGATACATAGAAACCTGAATCATTTCATAATTAATATGATAAATTTTATGAGATCCGTATCAAGCATCAGAGATGGCTAGTTTGATATCGGGAATTAGAATCACTTCTCCTATGGGAGGTAATGGGTTGTGCTGGAAGATCACATTTGCTCGGTATCTGCCGATCATATGGCTACAGAGAATGTAATGTACGCATACCGGCTGCAACCCACTCAAAGCCTCCTTTCAATTAGCTTCTTCTGAACAATATATCTAACGCGGACAGTGAGTATCCAGGAGTTTTGTCGACTGCAGCTTTAAGCCAGTCCTCACCACCATATTGTATTTGATAGTATACTTCCTCGCCAGCTCAATTGCCTCGCAACACCTGCCTGAGGGTAATGCTGTAGTAGATTGGATGCAGTCAAGAAAAAACTTCTTTAAAATGCCACTTCGTTCTAGCAAGCAATATCGCTTCATAATTATGGTTGTGCTTGCATATGTGGTGTCTTTCTAGTCTGTATTATGTTGACCTCCTACTCTTATGTTGAAATTGACCTCCAGATTTGCTACTTGTCTGGGATGCATAACATGATAAAGTTTTGTAGAACAGCTATCATACGCATGCAGGCATGTCACAAGTTTCTGCTTGCGGTGTGTGGTATGACATACAAAAGCTTGGGGTGGGGGAGGGGGGGTGGTAATACCATCAACGACTACATGCAATGTAAAATATGGTGACCTCTCTTCGCTTGTCGAATCGTCAAGTGCAGCGCTACCGCGTAATGTCCCTTCTTTGTACGTCTCTCTGGCGCACATGATCATCACATTTAGGTATCAAAATTATGCTTTACTCATGGTTCAGCAATTTAGGCGAAATCTTACTCATGTATTTTTCCCCACATTACACCGCTTTTTTGCATAATCACACTTGTCCCTTGCTGACTGAAACATGTTGTCAATAACAGTATTGTTGGTAACTAAAGCGAACTTCCTGAGGATTAGGTTATCTCATGATGCGTCTGTTGGTCCATCTCTAAAACATATTTAGCGCCATAGATGTATATATGGACGTTGATTCCAGATCAAACACAACACCTCTTTTCTATCACACCATAGCTCTCTCTTGACATAAAATTATAAGTGAGCTAATAGGTACCTCACATTGTTATGTACATAGCGCACAGCTGCTTTATCTTTGCTGACGGTGAGATCAATTAAGTCTTAAAGAGCCTGACGTCAATAAACACTAATTTGAGTGATATTATCATATACGAAAGATGCCTGAAACAGCAAATGAGGCGATGAATAGATAAAAATGCTGATGGAATGAGACGGATGATCAATAGTTAAACGCTTAAGAACAGAAAGAAAGATACTGCGGAATGGCAAGTAACAACGGCAGGTGAAAAAGTAACTTAACTGCGTATGTATGAATCCATCAGCTAAGTATTTGTGTACATGAAGAACAGAGTAATTACTTCCTACCACGGTGCTGGTGCTGGACGTCAAATGGTGACAATCCTGCTGAATGGGCATCCTAGGAGAGTAACAACGGGAGGTGTAAAGTAACTCGACTGTGTATTTAAACGGTGTATGGTTTATCGATGTAACATAAAATAATAACAAATGCTCATATCATAAGCACAGGAATTCAATTAAAAAAAGGTTGTGTTTTGCAATGTGTTGATTCGTATGGATATTATTCCTGTTTTGATTGATATATTGTTATTCTTTCTCAGTTACCTGGTCTCAAACCAACGCAGTATAAGTTAGTAGTAAAATGGTCCGTCTCGCATCGAAAGAGCACTCATCCCAAAGATTCTTACACTCACTCCATATACTTCACAATCAGCGCTACTATTCATAAAGTCATGTAGACAACGGTCGGCAATGGTATTGTTTTATTTAACATATGTCTTGCATTAGATGAACAAAAAAACAGATGTTGATAATTTCAAACAAAAATAACTTGATTTGCTATATTCCTCGCAGCTGATCAGGCACCTAGTCTCCCATTGCTCAGCATGTGTCCTATATTTGTCAGAAACGCATTAAGAGACCCCGATAAACAACATTACTTGTCAGTTTTAATGTGAGACTAGCTATATATTTTCCAAGAGTGTTGCATTCCGAATAATAGTTGCATGCTGTCTAGGAGGCTTGTTGGTGTAGTGCTAACATCTACCGGCTGATATTATATATCATCACTTTTAAAAGACAAATTACGCGCAGCGGTTTTCCCTGAAATTAAGCATTTCCAATGGTAACGTGAGACGCACCAGGTCCTTGATATGATCCCATGAGGTTTAATTTTCAACACGTGTCCAGGCATCATTCACATCTAAGATAAGATTCCCTCGAGGTCACATGAAATGCTAATGAAATGGGTTCGCTCGAACAGAATTTGCGTGGACGGACGGACTTATTCGTTTGACGCCTAAAGCTGCGGTTTTTTTCAAAGCAAAGGGCTTTGTTGGACATTTGCAGCGGTCGACGGACATAATTTACAGAATCGTTGAGAAATGAAATCTGCTAGTTTGGCTATTATTATTCTATATTCTTATCCTCTATGCATTGCTGTTATCCAGCCTGGGTTACTACTTGAGAATAAAAGACAGTGCACTGAGTAAATGATCAAAACATGAATATCCAATTTTCCCCCGGCATTGAGTGGCCAAGCTCTCACATACACTGCAAAATGCATGCACGTTAACTTACAAAGAAACGATTCCAAGTACTTAAAAGAGTTATGATCTTCTTACATATCTACTAGTTATATGTATGAAATATAACCAGACAATAACCAGGATCTGCTAGCACATAAAACGCGTGCTTGTCTTTAAAACACAAAACAACAATGTGGAGGTTGATGATGAAGATGATGATGATGATGATGATGAAGATGATGATGATGACGATGATGATACTCATTATCAGTGCAATAGATACTGTATAAGTATTTTCATGATGATGAGGATGACGATGATTGAGGAAAGTCTTTGTTTAAATGAAATCGTCCAATCATCATCATTAACCGGATAATAGGTTGTTTCTAATGTTGATGATGATGATGATGATGATGATGATGATGATGATGATGATGATGACGACGTTGATAATGAATATCAGCTCATCACCAGTGACTGCTTTTCCTGGCAAAGAATACCTTGCTGCTGCGATATGGAAATCATGCTTTATAGTGTATTTAATGCAAAGAGATAGTTATTTCCTGTACAACAAAAAGGGCCAATGAATAGCTAGATAATTCGGTTATTGCCTGGCAAAACAACACAAAGGTTACAGGTGAAGCTTGTCGTCATTTGTTGAATGACCAAACAGAGCACCAGACTTGACACGGATTATTCTATGTAATGTATGGGTCCTAGTCATGTTTTATGCTAAGCATGTTCTTATGCAGTACCTCAGTAATCTACAAATTACGTTTGACAAACCACCATCACATCTTCGTCAGTTTGATAATGATACTTTAAAAGCACATGTGCAGTGAGAAACGTTTTAATTATTCTCCTCATTACGTGGGCACTAAACCTTAAGGCCGAAAATAGCTGGTTGCAATAGTGACCAAATTTGCAAGCAAATGTTCTCGTTAATCACGCTTTGTGTGATCAATGGCAGGACGTTAAAACAATAGACTGCGTATTACAACTGCTTAAAGACGAACCCGCTATTAGTTTGTACAGAATAATAACAGGATTGTCCGCCGTCTATATTACACTAATGATATAGTATAGTACAGGTGCATCATAGTTTACACAGCGGGGATGATCAAGAGAATGATAGTGTTACATGGAGATGCATTCATAAGTCTGCTCAAACGCCTGAGAACGACCTTGTAGCAACTTCACCTATGTCAGTCCAGTATAACATTAATTTGTAGACATGATTTGACCTGATGCGCGCAGTGTCATAAGCGAGCATGTCGTGTTCGTTCCACCTCATCCAAAAGCTCCCTTTATCACATGAACATAGCACACCACCTCGATTGTATTCCTCTTGACCATAGTGCCGAACTAGCACTGATCGGTTGACAAACGAAACGGAAGTTGCACAACGTCCGACAGAAGAACGAATCTCTGACAATGATAATATATATAATTTAACTTCATAATCCCAGTCGAACAATGCTTGCTATTTGAGATAATCCAAGCATGATTTCAGCTTTCCTTCCAAGCAACTTCTCTCTGCTAGATACATTGGCACCGTCGAAATTCCCTGTGTTCCGAAAATGAGAGAAGGAACTGAGCCATCGCCTTTTCGGATGTTAATGTGTAATCGCATTAGACAACCAGGGTGAGTGTCTGCGTGCGCATCATTCAACCCTCCACAGGAATTTGTCCGAGCAACCATCCTTCATGGGACGTCATAACACGGACACATGGTTGGTTGGGTGCCAATAAGAAGCTTCTTACATAATGTGGTGGCTAACTTATTGACACATTCCAAGCGTGTGCCTTCCCAAATTTTATTTCGGAACGGCCTTATACATCTTGGAGACTCCCTCTGTGGACACATAAATTAACTGCCCTCGGCTAAATACAGACCAATGTGCTTGCAGTTAGCACTGACCACAGCCCGCATCACTCTACCTAACGCTAATCATAGGCGAAGGCATAATCATCATCTCTGACCATAAGCATGTGAGGAGGCTTCAAAGACCAACTATTTACACTCTATACGCTTTGCTGGACCTAATGCGTCGTGTGATGATTTATGAAGTGGGGAGGACTTCTCAGGATTCCCAGTCTATTAAACGCACTAATTGACCAAACAGACAATGGCAACGAGGGTCTGTCTCACGATGGTAATTGACCTTTGCCAATCAGGGAATATCTTAATCCTGGGCAGGACTTCCAGGGCAAAAACATCAGACAACCGTTACTTAGTTGCGGCAACCGAAGACATTTGGAGATTGTGTGTGTAATTAATATGATAAATTAATGCTGGTAAAAACGTGTGGATAAGCTGTTGGTATTTTAATGAATGAAATATTTCATCACAAACATACAATATAGGTGATAGGCAGTTGTCAATGGGAATAGAAACCATATATACTATGATAATCAACGGTCTGCATGAGAAAGTAATATTCAACATCTACAGTATCTGCAGACCGTGTAGCAATCACCTTCAGACAGCGACCATATTTAGCCTTATTCAACTCATTAAGCTTTCTTGAATAGTAATATGAGATGCAGAGAAGCAGCATCCCGCATGTTGCTGCTGTAATAAGACACCTGTGTGAATTCGTGAATACTGACGCAGACAGTGAGCCTCTCACGGTTCCTCTACGGCTGTAGAAAGTCGTTGCTCGACGCCATGTCGTGCATTCTGTGCCTCGCTTCTTCCCTCATCATGGCTCTCTATAGGTGACCGAGGATACGGCTCGTTTAGATCAAATGCAGATATAGTACAGGGACTCATTGGTAAAGTAATTTCATTCTACGTGGCATCATTATTGTTATGCCTTGTTTCAAGGACTCGTGTCCTCCCTACCGTTTGATGTTGAAATTAACATCTAGCTTCACTGGACAGAGATACTCTTCATAGCTGATGCGGCTATAAGACCATAATTACAGGCACCATCGACACACGATATATCTATATATACACAAATGCGCGAGAGTAAGGCGGACCTTTCTGGGCAAAGTGGGCGGTACGTTAGAACCCCTCGAACCCCCCCTGGCTACGGGACTGGACAGGGTAGCAGTATAATAATATATACCATGAGCATATGTGGGACAAATATTACTAGTTAATACGAATGACGCCAAGTGCACTTAATGTCCCATAAGATTTGAGCCACCCATATGTATTCATGGTTCACTCACGAGGTGGCTTAGGTTGATTAACCAATCAGTAACACTATAATATCATTGCTTTCCCTTTCCCACACTTTATTCCGAGCTGACCATTCGGGATAAAATTAGCACAATGTTTGCGTGTTCTTTATTTTCACCCGCGTTGATTCCGAGCTGTGGGGGGGGGATGTTGACGTAGCCAATGCCGTATTATTACTTTCTCAGCGGCGAGTTTTGTTGTTACATGTTAGAAACAGTCATGGTGTAATGGTGCCAGCCCGACGAAGCGTGAACGGGAATGAGACCAAGCTATTAGAACGACCGGCCAAACTTACATTGTCAACTCGCTTACATGGTAGAATAAGTTCGGCAATATGACTGGCATTTGCTTGTGAGAACATATCAATTGTGGTTATGAAGCGTCGGTGTTTCTGTGTTATTTTTACAATGTTATAGAAAATGTGTTACCGATGGTTACTATCAAAGGTCAAAGAGTTTCTTTTGGATGTAAGGAAAATGAGATGAGTTATATTTGCTGGAGCCAATAACAGGCCTTGGACTAAAGTTATTTAATTGCAATTCTACAGCAGAGGGAAATAACCTCTTTCACTGAGGCAGCGAGTATATTTGCATTGTGAAACGAATCTACCTAACTTATATCACTGTTGCCATTGTACCAACGTCGATTGCGAAAGTTAATTGAACAATTCCTCTGCTCTGTCATAATTACGCACCGCTATAGAGGAGGCTACATCCATGTGCGGCAATCAGTCCTGTCAATTGATAATGCAGATCATTTATCTAGTAATTTGCAGACCGATGTTTTTGCTCGATCATACACTGCATTTCTCATTCAATGCTGCTGGTGGTATCCAGAGCTCGCGAGAGGGTCATTTGATAGGCAAAGGGTTATTTAAGTTGCGATTCTGTTCACAGAGATTCGCGTAATGTGTGGATAAGACACGGGTTGCACCCTGGGTCGATAAAATAACGGCGTGTGTTAATCAGTTGAGAGACAATATTAGCAGTTGTTCAATTACTGTCTTCGTAATTAAATAGATGTGTCATTATATATAAGCATCTCTCTTCGCAATAGAACCGAGAACAATGTGACCCATTGCAATAATGGTAATATAGGAACTGAACACACAGGGGATCTTTAATATAAATGCGTACGACATATATATGTCTTAGACGGGTCTTTAGACCCGAGTTGCCAAAGTATAGTGCCATATAATCAATCAGAAAATCTTATGACAAAGACTTGCGGTATTATCTGATTAGTATTAGACCTTTCATCAGCATGGATGCCAACGGTAATACGCTTGTCTACCGAGAATGTATGCCGTAAATAAATGTTTTTTGGTTGTTGAGGTACATTTTATGGTTATTGGCTTCTGGGATTTGTTTAACTATAGCCCGAGATAACTTTATCTGGTGATGTGCTCCGTAAAAGCACTATATACACTTATCTATCGTCGTACATTATATAAACACAGTTTGCCTTTTCCTGTGATTAATATGCATCCAATACGCCGTCATCTTAATGCAACATAATGCGGCATAATTTGGTATATTGCTTTTTATACTGGTTCCATGTGACATATAAGTAGAAAATTCCGGACTCAGGCATTGTGGTTCCACAACACTGTATGTGCCGGTGCTGTGCGGTTTTTGTCTCACACCACCCCTCAGTTATTTGCTTGTCCCATGTAAATCAAATGACAACTTCACGCTTGTTCATCTTCACAAAAATATGTATGAGCAGTTGCGTCGAGCATGATATATGTGATGTTCATTCCAATGCCAAAACATTGTAATTCATCAATAAGACAACAAACGCCGGCTGAGCCGCGCATTGCTTTTCACAATTACATATCCAAGAATGATGCTTCCAGAATACAATTAGCAGGCTGTCAATAAGCTTTGTTGATGTAGTGCTAACATTGCTGGCTAATTATGAGATATGCTCTTGCACAACTTTTCTTAGTGTATACATACACCATGCGTTTGCCTACCTTACTCATTGCAACTTGAAGATTCCTATTTACCAGACATGTCATGCCTTTTCACATCTACAACCCATTTAAACCTCCTTGATAACTATTTTTGTCCCCAATATTTGCGTGGCTCTCATATACACTGCAAACTGCACGCATTTAGAGAAAAACGATTCCAAATACTTCCATAGGTTGTGTTTTTCTCACATGGGCAATAACCATGCTCTAATGGACCGTCAATCATAAGATTTGACTGTAGTTGTTTTTATACCACATATTTCTATAAACACAAATGATTGCTGCACAACAATATTGTCTGTATATATTGGTCATTGTTCTGTAATGAACGGTCAATCAACTGTGGTAAACTGTCCTTTACACTACAATGACTTAGTCAAGGTCCCCTAGCCTGATGGCTGCGGGCGCTGTTTACATGTTACTGATTTTCATTAGTCTCGCCTTCAGTCTAGGAGAGTTTAATGTCTTGAACTGGACGGGCATCCCAGATTTGGGATGCTCCAATCACAAGCCGTGTCTCTCGGTCACTCTCGGGTACCTTTGAGTCGTTGTCTCTCATTGGTCAGTTCTACAATTTCTGAAGAACTTGTCCAACCGGCCGAATGATTTTTATGAGCCGGGCACACATTCTACAACACTCCTATTTGTTGTTTCACGCTGAGTGGCACCGTTACACAATCTTTGCGTTGATTGGTCACGAAGATTAACGAACGTGTCTAATGAATATTCGGACGCGCCACTTTTAGAGCTGGTCGTGTCGTAGACTCTAGGGCGAGAAGCGTAGCGGAACCCCTGGAGTCTGGGACGCAGACTAACAATGACTAGTATATAGTGAGTATTTAAAGAAAGATGTTTCAATGCATCTGCTGGCACATTAAATGCTTGCCTGTCATAAAAACACAAAAAAATAACTATTTTGGACCATAGCAAAAAAGTAACTATTTTGGGACATAACAAAAAACCAACCATTGTTTTGGCACATAACAGAAACCCAAATGCTTTGGAACACAACAAACACCGACCATTATGCGACAGTGTGGTGAACATGTTGTGACAGGAATTATATGTTTGCATCTATGCCATGGGATATGTCTTTCATCCCTGTCTGTATGACGGGTAATCTTAATTTGAAATGATAATAAGCGATAGAATTGACGTGCAGTTAAGGGGCAATGCATGTTTAATTAACGACGATTCATTTATACCATATCAAAAGAAGTACTATCCAACGTAATTCAAACATGGAGGAGCAAAGGCTCTAAATGTCTGGCACTTTCGAGTACCGGGCCCGGCGCATGAATAGATATATTTACACCGAGATACGCACACTGTGAAACTGGAAGTCGTACAGTAACTCGTGGGATGGAACGCGCAATATGTGTCGAGAGTCCGAATATGAACTTGACAGGGGTCGGTCTTATCATTGAGAAAACGCGAACATAGCTCAGTAGCATTACACATCCCTTCCACATCCTGTCCGAGACCTGTACGCTCTTCGATGTTGCAAGCGAGGTTAAGCCCCAATCTTGCACACACTCCGCATGAGGATTTATTATATCGAATGGTAATCCTCTGCTACTAATATAACAACAATGATGTTATTATAGTAATAGACGATTTATGTAAATCCCTGTTGTTCCCATTCTTTAGCTCGATATGGTTGTTTGTTTGTCCATGGAGGCGTCTCCGTGGTTCATCAAAACGCTTAATCGTTCAAGCTCTGTCGTATGCACTCTTTCATTTTTTTCTCATCCAATGTAGC